>CM067515.1:22600504-22880985 GCA_034509495.1 Acestrorhynchus altus | reverse complement strand
ATATATATATATATATATATATATATATATATATATATGCTACTGGTGTCACAAAACTGACAGACTGTGATGCTGTGTAATTTTCTGTGAATTCAGATGCATTGAAATAAAAAAAGGTTGACCAATCAGAGCTCAATTATCATAGCTGAAAACCTAACAACTGAGCATCAAAGTAGCAAAGTAACTGATCAAGTTTAGTTAATTCATTGCAAAATAAAGATGCAAACTATAGCTAGCTTACCTCTCCGATGAGCAATGATATTAATGTGTAGGAGTGCAATCATATTCACACAAAGTTTCAATATGAAAACTGAACCTAAACTTAACTGTTATCCTAACCATTACTATAGTAAAATGTGACAGGTTTACTTTGTCTAAAATTGTGAAAAGCAGCATTGTTTTCTTGATTCTTCTTTGAGAACATGAAAGGCTGGGTTATGTGTTTTTGGCAATGGATGTGTAAGCATATTCATAATATAGATCATGCAGAAATGTGAACATATATACCAGCCTTCCACAGAGTGTAACTGAAATGTTTTTCAGTTCCAGGAAGAAAGTAAAAACACGAATACTTTCCAAACAATCAGGAAGTCATCAATTGAGTTTGTGCTTGACTTGAGTCTTTATTACTATTTTGCAAACTGTCAGTTAGGAGGTCACAGCTGATTCAGTCAGGTTTTGATTTACTTATAAATTCAAAATAAACCTTTAATGCAAACTTAAAACGAGCTGCAAAATCAAACGTGTGTGACATTTTCCAAATGTTTTCGCTGCAAATTCAATGTGGCTTTACAAATTTGGAAACACATTTACTCCATTTAGGAAATGCATGGCAAGTTCACAAATGTGATGTATGTTTTATTTTGCAGTGTGTTGCACTTTCTTAGCCATAGGTTAGGACCAATGTCACAAAAATATAATTTTTGGTTCTTCCGGAAGCAACATGCAGTGAACAGGAATACAGAAGTTCAGTCCATCAATTGAAAATAAATATATACTTAAACAGAAGAATTCTTCAAAATTTCAATTAAAATCCATTCAAGAGTTTATCAGAAATGAAAATGTCACACTAATATACTTTGAGGACCACATTATAGCTGCCAAAATAAATTGGACTGCTTTGCCAGATGCATCCACTCATGCGGAAACTTGATATTTCATAGCAAATTAGTGTGATTGAGTCAATGTAAGGAGATCTCCACACATGTTGTTGCCATGTGTTTTCCTTCAAAGATTCATTGACTTAGCAATGACAAAGAGTTGAGCAGGAGAAGAATATGGACCAAGATTTTGCCCCGGGTTATATCATTTGTAGCAAGCGCTTATCAAAGTGTATATCAAAGGCAGTGTTTGATCCTCTTGATAATGCTTGTTCTCCTTAAGTATACTTGAAGCTGCATCAGTGGTGCAGAAGCAATTGGAAGGCTTGTGTCTCTGGAAGAGGCAAATGATTCTGTCCGATGCTTTACTCCTCAAAGCCACTGACTGCACTTAATTCTCCCACATCTCTGAGAGGGTTTTGAAAGAAGGCCAAAATACTACTGAATATTTCACTCCCCCTTATCCTCTTTGCTTTTAGCAGAATCCTCTTTAAAGCCATTTGCTATCTGTAGTTCAGATATGCTGGGAAGGATGAGCAGCAGCCCAAATAATGAAGGCTGAAATCCCCATGCCATCCCAACAACTTCCATCATACAGCTGGGAGTACAAACACTACAGACAGTTTTGGGAGCACATAGTGAAAAGCCATTTTTCAGTCTATTCTTGCAATGCAGATTAGAAAAGCTATGTTGTGATCGTACCATCCATAGAGCCAGTCGTTTTTGGTCACTGCCAACTATTACCAGCAATATGATTAAATAATATAAGACAGATTTTTATTATCCCACTTTGCATTGTTACAGCAGAATGCACAGTAAGCAGATAAAGAGCAGTAAGTAGACAAAGCTGTGCATTTTACAAAATATGAGATATGCAATCGAAATAAACAAATAAATAAATGCCTGTTAGCAGAAAAATCCATCAACAGCTCTTTGGGTTTACCCTTGTTGATCTAGAGGCAGTTCTGCTGGTCCATTTTAGTCCATGTGATGAGATGGTGAACCACCCCTGCTCTCTTCATCTTGTTCCCTAGTAGAGTAGGCTTGATGGTATATCAAGGAAAAGTTTCATGCCAATCTTGCAGATGTTGCAATGGTAGTTAATGCCAGTTGTGGTTGTGTTAAACTGCACGAACAACATTATAATTAAATTCCAATATATATTGGTTATTGTCTAAACCAATTGCTTTTGTTCTGCCTCAAAGGACCTCAAATTTTCGTAATTTGCTCAAGAAACAAGCTGACAAGCGTTCTTGCATTTATTTTTATATGTCTATTTTGTGTCTACTTCTGAAGTCCACAATCCTCTCCTTCATCTTCTTCACTTTGATGCAGAGGTTATTTTTTCACCAACCCTCCAGATGTTCCACCTCCTGCCTGTAGCCGGAATTATCACTGTTTGTGATGCATCCAACCACTGCTGTGTCATCTGCAAACAATATGACAGCCTGGATGGGAAGGTAAGCAGTCATATGTAAGTAGTGTAAACAGGAGGGGGCTAAACACACAACCCTGAGGGGAGCCAGTGCTGAGGATTATGGTGGAGAAGGAGATGTTAAGGATCCTCACAGACTGTGGTCTGTTGATCAGGAACTCCAGGACCCGATTACAAAGGGAGGAGCTCAGTCTGAACATGAGGAGCTTTGTGAGCCAGGGTCAGAAGAAGATAGTGAAGAGAATGGGTGAAAGAGGGAGAGAAAAGGAGAGGTAGAGTGATGGGAGAGGTACAAGAGAAGCAAAGAAAGAGACAGACAGTGTACGAGAGAGAGAGAGAGAGAGAGAGAGAGAGAGACAAAAGTCAAAGACAGCAAAAGAAAAATTGAGGGAGAGAGTGAACGGGAGAAAGAGAGGGAGAGAGAGAGAGCCATCTGGACATGGTCTGCCTCTGGGGGACAGCGAGCACCATATTGGGTCTGGCTCTCTCTTCAAGGCACATTTCACAACATTTGCCAAGAGACGTGGACAGACATGAGCTCCACTAGCCATCTCTGCTCGCGATTCACTAAAGCTGTCAGCTTAAATCTCTCACCGGCTCTCTATGATACAGCTGTCAATTACAGTACTCCCCTACCTCCTGCACATATCGATTTGGCATTTGCCCTGATTGGCTGGGCAGGGATTAAGGCCCTGAGCAGGAGTTACTAAAACAGTGTCACGGCTGCCCCGGGGCAAACTCTGATTCTGCAGACAGACAGAACAATAAACATACACATTGTGGCAGTGCTATCTGAAAATGTATCCCAGTGTAACACTGAGGAACAAAGGCATTTAACTCTCCCTCAGCTTAGACGCACACAAACCACCTTCTCACATTTCATTCATTTATATGTCACTTGTTGCTTAAAACAAGTTATATGTCAATTAAAATTGTTGTAAATGTTTACTATTTATATATACTGTATTTCCAAGTATTTGTGGACTCACCTAATAATGAATGCATTCAGCTCTTTTAAGTAGCATCCATTGCTGACACAGATGTGCAAATGCACACACAGCTTGTCTAGTCCCTGCAAAGAAATACCACTAATTGAACAGAACTCTTAGGAGAAGTTAGACCTAAACCTACAGGCACCATGCCTAAGGGGAACAGTGTTCTCTGTGGAACTGTGTTCTCTGGAATGATGGTACTCTGTTCAGTATTTTTGGGATGAGGTGTGGTGGTAATTATCAAACATACTAACCTCACTTATTCAAGGTGCTAAGTAGGTGGAGTTTCCATGTTCTGTAGTTTTATATATATATATATATATATATATATATATATATATATATATATATATATATATATATATATATATATGTGTGTGTGTGTGTGTGTGTGTGTGTGTGTGTGTGTGTGTGTCCAGGACTAGGCTTAATCCCATAAGGAATAACAGAAAGAATTGCCTACCTCCAGGCATGAGACATTTCACATCATCTCAGCATTTTAAAAGCAGCTTCTGATCTACACATGATGGAAAGGAACCTGCAGTTAGAAAGTAGCAGTTCAACCACAAACTCATTCTGGTTTACTGAAATGGAACCTGACATTTATGGTGACTGAGGGGGCATGTTAGTGGCGTACTGATGTAGAAATGGAGCAAATTATTACTTCACCTTTTAAATCAAAAGCAAGCATGTCATTTTCCCTTTGTGCTTCTCATGTATGGTTGAATGTCTCTTCTTGACTTCTTGACTGATTTCTGAGAGTCTTTTAATGAACACTGAGTCGTTTTCTAGCTTTTTTGCTGAGGTGAAGGACAAACATGCAGATATACACAGCCAGTGTGTATCTGCAAGTAGAAAAGCCTCAACAGTAGGATTGACACAGTTTAAAAGACTCCAGAAGGTTCATGCTTATAAAACTAAATAGAGAGGAAACTGCAGGAAAAAGGTCATGCATGGTAATGTTTGCTCTATTAAGTGCCATCACCTCAGGAACAGTAACAGCTCATGATCTAACGTGTACTTTCATATCTAACCAAAAGGCTCCATGATGTGTCATCTTTGGGCAATTTTCAGGACCCACTGACTGAACTGAGAGGTCAGAACCTGCAGGCCACTGAAATAAGAATGAACTGAAAGAGCATTTATAGCTTTAGCTGATGCTTTTATACAGACTGACTTATAATGTAATTCATTTTACACAGGTGAGTGAAAGTTGCTTTAGGAGTCATGTCCAAGGTTCTTAATGGTGTAGCACAGCAACATTATCCAGGCTGGTATTCGATCCTGAGTCTCCCACATGTCATGATGTATCATTGGCAGGTAGTGTTGTTATCTAATGCAAACACCAACCACTTGCACCTGATTGTGATATCACAGCCATGAAGACATTTATATGGGATCACCCATTCAGCCTGTAGCCTACAGCTGCTTGAAGTGATCCAGTATGTTGTTCCTGTACATAGGCTGTAGCAGAGAAGAAACAGTATGATAAATGCAGCAGAAAATAAACAGCAGAGACAAAATACATGTTTGTAGGCACCGCTTATAATGAATGCATTCAAATACATTCAGGTGCTGGAACATATGTGCAAATGCACACTCATAGCTTGTCTCAATAGAACATGATTTCCAGGAGCAGATAAACATGAACTTATTGCCACAATACCTAATTTCACGTGGGAAGAAGGAGAGTATAAAGTCTCCAGCACGGAGCTGTGGACAGTGGAACTGTGGAATGAAGATGAGGTGATATTCATCCAACATCTTGACCTCACTAATGTTTATCATTGAACGCAATCAAATCCTCATAGCAATGCTCCAAATCCTAGTAGAAGGCCTTCCCTGAGAGACAGTTATTCAAAACTTCCAACTTCCCAAGTTCAAACTTCAAACGTGACGGTAAGCTACAGTAGGACATAGATACATATCATAGGCAGTTTCAGTTGTTGACACATACTGTTTAATAGTAGTCACTCAGCACACGGTCTGTTTACCATACTGCCATCTGTCAGCTGGTACTACAGCAATTAGTCCAGAACAAACAGTAAAGACCAGTTTCCAGCCATCAGGATAATAAACAGATTGAGAAGCTGTGGATTCATTCCCACTGCTGTTGTCACATGGCCACTGTATTATTATATTATAATGTACTGCCTTATTGCTATGGACATGGTAAACAAGCTCTTTAATATATTTGATTGAATATGGCTGAAAGAGACTCTATAACAAGATTTCTGTCTGTGTTCATTTTTGACATAAGCAAACATATTATGTGATGTATTATTGTGAAAATCACAACTGAACAGCACAAACCCAACTGGCATTAGTGGGCAACAAAGGGTTAAAGGATATGAGCAAGATTCTTGAAAATGACTGTAAATATTTGAATTGAATATCACAACCACAACCCCTCCCTTCAGAAGCTCAGTCCTCAAATTCATGCACTCATGAATATAACTCATGAAGGTAACAACGTTGGCCTCCACACTCAAAGAAACCCACAGCGTTTGCTGGCCGAGGGTAAGTTAGCCCCAGTGAGAGGAAAATGTAGACTTTACAGACACTTTCACTAAAATATAGAGGCATGTTTTTAGTAGTACTGTAGATCTTGAGAAGTTCGGTGTTGAAGCCAAACTTGAAGCTAGTTGTCCAAGCCAAGAAGTAGGTAAGTCTATGTACTTATCTTAGTATTTACCGCCATCTTTACCACATGTAGCTTCAGCCATAACAAACGGCGATGGCAGCATCAGCACATGTAACATTTCTAGCCATAAACACTTTTGACGTTGATGAGAGTGGTGGCCTTTCCAGTAGCTCTGAGTAGCAGTCTCTTCTCTTTTTTCTACAGTTTCTATGTGTTTCTATGTAGTGTCTTTTTGTGTATCCTATTGATATGGTTCCTTCTTCTTTTTTGCAAGCAAATAACAGAAATCTGGTTTATTCAGTACAGGGGCAACAAAGCTGGTGATGTGCAAAAGGATAAGTGCTTGGAGTAACGCAGGAGATACAAGCCATCTATCTGGACCAGTATGAGGACAGTCAGGCTGCAAGCAGAGAAACAGCTGTAGAGGTTAGAGAGAAAGGGAGAGAGAACAAATGAGTTCAATCTCTTCTAAAACTGCTTTGACTGCCCTGTCCCAGCCTCACCTGCTCCTGTCTGCACACCACTCCCTCTATGTCTCCCTGCTGGGTAACAACAGCAGCTCTGACTTCTGACAGTGCAGCCATTCACCCCCTCCCTCAGTTGCTGCTCACATTCCCCTTCTCCAGACAGTCAACACAGACAATGCATCACCCCTTAACTAATCCAAAACCACACCTGAGCTCAACTAACAGAATAGGTTCTGTTTAAGGCAAACCAAGTGTTACAACAGAATCTACAAGAGTTACAACAGAATCAAGCATAAAGTAAATTTAAAGATCTTAAGACCTGATCATACAGATCATACAATATTTTCAGTATTACATACCCTACTCACCAAAAATTTAGGTAATTTGGCTTTTGCGTGAAATTTCAGGATGAGCCTAAAATGCATTCAGCCTTTACAGGTGAACTTCAAGTGACCTTCTCTAAGCTTTTGAATGCACATGTCCAACTGTTAAATGTTTCAGTACTTTTAACAGTACTTTTAATACAAGATGCTGAGCTAAGCTTAAAGGCAAAATTCACAACAGGTGTTTGATCCTCGAATTGACCAATAAATGTCCTGGTTCAATTAGAGCTGGTGTTTAAACAGTCATCCTCATCACGGTGTTCACATGTTGACATCAGGAGACCAAGATTACACCCAACAATGGATCAACAGTACCTTCGTTCTCAGACGGAAGTGGCCACTGAGCTTTGAGTGTCACAGAGTGTCATCAGCAGGTTGCAACAGAGATACTGAGAGACTGGAAGAGTCACAGAAAGGTGTAGAAGTGGACGTCCTTTGGCCACATCTCATGCTGATGACCGCTACATTGTGAACAATGCCCTGAGAAACTGGATGATGAATTCCAACTCCAGGCATGTTTAAGGGAGGTGAGAGGCACCCAAGTGTCATGCCAAACCATCGAAACCATTTACATCAGCGTGGTCTGCTTGCTAGACGACCTGTTAGGGTACCTGACCACACCACCAGGCACAGGCATGGGCCAGGGAGCATTTACGCTGGACGAGGGACCAGTGGGCCTCAGTGCTGTTCTCTGAAAGTCGATTCACGTTGAGCAAAAATGATGGCCGCCAACAATGTTGGAGATGTCAAGGAGAGCGCTATGCATCAGCCACTGTTGTCACCAGACGACCTTTTGGTGGTGGCGGTGTTACAGTGTGGGCAGGTGTGTCCAGTCGGTACAGAACTGCCCTACACTTAGTGAAGGGTACAGTGACAAGCCCATACTACCTGAATAAAATTAATCCTGTGATTGTGCCCCTACATGAACAACACAGGCCTGATTTCATCTTCATGGATGACAATGCTCCAGCTCATCAAGGTCGTATCATCAGGGAACGGCTGCTGGAGACTGGTGTACCTCAAATAGAATGGCCTGCACTTTCTCCAGACCTGAATCCCATTGAAAACCTGCGGGATCAGCTGAGTCACCTTGTACAGGCTCAAAACTCTGCACCCCAGAACCTCAATGACCTGAGGGGTGCCCTACAAGAATAGTGGGAAGCCATGCCTCAGCAGACAATAAGTCGACTTGTGAACAGCATGAGACGTCGTTGTCAAGCTGTAATTGATGCTCACGGGCACATGACGAGTTATTGAGACTTATTGTGAGTTATTGAAATATTTTGTTGTGGTGTTTCCACTATTGTTGTTAAATTTTGTTTCAATAAATTGTTTGAGATGAGGAAATCACCAGTGCATCCTTCATGATATGATATCACTGTAGCGTGAACTTTTTACATTTTCCATAAATTTCACCTGAAAGCCAAATATCCTTAACTTTTTGTGAGTAGTGTATGTGTACTGGTCTCAGTGTATACATAAATCTGCATGTTTACTTATTTTTCTTGTTTATACAGTTTTTGGCTAAACAGTTTACTGGTTAATATTTTTTTAGGCTCAGTTACTTTGCACATCATCATGTCACTTGTCACTTTATCTCTTTATACTTTGGATACTCTGCACTAAGGCACATCCAGATGCCAATTCATAACAGGACTCACCTTACTTCGTACATACTGCATACTCCAAGTTCTTTGTGTGTGTGTGTGTGTGTGTGTGTGTGTGTGTGTGTGTTTCAGTAGTTTTTTATTGTTTTCCTCCCAACCTAGTTTATATACCTCATTATATTATATTATATTTTTATTTATTGTATTGTACTGTTGCATTGTACTAAAGCTACTGGATGGCTCAGTTTCCTTTCCTCAGTTTCTATATAAACACCTCTGTCCTGTGATATAAGACCTATATGACAATAATAAAACCAACCACAAACACAGCATCCAAAGCACAGTGAGATAAAAACCAGCAGGAGCTGAATTACAGCGACTGACGAGTGAAGCTCTTGTTTATCCTGATTCTACTGAATTACAGCCACTGATGAGAGGAGCTTCTGTTCACACCAATTCTACAGAATTACAACAACTGATGAGAGGAGCGTCTGTTCACACAGATTCTACTAAATTATAGTGACTGAATAGAGGAGCTTCTATTTACTATTCACAAGCAATTGAATACCATGATATAATGTTAGAGAGCAATGTCATGGCAAATAATTAGTGTTAGCTAAGTTTTGGTTCAGCAGGATGCTGCTACAAAAGATCATTCTAAGACAAATAGTTGGGATTATCTCTCAGAAACAGGAGAAAACATAAACAAAAATAATGATAAAGCTGCTTGTGTGAAACAATAAAAATACTTCAGTGCTTCCTACATGGTAGGTAGAAATAAAGCAACTTCCTCCTTCCGTCTCCTGCCTTTCAGCTTTTTCCACATTTACAGTCCAGGGATGAGTCTAACACCAGACTATCCAGTGTACAAACAGATCGGAGAGTTAGTGGACAGTAAGGAAACCAAATTTTACAAGTGTAATGAACTGAAATTGTGCAGATTTCCTTCAAAAGTAACAAAACCTCAAACATAAGTGGAATTAAAAGGTCAAATTAAAAATTAATTTAGCTTTCAATAAACACATTTGAACTGGATTAATTTTACATTTACAGCATTTAGCTGATGCTCAGAGGTGGGTCACAGTAGTGTTTGGAGTCTTGCCCAAGGACGTATTGGAGTAGCACAGCATAGTTACCCAGACTGGGAATCGAACCTGGTGGTGTTATGTGTTGTGAGGTGTTATGTGTTGTGTGCTATGTGTTGTGGCCAAAATCACCAAGGGAATGTGATCAGGGTCATTTGGATGTTTTTGGTTGTCATTATGATTTAAAAAGCGAAAACAGTCATTTGACAATAAATGGCTTCACCCAACCACTAACCATGGGTGGAAAAAATTTTTTATGATTCATATTCTCTGAAAAAAGGCCAAAAGCAAAAATCCTGCTTGGATATGTAGACTTGTGGTGTTGTGTGTTATGTGTTTATGTGGTGTTGTGTGTTATGTGTTTATGTGGTGTTGTGTGTTATGTGGTGTTATGTGTTGTGCCACACCAACACCAATTTTCATCATAAATAAAGACAAATTAGAGTGGCTGTCCTGCGTCCATCTTGCCCTATCCCCTGCCTCTTCTACTGTTACACCAACCAGTTCCAGCCCCATCTCCAACATTCTTTGTCCAATATATCCACTATTCCTCCTCAAAACAATCTCAACCTGGCCTCTCTGGCTTTATCACCAAACTGCTCCACCTTCACTGTCCCTCTGATCTGCTCATTTCTAATCTTGTCCATCCTTGTCACTCGCAGTGAAAATCTCAGCATCTTCATCTCTGCCACCTCCAGCTCAGGCTCCTGTCTTTTAGACAGAGCCACATTCTCCAAACCATACATCATAATAGGTCTCACTACTATCTTGTAAACCTTCCCTTTCACTCTTGCTGCTATCCTTCTGTCACACATCAGCCCAAACACCCGTCTCCACCCATCTATCCTGTCTGCACCCTCTTCTTCACCTCTTTTCTGTACTGTCCATTGCTCTGGATGGTTGACCCAAGACATTTGAAGTCATCCACCTTAACGACCTCAACTCCTTGCATCTTCACCCTACTGACCTTCATTCCTCTGTTCTCCAGTGCAAACCTCCATCACTCCAGGTTCTCTTCCACCTGCTCTCTACTCTCACCACAGATTACAATATCAGCTGCAAACATCATGGTCCATGGAGCCTCCTGCCTGACTTCATCTGTCAACCTGTCCATCATCTTTGCAAACAAGAAGGGGTTCAAAGCTGATCCCTGATGTTACCCTGTCACGCTGAAACCATTTGTCACTCCAATTGCACACCTCACCGCTGTCTCACTATCCTCATACATGTCCTGCACCACCCTCACATACCTTTCAGCCACACCTGACTTCCTCATACAGTACCACAGTTAATCTCTTGGCACCCTATCATATGCCTTCTCTAGATCCACAAAACACAATGTAACTCCTTCTGACCTCTGTCCGTCTGTACTTCTCTACCAACACTCTCAACCCAAAATTGCATCTGTGGTACACTTTCTGGGAATGAAACCAAACTGCTGCTCACTGATCTGAACCTCTTGCCTTAGCCTTGCTTCAACAACTCTTTCCCATAATTTTATGGTGTGGCTCCTTAACTTTATACCTCAGTAGTTACTGCAGCTCTGCACATCACCTTGTTCTTAAAAATGGGGACCAGTAAACTTCTTCTCCACTCATCAGGCATCCTCTCACTCTCCAGGATTTTGTTAAACAACCTGGTCAAAAAGTACACTGCCTTCTCTCCTAAACATCTCCATACCTCCACAGGTATGGTCCACATCTGGACCAACTGCCTTTCCATTCTTCATCCTTCTTAAAGCTGCCCTCACTTACACCTTACTAATTCTCAGCAATTCCTGATCCGCTATCTCTCCCCCTGTTGTTGTCCTCCTCTCTCTCATTTTCCTCATTCATTAGCTCTTCAAAGTACTCCTTCCATCTACTCAACACTCTCTGTCCACTCACTAGTACATTTCCCTCTCTATCCTTTATCAACCTAACCTGTTGTACATCCTTTCCAGCTCTATCTCTCTGTCAAGCCAAACGATACAAGTCCTTTACTCCTTATTTACTGTCAAGCCTCTCATACAACTCATCATAGGCCTGAGCCTTTGCCTTTGCCACCATTCTTTTAGCTATCTGACTAGCCTCCTAGTACTCCTGCCTACATCTGTCATCTCTCTGGTTATCCCACTTTTTTTATCTGCCTTCTTCAGAATACTCTCCTGGAGTTCCACATTCTACCACCAAATTTCCTTGTCTTCTTTCCGCTGACCACCCAAAACATCCTTGCCAGTTTCTCTCTCCCAGTCCTCAGGTAGCTCCTCACTGCCCCCCAAGGGCCTTTAGCTTCCACCGTCTAATCTTTGGCTCTGTCTTTACTCTCTTCCTCTTCTTTGTTTCTAATCTCATTTTACAGACAACCACCCTATGCTGCCTTACTACACTTTCCCCTGGCACCAATTTACAATCTCCAATCCTTTTAGGTGGCATCTCAAGCATATAATCCACCTGTGTGCACCTCCCTCCTCACTTGTATGTCACCCTGTGTTCTTCCCTCTTCTGAAAATATGTGTTCACCATAGGAATTTCCATTCTATAAAAAATATATAACCATCTGACCTTCTGCATTTCTGTTTTTCACATTATACATACTCAGCACCTCTTCATCTCCTCTGTTCCTTTCACCAACATGTCCATTGAAGCCTGCGCCATACTTTCCTCTCTAGGGACACCTTCTACAACTTCATCCATCATACTCCAAAATCCCTATTTCTCCTCTAACTGACAACCAACCTGTGGTGCATGAACTGACAACATTCAAAATTACACAACTTCAAGCTCATGATCCTTTCTGATGCTCTATTTACATCCAGAACACTTTTCACAAGCTGTTCCTTTTGGATTACCCCCACTCCATTTCTCTTCCTATCTACACCATGATAGAACAGTTTGAATCCACCTCCTGGCCTTGCTTCCTTTCCATCTGGTCTCCTGAACACACAGAATATCTACCTTCCTTCTCCCCATCATGTCTGCAATCTCTCTGCCTTTGCCAGTCATTGTCCCTACATTCAGAGTCCCTACTCTAACCTCCACACTCCTGCCTTTCCTTCTCTCTCACTGCCTTCTAACCCACCTTCCACCTCTCCTCCTTGATGGTCTTTGGCCTACAGTAATCGAATTTCCACTGGCACCCTGCTGGTCAACAGCACCGGAGGTGGTCGTTGTTAACCCAGGCCTCGACTGATCTGGTTTTACAGTCATATTCGTGATCCGCATTGTACCAGATGCCCTCACCATTTACAAAACCATTTACAAAACCCTCACCATTTACTCCTAATGGTTACCAATGCAATTCATCCAGTCAAATCACCTGCAAATTTTATTACTTGTCCAAATCCAGTAAAACTAATCTAGCTCTAAAACTTGACATGATGTTTAGAGGTGATAGTATGATTCTCATCCAAATTCATCCTGTCAGGTATTTTTACAGACCTCATTTTACCATCTCTAAACAATAGCAGCATTTAAAACAATTCAGAGGAACAACGAATCCCACCACTACTTTCAGAGTTTTAAAAAGCAATCACTGGATTAATGGAAAAAGTAGATTAATACATAATGAAAATAATTTAATGGATACAAATGTAGAAAATGTAGAAACAGCTATCATACCATAAAAGTCTATTACTGTTGCAAGCCCACCTCCAAGACAGCTTGGCAGCTAGGCAGATGATTAGCTATAACGAATAACTATATTAACAAGATTATGATTAAATTAAATGTTTTATGAACAGCCATACATAATGCATCTGAAAGTTTTTGGTGTGATGTTTCATGTCTAAAATATGTAGATAATCATATCTCTGTTTAATTCAAACTTGCCTTATCCTTTTGTTGGCCTTTTTAAACTTCATTTAAAAACACTAGCTGATATATTTTAAACAAATTTCTAATGGTCCAACAGAAATAGTCTGAAAAGTCCTGATACTCAGTGGTTAGAGCTCTAGGTATTTGATCACATGGCTGTGGATTTCGATACTCAGGTGCAAAAAGCAGTCATGGTTGGGTCCTTGAGTAAGGGCCTTAACTGCCTCTGCTCCCAGAGGTGAAAAGAGCTTTATGAGCTTTTCAAGCTTGATGAGGCAAAGAGAAGGTTTTTCTTGTACTGCACAATTCAAAAATTAACAATAAAATTAATAAAGGTACCAATAATGACTACGGGGATCTATCATGGGATTGTCACAACTGTTCTGATCTGTTGGTTGTGAGTGTGCTTGTGGGTTTGTTTCTGAGTGGTGGGGTGGTGATGGAGCATCTGTTGCATTTGCAGTGAGCTGTAATGGGATCAGCTCACTCATCCAGGCATATAACTGGGTAGATACAGAGCTTTCTAGAAGCCCCAGGCCCTGAAGGTACAGTATGCAAACATATGAGAGCAAGTGTGCATGCTGTGTGTGTGTGCATGTGTGTGTGTGGGTGAGTGAGTGTAATTTAGGTGGGTGGGTGTTGAATTGAACTCCATATGTTAGTAGCGGGCTCCCAGTCCCCTTTTCTCGCTCAGCTTTCTTTGTTTTGCAATAACTCACACATTATTAGTTTTTGTTCCTTTGATTTTTTTTTTTTTTCGTTTTTGCAAATGTGAAGTTCTCTATTGTTTTTAGGCAATAGCTCAGTTTAATTTGAGTTTCCCATATCAGTGTGCCTTCACAAAGCAAAAGGATATAATCTGAGTAAGGATGAGTTTCCAGTCTTAATGACTTACAGAGATATAAAACCCAAGAAAAATAATGAATTCCAATGAACACTAGAGAGTAGAAAAGAGTCTTTTTAGTGCAACCATATATACAGTTATGGCTGAAAGTATTGACACCTCTGCACCAATTCCCCTAGAAAAATATTGCAATTACACATTTTGTTATACACATTTATTTCCTTTTTGTGTACTGGAATAACAAAAAAGCTGGGGAAAATCTTTTACATAATTTCACACAAAACTCCCACAAAACTATTGGCACCTTTTGAAAGTTGTGGGCAAACTTTGTTTCATGCATATGATGCTTATTTAAATTCACCTGTAGAAAGTAACAGGCGTGGGGAAATATAAAAGTCACACCTGAAACCAGACTACTAAGTATGGAGAAAAGAAATGGGAGAAAAGGACTGTCTGAGGTCTAATTTATCTCAAGAATCCCAAGGTTACAAGTCCATCTCCAGAGATCTTGATGTTCCTTTGTCAACCCATGGTACTGTAGTTAATCTCTCTGGATGTGGACAGAAGAGAAAAAATGATGCATGGTTGCAATGTAGGATAGTAAAGATGGTGGCTATTCAAATTCCAGAGATATTCAAGTTCTCCTGCAGACTCATGGTGCATCAGTGTCAGTGCAATCTATCCATTGGCATTTGAATGAAATGAAACATTATGGCAGGAGACCCAGCAGGACCCCACTGCTGACACAGAGAAATAAAAAAGCTAGACAGCAGTTTGCCAAAATGTACGTGAGTAAGTCAAAATGCTTCTAGAAACACATTTTGTGGACAGATTGAGTTGTGATAAAGCACAACTTTCTACTGTTTACTGAAAAAAAAGTGAGGCCTACAAAGAAAAGAACACAGTACCTATAGTCAAATATGGTGGAGGTTCAAAGATGTTTTGGGGTTTAATGCCTATGGCACTGGGTATCTTAACTGTTGGCAAGGCATCCTGAAATCTGTACTCTTCATTGTGGAGAACTGTGTGAAGAATTTTGAGGGGAAAAAATAGTAATTTGGTATTTATATGTCTGGTGCATGTATATAGGTAATCCTGATACATATGCTTGAATTTTGTCCAACCTGCAGAAGCTGTCCAATAATCAATTATTGAGGAAGTGTAAGTGAGCAGCCTCAGATTTTTGTTTTGACCAAATGACAGAAAAACTCACAACTGTGTGGATTGTAATTAGAATAGTGCACAAATGTACAGCAAGGAACCAAAAAAAGCAGTTGTAATTGTGCCTGTAACCACTGACTCTTGAAGGAAAAATAAAGAAATCTTTTTCATGCTAGAACATCATCTTGTCAAATCAGGTAACAGATGTGTGCAGTGCTGTTGCCATGGTGGAACTGGGTAAACATATACATGGCTCACACAATCCTCACAATTATAAAGAAAATATTCTTTTTATTGAATAATTTTCACTATTTCTACTTTTAGGATTCTTTATCACCATGTGAGATTAGCCTTTATGGGGTTTTTGTCCACCTAGTTCAGCCCTAATGCAATCGAGCCATCAGAAAACAAATATCCTTCTTCCCCATGGCAACATCACTTTCCAAATGAGTTCCTGACATTTGCCTGACATTTGGGTCCCTCCTGTTGGCCAGGCACCAAATCCCTGACCCAGTAAACACCCAGCTGTGGCTATCCGCTCTACACTGAGAGAGACGGGCATATGTCAACAAGGTAGACATTCAAAAAGTCAATTACAGCACATCGACCCAGAGATTTACGAGGTTTAAGCAGCATGGAGAAGCTTGAGACTCTTGCATTTCAAGAAATGATCTCAGTAAAGAGGCTGATATTTAGGAAATCAATGCTTTATGAAAACAATCAGTTTAATCTGTCGATGATGTGAATACTGTCCGACCAGGAATTAATCAAATATGTCAAGTAAGAAAACTTTCAAGCAAAAACATTAATGCCATTAAGCAAGAGGTAATAACTCTCCTGTGGGCTGATGGAGGTGCAGAAGCCCCTTGACCTGTGCAGTACTGTATATTATGTGTAACAGAATCTGAAGAGCTTTTCTTTTTGTACATGCTGACTATGCATTGAAAAACACCATATGGTTTGCTCTCTTGGGTCTTGAGGGCAGTGTTTTTTTTCCAGCCCAGTCTGCTTATAGCTTTATTGAAAAACATGTCAGCATGGTTTTGTATTTTGTAAATGAGGAGAAAACTATTAACCTTAACACCTTAAAATGTGAATCTGCATTAATTAGATTGTAATGGCAGCAAAGTGCTCACAAGTACAGACCCTGGTGATACAATAGACATACATAGTCCAACAGAGCATAACTGGCCTCACTCTGTCTGGTGGGTAGGATGATCTTTTATTCCAGTTCATTTTGGAGAATTTCTGTTGGTCCATTGATTGTGAAATTTTGTAGCAAGATTCAAAGTACGTCAAATCTAACATCTCAGTGTCACTAATGCTGTTATGCTGAATCAAATCCTCACAGCAAAGCTCCAAAATCTACTACTAAGCCAAGCTAATAGGATGGAATTTTTTGTTAAAATCTGAATTTTTTCATTCAAAAAGGTAAACTGTCATTTATATTCATTACACATGTCAAGTGTGGACGGATGGCAGAGGTAACAAGGGTGCAGGGTTTAGGATTTAATTAAGAAACACAAAGTACAGAACAAATGAAACATATAGATAAATACTAAACAAATGACTGACTAAACATAACAGAAAACAAACCAACAAACTGACACACTCTACACAACGTTGGAAAACAAAGCCAGACACCAAAAAAAAAAAAATCATGACAGAAACAAAAGGACTGACAAAAGACAGGCTGAAACAAAGGGTCTTAAATACAACATGACATAGATCACACCTGGGACATGATAACGAGGGGGCAGGGATACAAATCAGACACAGGTGGGAATGGGCGGAGCAAGGGAGGAGACAAGGACAAAAACAAACAACCCATGTGCTTAGGAGCACATGGAGGAAACAACAACAAGACAAGAAGACAGAGGTAAACTGGACTGAAAGGGCAGACATGACCACATGAAAAGTGACATTGCAAGCCTTTTTTGTTTTACTGTTGATCAGTTTGGCTTATAGCTCATGAAAAACAGAAATCCAGTCTCAAAATATTAGTAATTTTAATTCAAATTTGAATAGATTACTAATCAACTTTAGAACTAAAAAGCTTGAAATACATCGCTTTAAATGTAATGAATATAAAATATAAGATGATTATTAAAAATAATTCATTTTTCGCAGTATTCTTATTTTTTGAGATGCACTAATATAATGTATTGTTTGTTGTTTTGTGAGATGCAACTAGAGGACAGAATGTGACTGGAGGTTTGATGGATGCTGGCAGCAAGCTTGTTATTGAGATTTTACTATTGGGTAAATCGTGAATAAAAAAAGGTTTTGGTAAGATATATGCGTTTTAAATCACAAGGTTCTCAGCTCTTTTGTAACTCCAGTGGAACAGTGGAAATGACTGTCCATGGCACTTGGCCCAACAATACAAATGCTGCATATAGAAATGAAGTTAAAAAATCTGGAGTGCTCGTTTAATAGAAGCCATTTGTTCACATGGATCTCATCTTCGAACGGCCAGTGTCATTTAGAAAAAAACTCCAGTTCAAGAGCTACTTCACAATATGTTATGCAAGGCTGTCTGCCTTCAGGTCACTAATAGAGCAAGGGTGTTAAACCGCAAATGCTGGAGTGTGTCAGCAAAGCACTATTTAGCATTTTTTCCTGCTCTAACACACCTCATTCAGCTCATGAAGGGCATGATAATTAGCTGATGGACCGGCTGGCTTCGTGAAAACAGGCAAAACTCTGTACTGATTATTGTCCTCAAGGACTGGAGTCTGAAACACATTGTAGTAAAGTGTTACATATGCATCTGGAGGCAAATATAAATTTGACCAGGAGCAAACTGGGTTGCAGTGGTGCCATGACACAGATTAACATTTGCTTTTGTCTTTCAGCTTCGAAGAAGGGATGATCGAGGGCCATTGAGTGCTGTCTACAGACAGCAGGTAGATGGCCAAATGGCTGATGCTGTAGTTGCTATCATAGTGTAATAATCAGAGTGTCCTACAGTGAAGCTAGAAATGATTCTTGAGCCTTGAAAATGAGTGTGAAGTGCTAAGGTGCCATGAAGATCGTGAAGGACCTCAGTCATCCTAACAATGGTTTTTTTTCGCTTTGCTGCCATCAGGAAAGCAGTTCCGCTCACTGAGATCCACCACAGAAAGGATGAGACTCAGCTTCTTCCCTCAGGCTGTTCGGACTCTAAACCAGATCCAACTGCATTTCTAACCCAAAATCCCACAGATCACATATTGAACTCTCATATTCACCAGCGGACTCTCATAGTCACCTTCAGTCTATTTAAACAACACTATGTGGCAAAACATTGCACTTGGCACTTTATACACATCTCAGGGTTCCTACACAACTATTCACACACCTACCTTAATCCTAAGAGTTAGTTACTTAGTTATTTAGTTCGTTTGATTATTTATTTATTTTCTACTCAGATTGCACATATTTATTCTGTTTTATTCTGTTTATTCTGTTTACCCTCTCCCCGCCTTCTCCCTTCTCCCTTCTCCCTTCTCCCCTACTGATCTGTGGGTGCAGACAGTTGTGAAAAATCATTTCACTGCATGTTGTACTGTGTATAACTATGTACGTGACCAATAAATCAAACATTGAACCTTGAATGAAAGGTGCAATGTGCCAAGGTGCAAAGAAATGAAATTAAACTTTAAAAAGCCATTAGAATCTCAATCTGAACAGAACAAAGAAAATTGGTTCAAAGAATAACTAATTAAAATAACAGGATACAAGTTTATATGTGGATAATTCAGAGATTTAGATTTTTTTTCCTAAAGCATTTATTTTAATATGGTGTTGTTTTTATCAATAAAAGACCTGGAAAACTGGCTAGCTACTTTTAAGGCAGCATTCCACAACTTCTTTTCTTTACTGGCATGCACCATTGGGGGATGCACAAGACACTGTAACATGAAAACTCTCATGCTGGGATGCTGTGAAATACTGCCTTTTCATAATTTTTTAAAAACAAACAACAAAATCTGAAACTGAACCACTCATGTTTCATGCAATGCATCCACACATGAAACTCTGAAAGCAGATACAGATTTCTAAAAGTCTCCCTATTGGTTATTTGAATGGGTTACTTTTTTTTAACCGATTACGTTTGTTTCGCCCCAGAGGCAGAGCTGCCTCCAGAATGGTTTTGAGTAGTGCTTTTGCATATGAGCAAACATAAAAAAAACTACAAATTTAATTTTGCAACATATCTGAAGTGAAGTAAAAGTAATAGCGTTTAAACCCATCTAATGTTTATGTACACAACCAGTAAATGTAGCAAGTCACTGCACTCCTTGGGTGAGGTGTGGCACTCAAGTATTCCTGAGTGCACTGTCAACACTTCACTAGCTTTTTAGATTCACTGAAAGCATCACAGACTCTTCTCTGAGAGATTTAATCTTTGTTTTTGACTTCTAAACAGCTATTCTTTTTATCATATGGTCAATTAGTTGGGAAAATAATTTTCATCAGTGCTCACCGTATGTTGCTTCAGTATCTGCCCAATGATTTCTCTAATGTGTTCCAAGACACAAGCTTTTCCTTTTCCTGTTTTATAAAGAATCAACCATATGCTGTAATTGAGGCAGAAAATTAATTATACACACATCATCAAAAAATAGTTACACCCAGAAGAAATCAACCACCAGGAATGAACCTTGGTGGGTGCATTTCCACTTGTGAATGGCTAAAGTTTCATACCTGGGCCTTATCGCTGTTCCTGACTGCCTACATAAGGTCATTGCTTTCCATTCTGATTCATGCTGTTGTGCTGGTAGCATCCTTTGCCAGCAAAGTGTGCCTCAGAGAAGAGTTGGAAAGCAATTCAAGTAGTTGAAAGAGTTTGTGAGGGGGTCACATTGTAGGGCTTCAGGAAGTGGGATGGTCTTATCAACATCTTGTGGGTCATACACCAGTTGTGTGGACATTACGATAGTAAGCTGTTGGCAGCAATGAATATAAGAAAGCACTCACCACAAGGATCTGGGAGCCCTATATGAACCATGAAGAGGGAAAGCATGAAGTGACCCAACAGCCTCCACTCACGACATTCAGCAAGATAAAATGCCCTCCACATGTCATCCTGTGGTAAACAGCTACATGGTACAGATCTGCAGGCACACAGAACATTATGACAACTGCTCTTAACATCACGTCAGCATCGCCAAAGACTGTAATGGTATTGTGCCAGACAGTAATGGAGTCACTCAGAATGGCAGCGTGTCATCTTCATTGATGAGTCCTGCTTTTGTCTTTTTGGTGGGGATGATTACAGAATCCATGTGTGTGCTATTCCAGCAGGCACATTGCCAGACTTTTCACTGACCATGTGGGATGCTATTGGATGTGCTATCAAGACTCCAACCCTACCACAAAATCTGCAGGAACTGAATGAGAATATTCAAGCTGCATGGGATGGATTGTTGCAGGACACTGTTAGGAAGCTCTACCACTCAATGTCAATAGTCTTGCCCATATCAATCTACATGTTGAACCATTTATTGTTCCTGGTACCTTTTATCTTCATTCTAAATAGCATTGAAGTCTGACATATGTAAGTTTTTCTTGAACTATAAGAGAGTTAAAATGATTGCTAGTAATGCACTACACTTGATTTTTGCACATACCACTGTTCAATGAATAGCCAGAGTTTGCTGTGTAAGTATAATTTTCAGTGAGTTTTAAAGACTGCTATTCTATCTGACATTCAGCTATTGAATTCCATGTTAATGGGTTTGACCCTTTGGTCATAGCTGCTCCCATGGCATTGCAGACTTTGTTTTGCACACCAGATTGTTTACTGCTGCACTTATTAGGATTAGTGATAAGGTTCCTCACAATACCGCAGCACAGCTGCCAACAAATGGCTGAATTATGGAGAATAATGCCTCTGAAAGAAAGGAAATTCAGTCTCATTTTCATCGATTAGAGCAGGTCGCTTGTGGTAGTATAACGAAGTGGAGTGCTAATACGGGCCCACCTGTGTCCAGCGAGCTTTAGCCCACGGCAGGACTGAGCGTGACACTATGAGCAGAAGAGAGATGTGATGTGCATCAGTGAACTGCAGCTGCTGCTCTCCCTCCCCCTCCTCTTCTCTCTTCTCTGTGGATTTATAAGTATGATTAGAGACTAGTGATCCAGAACATCAGGACGCCATGGAAACAGCTGACTTGGAGTCCAACCCTGCTTTTTTCATTTACAGGTGAGTGCCACTCTGAGTAGAAGCACAATTTAGTGATGCACTAGTGAGTGGAGGTGTCTCAACTCACACTACAAATTCATTGGACAAAACATTGCTACAGGGCAGCCCTCAACAAAGAAATACAATGACTTTCAAAATATAGTTGATTATTTAGAATACGTCCTCAGTGATTCTTAGTGGCTGTCCTATTTTATTACTTCGTAAAAAGATAAAAACCTTACTAAGGCCTACATTACTGCAGATCTAACACCTGCACTGTTTGCCCTTTTGCATGAATTCCCATGGGTTCAAAATTTTATTACATGGTAATATAAAGGGGCTTGTAGGGGCTATATGTAGGGGCTTGCTTGTAGTATTGTTCAAAGACAGGTTATAACAGGAATGTTGCTGATTGGATCATAACGCCCACAGAAACGTTAGTGGTTTGGTTTAGGGGCTTGTTTGTAACATTGGGTAAAGACAGTTGGCAGTTGGCTAAATGAAAATGTTACTGATCGGATCATAAACAGCCACAGAGACTTTAGATAAGCATTAGATTGTTAGGTGCTGAATTGTTTAATATTGTGAATATTATTTAAGTTGTGTTTACTCTGATCAAAATTATTCTCAACTTTTCCAAATGCCGTTTTTTTTTTCATTTTTAAAGTTAAAAAACACATTTGATCTGCAGAGGTCTGCACTTTGGGGGCAGTTACATGTTGTTTTCTAGACTTTGTAACTCAGGATAACCTACAATAACCTACAGACATGATACACAAGACTTGTGTTATCTAACTATAGTGTTCTCATCATTGTGTGATGCAAATATCATTATCTGATGATCTCATGATTAACAGCAATTCAGAAAACAGGTTAAAAAAAATCCCATATATAGTTGAATTGACCTACTTTTCAAAACAATGCATTTATTGAGTATTTTAAGCGTGTACCTTTGGTTGAAAAATGAAAAATGCTCATAGGTTGGACAACAAAGATTTTGCTTCCTGAATACTTTTTGGTCCATCAACTGTTGATCATGAAAATCCCATCAACATTTTCTAGAAAAACCTTTTCAACTATTCCCCCCACATTTTCAGGTTGTCTGTATATAGTCCACAATATATTTGTTCTTTGTGTTTTATGGGCAAAACTAGGCATGCATTGCTTGTGTTTGATTGAATCTAAATGACATAAGAGGATAAGTTACAGATTAGGCATGGATTGACATTTTGTTGTGGTTGTGTGCAGATGCTATAAAAGTAGCTCACACACAAATGCCAACACTAGATTGATATATCAGTTTGGTGTATTTATGTTACTGCACTTGTAACATAGTAGACATATCGGGAACTTTTATGCTGCTTACTTAATATCCAAACAGCTGTAGTCATAAAATGTCTTGTCAGTGTCGCAAACAGATGCAATACATTCTGTTATGTTTGTGGGGAGAACACACTTAAGACTCAACAATGCAACATGACAACTCTTATGATGAAAGCTTCTGAGCTGTACTTTGGTTGCACGGTTGGAGATCAAGACACATCTTGGATTCCTCACATCTGTTGTGGAAGGTGTGCTGTTGATGTTAGGGCTTGGTTGAGAGGTTCATGCAAATCAGTGGCATTTTCTCTTTCGATAATATGGCAGGAACAGAAGGATCATGTCACTGCTCCCTTCTGTCTAACCAGTATCTCTGGTTCCTCTGCTTAAAATAAGAAATCCATCTAATATCCAAATGTGCCTTCAGTAACGAGACTAGTGTTGTGTCAAAGCAACCAGAATCATGGTACCTTGAGTTTGCAGCAGATGAAGATGTTGCAGTCCATGGGTCAGAAATTGAGATCAAAATTGATTTTGACTTTGACCCATGTTTGACTGGTAAGCCTCATAACAAAAAATCAATTATTTTGTCAGGGACATTCATCAGGTTTGTCAAAAGCAAACGCAGAGTTGCTTGGTTGAAGACTTCAAGGATGCTATTTGTTATCACCTGGTGCAAAAGTCATTCAGGGCTGCCAAGAAGGAAGACAATCTGTGCTTTGCACTGATTTTCATGATTTCTTTGCAGCTTTAGGTTGTGAGCATGAGCTGAAAGAGTGCCATTTTTTATTGATTCAGCCTAAAGACTGTCTTGTTACATAATGGCAATGTCTGTCCTTCAGGACATGGTGGTGCTGCACACATGAAAGAAACATATGAGAATATGGAACTATTCAACACATCAACTATATCAACTACAACTGGAACATCTGTGGGGATTTAAAGTGCAGGACTGCAGCTGGGAAATGCAAAGTACTGCTGTTTCTTCTGCGGAGGGGACAGCCGTGATAGAAAGTCACATTACACTTAAAGGAACTGGCCAGTCTGTCAGCAGTGGACTCTTGGACAGGAAAATGTGGCACACAAACCATTTGTGGACCCAACAATGATATTTTTGCCTCCACTTCACATAAAACTTTTTGTGAAAGCTATGAACAAGGGAGGTGAAGCTTTCTTTTATTTGACAACACTAAGAGCTTTCAAACAGCTTCTTCAATGATATTTTGTTTCTTGTTTGTAAAAGATTCACTTTTATTTGCTTCATATTTCAACATACATGTGGTACTTTTGGTTCTGCTTTAATTCAGATGGAGACCAAACTGTGCCATATACTGTACAACCCAACACTTTCTTAGTAGAAGGGAAACGTGGTGGGGCCCTGCATCAGAGGAGGCCTTTTATCCTCACATATTGACACTGACATGCAACTGAGACAAGGCCTATGCTGCAAATTGGTCATGGCCAAGAACATTATTAAATCATTTTTAAAAAGCCTAAAAAGCCTATATGTATAATAGTTTACTTCACAGTAATGGTCAAGCCTCAGAGAGGAAATAACAGAGGGAAAAACAGTAATTACAAATGATTACTATTGATCAGCGCCGGGCTTGCAGGCTTTGAACTGTGAAGCGCTGCTTGAGAATTCAATTTCTTGTGTTTGCTGTGTGGGTCCATTTCATTCTTCCCCACTTTATGTCCGTTTTCTGAACCATTTGCAGGAGGCCTTGGAGCCAGTTGCTTTTATAATACAATATATAGGCCCATATTGAATTTAATGAGCCTGGGGTGACCTTAGACATTCGCTGGACACTCATGGTAACATTGTGCACATCTACTATTGACCATGCAGTTGTGTTAATGCATGGGAGTCGTTTCACACTTATGGCAAATGGCCCATTAGACATGAGTGCAACACATATGGGTGTGATGGTCCTTAGAAACAGCCACAAATGGATGCCGGTGGGGTAATATATGTATGTCTGGAGGTTACTATACTTCAAATTCACCATGATTCATAGAGGGAGCTTTTGAGAAATTAAAAGTGGCAACTTTTCCACCAGTTTCATTAATTTACAGCTGCACTTTTAAGATTTTTTTACATACAAGGTTATTCTTGTTTTGCCCAAACTGCAAGGGTTTCCTCTTTGCACACTTCCCATGAAAACATTTCCTTTCTTATTTTCTTATCTTTCTGATGAGCACGTCACTTTTTGCACATTTTATGTTACAGCCTTATTCCAAAATGGATAAAATTCATATTCCTTAAAAATTCTACACACAATACCTCACAATGACAAAGTGAGTAAAGATTGCTTGAAATCTTTGCAAATTTATTAAGAATAAAACACAAAAATATACCGTACAGAAGAATTCACAGCCTTTGCCATGACACACAAAACCTCAGGTGCATCTTGTTTCTACTGATCATCCTTCAGATGTTTCTGCAGCTTGATTGGAGAACACCTGTAGTAAAGGCAGTTGATTGGGCATGTTTTAAATGGCACACACCTGTTTCTATAAGTCCCCATAGTGTGACAATGCATGTCAGGGCACAAACCAAGCCATGAAGTATTGAGACACAGATCTGGGGAAGGGTACAGAAAAAAGTTTTAAACTGCATTAAAGGTCCCGATGACCACAGTGTCCTCTATCATCCGTAAATGGAAGAAGCTTGGAACAACTAGGACTGTTCCTAGAGCTGGCCACCCGGCCAAACTGAGGAACTTGGTCAGGGAGGTAACCAATAACCCAATGGTCACTTTGACAGAGCTCCAATGTTGCTCTGTGGAGAGAGACCTTCTAGAAGGACCACCAATCAGGCCTGTATGGTAGAGTGACCTGAAAGAAGCCACTCCTCAGTAAAAGGCACATGACAGCCTGTCTGGAGTTTGCCAAAAGGTAACTAAAGGAATCTCAGGCCATTACAAACAAAAAGATTGTATGTGAAGCATCATGTTTGGAGGAAACCAGGCACTGCTCATCACCTAGCCAATACCATTCCTACAGTGAAGCATGGTGGTGGCAGATGTGTAGATGTTTTTCTGCAGCAGGAACTGGGAGACTAGTCAGGGTCGAGGGAAAGATGACTGCAGTGATGTACAGAGACATCCTTGATAATGTGCTCCAGAGCACTCAGGACCTCAGACTGATATGAAGGTTTATCTTCCAACAGGACAACGACCCTCAACACACAGCCAAGAAAGATAAAGGAGTGGCTTTAAACAACTCTGTGAATGTCCTTGAGGGGCTCAGCCAGAGCCCAGATTGAACCCAATTGAACATCTCTGGAGATATCTAAAAATGGCTGTGCACCTATGCTCCCCACCTATGCTCCCCATTCTGCAAAGAAGAATGGAAGAAGCATCCCAAAATCAAGTGCCAAGCTTGCAGCATCATGCTTAAAAATATTAGAACAGTAAGGAATAGTAATAGAATAGTATTTCCTGCCAAAGGTGCTTTAACAAAGTATTGGACACTTTATGTATCTAGTTGGACAGCTTGACCTGGACACTTGGCACTTGTTTAGTTTCTAAATTATTTTTACGGACAGTGGAACGGCTGATTCCTTTTTAAACCCCTTCTCAGATTGATCTGCATCTACCACCTTCTCTCTGGCCATGATGATACCACTCACTTCAGCAATCAAGAGTATACCAAATTATTGTCTAAATAAGAATCCTCTCTAACCATGTTATAATCCTCCGCAGCTGATGTGCTCCATCTGAATCTAATTTCAGACATATTAAGAAGTAATAAATGTAGGAATGTCAAATGTTTCCTCATTTCCTCAATTATACATTTTATAAATTATTTTAAAAAACAATGCTGGGTTTAGTTATTTCACCTCCATCTCTAAATATTGAAATTGAAATGAAGTGTCCATATATTTAGATATGGATACACGCGTGCACGCGCATACACACACACACACACACACACACACACACACACACACACACACACAAACACACACACACTCAGCCCGTTTAATCCCTTACTCTTATCCAATTTGTTGTGTCAAAAAAGACCTGTTTAAACAGCTTACTTTCTAGCTATTGTAGCAAATTATTATCAAAAGAGGAATGTTGTTTCATCTCAGCCTCTGAGGCCACTGTGAGATTGGCATCGAAATGGGACTGGCGAGGACGAGGGAAAAAGTAATCGAGCCACACAAAACAATCCAAATTGGCATTCCAGTACAAAGACGGCAGCATACCCTGGAGGGGACAAACAACATTAAACACAGCGCCGACACTTCCAGAGAAATGTGTTTTTGAGAGATGTCCTCGGGCTACCCGATCCTGATGCACAGCTAGGCCGCGCTGTTTAACGTCTGTGTAGTTAGTGGCAGATGACATAAATAATGAAATGAAACTGCTCTCACTGATGAATTCGCTGGTGACTGGCACCATTCCACAAGAGTGCTCACCCTGTGGGTTTTCAACAGGTTTGTGTGTTTATATTCCTTGGCGTTGTGATGATTATTTTATTTTATTTTATTTTATTTTATTTTATTTTATTTTATTTTATTTTATTTTATTTTATTTTATTTTTATTTATTTATTTATTTATTTATTTATTTATTTATTTATTTATTTATTACTTTTTTTTTCTTTTTTGCCAACTATAGCTTTGCAAATGTGGTGGTATGACAAGAGTCTTCTTTAGTGCATGACTCAGGCTTTATAAACTCTGACTCAGATCTGCTGCATTATTTAAACAGTGCAAAATTGGAGGATTTTTGTAAATAAGCTTTTTGATGTAAGGAAAAATTTGATATAAGCTGCGCTGGCCTGGCTTTGCCAGTGACTCCTTACGCTTCTTTCCCCTCAGGTATGTGTCCAGTCTCATTCTCTGCACAAGCAAAAACAGAGTACTTGTGTATGTCTTGTGCTTAGAGGCAAAAGGCTGTCTCCTGACACACACACACACACACACACACACACACACACACACACACACACACACACACACACACACACAGCCCATGGGCCAGTGAGTAGTCTCATAGGTCAGCAATCCCTGAGAGGCTTTCTGAGAGACAGAGGGACAGAGTGAGAGAGAGAGAGAGAGAGAGAGAGAGAGAGAGAGAGAGAGAGAGAGATGGAGTGACTGTTACCAAGTCTACCAACCACAAACCTGTCTCTTTGTCTATGTCCAGCACTGAGAAGAAGTAACTTCACTTGGCTCTACTATTTTCATTGGCCTATAAAAGCTCGGCCTGTAAATGTATTTTTTTCTTAGCAACTGTTTCTAGGTCAGACAAGCTTTACAGAAATCTGGCAAAAAATCAGAAAAATTGCATTGATAATTAAGGAGCTGGCAGAGAGTTATTTGTGATGCCAGTTCATTTATCAGGGCCAATCAGGTATGCTTTATTGGTTCAGTATCAGCTAGTTTAATCATTTAATCATTAATGGACATTTTCCAGCCCACAGACATGAGTGTGGAGCTGTTTTAGAGTGGAACATGGAAACAAAATGTAATATCTGAATCTGTATAAAACTCTTGTGGACACAGCTGTTCTACTGGTGGGAGAAATTCAGAAATTCAGAACTAAGAGGTTAGTACTAATTCTAATGGCCACACGGTATTGAAAACCAAATCATATATCACTTCATTGATATACATACCTGTGATTTCTATACCTGAGATATGGTCTGACAAGGGTCTTCAGGTACTCATCAGTAGTCTACAAACAACAGATATGAGTCTGCATTAGACTGCAGTGTTGTAAAGGTACTGGGAGCTGACCTGTAATGCATGTCAGACTGGATTATAAGAACTAAATAGCTAAATGAGTTCAGAATGTCTCATTATATAAAACTGTTTCTAAAATAAAGTGATTTTACTTCAGTATTTATCAGCAGCACATCTTCTCTAAACTGTGGGACTATATTATTAATACACACACAAAGATCGGACCAGACATGGACAAAATATGTTGATTGGGGCATCCCTAATTTTTTCTTATAATTATGATCCTAACTCTTAAAAATGTAAAAAACAAATATTGGTTGAACAAAGCTTCATTATAGTTAATTTTAATGGAGGCACTCTGTGTAGAATTTCTCCCTTAAAAAACCCAATTCAATATTTTCATGTTGAATTAATCTACTGATTACTTTCTCAATTAAGCCACTGATTAGCTGATTGTTTTTTTTTTTAACTCTGTAAGTATTAATAAATGGTGGGATTCTCTGTTCGGTTGCATTTTTATTAGGCAAATGTACATGGTATGATAACTAACAATTTTCATACCATGGTAGACCTTAAACCAGTATACCACTGCAAGCCTGGCTGGTACACACAGAATTGAAGTACTTGTTGGTGACAAGTACCAACCACCCATTAAAAAATATATTTATGTTTCATAATAAACTATGATTTTAAGTTTGTTTGTTACTGCTGATAGAAATATATCCATTATCAAATCAAATCCATCCATCCATTTTCTATATCGCTTATTCCTGAATAGAATCAAAATTAATTTTCCACAAATGATGATGTCACAAAGCAGCTTTACAAAAATCAAAAAATAGGTTAAAGGTTAAAAACACAGGAACAAAAGATGAGAAATAGACAGTAATAATGGGCTATTATGCTGTAATAATGGGCTAAAAATCTATACAATGATACACTTCTAAAAATGAAAGTGCTTCAAATGATTCTTTGAACAATGCTGTAGAAGAACTACCTTTAGTTCCATAAAAAACTGTGTTTGCAACAGAGAACAGGGATGTGGAATTGTGATGATATTTGTAAGAGTGTAGCGCAAATAAACCAAAATCTGAACAAGTCTTCTGCCAGACACTTGCATTAAGTAAAGGCTTTGCATTACGTAAAAAGCATGTAACCTACAAAGCATGTCCTCCATGTCTCAGATCCCTTAAAGATAATATACGTATGGTATAAATAAATGTAAGTACAAAGCTTCATGTAAAAATACAGGTCTCAATAAACAATTTGGTTGTCAGACAATCTTCTGAAAGGGTGTATTAACAAACTAAAGGGTCAGCCATTGTTGCACTTATTAGGCTGAAGTTTTACACCAACTTCTTTAACAATATTCTGTTTCACCTTAAATGGTGCAGAAACAATGGGGGCAGAATGTAACTGCAGTATTATTTAAGGTGGAATTTCAGCTTCATGCTTTGAGATAAATGCACAGCAATTAAAAAAAAAATGACATACTGATACAACTGTATTTTTACTTTTAACACCAGTATAGAAATATTGTGAATGTTCTTAGAACATTATAATGATGTCAGTAAAGACGTCCTTAATGCCATTCTTAGGAATATATAAATATCCTTAAAAAATTCGAACTTTTCTGAAAGCGTCCTTGGAATGTCATTTTGTTTGCTGGGCTGAACTTGATTTTCTCCATGTTCTGAAAAACACTTACAGCCTCTGAACTGTTAAGAAAGTATTCATTTGTTGATTGAGCGTAGAGGGAGGTCAGTTCTCTGAAGTTGCTTGAGCTTTTATGTTGTTTCAAAGCTCTTAGTGAAGTTCTGACTTTCCAAAGAACACTATAAACCCCAAGAACCAGCTTGGTCATTTTTTTTTCCCCACACAAAGACCAGTTGTGTGTTCAAAGTAGTCTGATGCTGAAAGGCACTCATGTATTTCTAATGACAGTCTGGCCTTGAACTTTGCTGGCTGTAGGTATTGTACTACAGAATGCATTAAGAAGTAATTTTCATTCACATATAAATGCAAGGTACATAATCAGAGGCCCTATGTGGAGTTATACAGGGGCCTGCTGTTTGAGTGGCATGATGTAAAAAGCATTTTTCTTAGATTAAAACCTTTCAGTGCAAAAGCCAAGATAATATCCATGTGAACAATCGTGTGCCTTTCATTCGTAACTCATGGAAGGCAGTGACTCATGCAATTGTGTTGGTGAAAGGTTATAATCAAGCATTTCATTTTGATATAGTGATTCTGAAACTGACCATTATGAGCCAACTGGGCATGCTGGGGTTAATTATACAAACACATAATGCATAATGTTTGGACATCCCTGATTAAAGGTATATTTGACATAATAATGCTTCAAATATAACTACTAAGATGAGACAAAAACAAAATGAAGTGTCACCATAAGGTTGTGCCATCATGCACCAACAGAAAAGTGCCAATGATCCTCAACTGAACTGGTAGGTTTAATTTCATTCTACTGAAACCATTTTCCTCAGTTGATTTTGTGATTATGCTGGTTTAGATACATCAACCCACAGCAGAGATGGCATGGGAAAACTCCTGTTGGGTGGATATGGCTGTGGGCCACTGACCACCCTCTCCTCAGCCCCTGGTCACCAAAACTAAATGGAACCAAAAATGGACCATCACTACACCCCAGTCCATAATACATGGATGAAATGAATCCAATCAAAAGTTGCCAGTCCAGTCCTGGTCTGCAATATTTCAGAGATTTTCAGTTCGGCTGAGATGTACTGACTGTGAAGGGTCATACTTACAGTATCAAACCATTCACTGCACCTTCTTGATCCCATTAGTTCTCCATGGCAGCATCATGTAGGGCTTGCCGTTCTCTTGGTCATGCTCACCTATTTATGAAGGACATAGGGAATGATGACTCGTTTGACTTAATTACCTTCTGCTACACCTCTGTAGAACAATTCTTGGGGTTTCTACACAACTGAACTTGCCATTGTAATGAGGGATTTCTTCACTGCAGCACTAACATTGCCCCTTTCTATACAGTTGTGAACAGACTGCACTTGTGGACAGTCTCATTATGTCCTGCCTTATCATTCTCAGCAACCTAAGGAACAGGTCATCTTCTGATTTTCCTTACACATAGACAAGTGCCATATTCTCAATATACGCTGTAAAAAACAGTTTACAGATCTAAAATCAGAGGTCAATTCAAGTTCTGTTTCAACTGAAATACTAGCAAGTCTTTCTTAGTAAATCTTGTGCCCCAATTAGAAACCTCTTTCCAAGTAATTTGGACATTTTCCTCTTGATGTGTTAATCCCAAAATGAGGTCCTATGCAGTAAATTGGTTTCCTCCCACTTCCCAAAAATACACATGTTGGGTGAACTGACTAATGTGTGTGAATGCTTGCGTGTGGTACGCGGCAATAATTTGCACTGTCCAGGCAGTAATCATGCCTTGTGCCACATGGTTCCATCTGGGTAGACCCAGCAGAACCCTGATCAGGACAAAGTGGAAAAGAAAATGGATGGATGTTCCTGCACAGCACATTATACATAAAGAGAGCATGGGAGGATCTTTTTTAACTTAACTGTAAAATGTAGATCATCTGAATGCACTCATGTTTCTCCAAAAATGTATTTGTTGCTCAAGTGTATGTATGAAGTTCTTCAATGGGAAAAGCATCCCATGGGCTCCTCATGGAGCTGCTTGAAGGAAAGCCAGGAATATGCAAAGGAAATAAACGCAAACATGAGAAAAGCCTTTGTATGAGCGTCCAAATTTGGGAAATTTTGGAAGGTTTTCTACAATTCTCTGAAACATAAACACTCAAATGCCAATTGAATGACATACTGATTTGCATGCTACACATTTCTGGGTGCTTGGTGGTTATTATTCTTTGTTTTTCTGTTCTTTGTTAAATATATTAAAGGGACATTTCAATAGTGTCTAACATGATTGATACACACATCACTTAGAGAAGTAATGCACTGAATTTTCATGATTCCAAATAAATATAACATTATTTATTTATTTATTTTAAAGGGCTGGGGGTGTGTAGAGGGAAAACACCACAGCCTTTCCTGTGGCATGCTGGGGTTGAGTCCTCCAGCCAGGCAAGTACACCAATAAGACAGGACTCCTAACTCAACATTCATTAAGAGGATTCAGCTGTAAGTCATTCTGGACAGGAGCATCAGACCTGTGTGTGTGAGACAGAGCACGTGATGTTTGTTTTCGTGAGATGTGATATGTTGTTTTTATTTTAGATCTAATACTCTGGATGAGTGAATGGCATGGTGGCTCTGCAGGTACCGTGTGTCACACAGCTGAAGGGGTCTGAGGTTGTGGGTTTGGTCCACACTCAGGTCACTGTCTGTGAGGAGTTTGGTGTGTTTTCCACATGTTAGGTTTACTCCAGGTTTCTTCCCGCCTCCCAAAAATGAACATGGTAGGTGAATTGGCCATGCCTACTTGCCCCCTGGAAGTGAGTGGGACTGTGTGTGAGGTACCCTGTGATGGAATAGTGCCTTGTCTAGGGTGTATCCTGGCTATCCAGTCATGACCCTATTACCGGAAGAAACAGATAAGATACTGACTGACATTGGAAAAGTCAAGGTAAGTAATGATTTCTTCTCTCATTCATAAAACAGGACATTTGTTGCAAGCCATGATTTTATCCATCAGAATCTGATTAGATTGTGAAAACCAGGTGTTCCAAAGTGAACACTCAAAGTGAGTTTGGCCATATTTAGAATATATAAACTTGTACATCTGGGAATGGAAGTGATGACGGTTGTGTTTTTGTTCAATGCTTGATTCTTGTGGGGGTGATAGGAAGGGAATGAAAAATGTCCCACCATTGATGCAAATGCCTCCACATTATTCGATCCTTGCTCCAGTCTTTGTAACTACTTTCACATGAACACAGAGGCACAGAACGTTTCCAGACATTACCTGTATGTGTGAATGCAAATATCTGAATTAGTTATACCAGACATTACATGGTTTCGTCTTGCCAGTCCTCCAGTACAAACTCTGAGAAGTGTCCAAGTGAGCCCATGTGTGAGTGGGGCAGGTAATTTTGCAATCAAGTCATGCCTCCTGCACCTGCTACACAGACGCTGCCTCTGACCTAAACCAAGTGTAATGTTTCTTGTAGTGAATCATTATCTGACATGGAAAAGCTTTCGTGTGTGTGAGGTCAACTCTGGATAATGTCCAGACTTGATTCTTCAGTCATTTCTCTGGAGCTCATATCTACAAGCAGCTTGTCTGTGATGAGGTTGGCATGTTTACTTCAGGTACTCTGGTTTCATTGCACCATCCAAAAACATGCTGTTAGGTGAACTTGCTATGCTGTATGGCCCACTACAAAATAAAGGTGGCGAAGCAATGGCACAGAAGAATCAATCACCTTCTTACATGTTTGTGTAAGAGCTATGTGAGGACCCTCTGGAATATTTAAAGGACATTCAATTCATGTAAAGGTTCTTTACCACGATTAGGGACTTCTAAAACACCATGCTGAGATTTCTGGCATGTTGCACTAGCATACATGGCAGCCCAACATCATACTGGGAGACACTACTTCTGTATGTGTAGCTCAATAAATATTGAGCATATCAGTAAATTTTTTTAATAACTTATTATTCCTGGTAACCTTTATCTTCCTTCTGAATAGCATGGCAATCTAACAATTCCTTCTGGGTAGACGTGTGAAGAACCTTTATACTGGATAGTCCAATAATCCATCCCATGCAGTTTGGATATTCTGTTGATAGTGTGTACAATAGCATCCTACACATTTTCAATCAGGAATAGTCCTGGCATTGTGGCTGTTGGAATAACACACATAGATTCTTTGGTCATCTCCTCCATGATAAAAGCGTGACTCTATGAGAGTCTGGCACACCTTTGCAGTCTTTGGCAAAACTGATGTGGAGTTAAGAGCATCATCATAATGGTCTACATGCACGTAATCCTGCATCCTGCACCCACATGGAGCTGGTACTAAAAGGTGACTCGTGGAGGGCAATACTTTTTGCTGAACATCCGTAATCATGGATATTATGGCACTCCAAACATGTTGGAAAATCTCTCAGGGAAACTCGTGTAGAGCTCCCAGAGCTCTTATGCTGCTGGTACTTGCTTTCATATATATATACACTGTCACCAACAGCATGCTATAATAGTATCCGCACAAATGGAATGGCACACAATGAGCCAATAAGACCACCCCGCTTCCTGGAGTCCTATGATGTGACCTCTTGATGAACTCTTCAGACTGCTTGTCAAACCTAACCAAGTTTCAATCCTCTTGGTTGATTCCCTCTGGTGCAACTACATATTTTTTGACAAAAAGTGGTCTCATAGTAATGAAACATACAGTTGATGAAATCCAATTTTATAGTCTTGACTCTATTACACATTCCACATGAATATCAGCACAATTATTATTACAGTAACTGAACGTGTCTTGATGTAATGCATTTGAATCATGTGGTAATGATGTTCATGCCTAAATTAAATTTTTTCCCACTTTTCACTATATACACACTCTCATTTCCAACATAAGGCAATTGAATAAGCTTTTGTGTCTTTTCAGCCCATAATTTCTTTTAAATAACTGTTATGAACCTGCAACCTAGGTGTAAACCCTGCTTATGGCTGTGTTTTGTGGACTTAGTGTCTAGGTGCTGAGCGGACCCTCGCCACTTGAATAAACATTAAGCCCAGCCTCCAGAATGGTGAGTGAGATTAAGCAGTCATGCCTGCGGTGTATCCTGACTCACTCCCTGTCCTCCTGCTAACCAGTACATGTGTCAAGCTGACCCAACCCTCCCCTTTTTCCACTGCCGCACTTTTGCAGCTACAGCATGCAGAGGCCTCAAGAGGCAGTGCCCTCTGCTCTGCTGAAATATACATGAGGATTACACAGCCCACTTCCCCACGTGCGAGTGTTAAGTGTTGAGATGTGGCAGGTGCCAGCCTCCTCCACAGTCAGCACTGACAGAGAAATCATACAGTGAAGTATGGATATTATTCAAAACCAAGATTGGGTTTTGGGAGTTGCCCATGTTAGACACACCTACTTTGTACCTATACTCACTGCAACTGTTTATAGGCCTTGTGAAAGTATTCACACCCCTTGGCTTTTTACCTATTTTTTGACATTACATAACATACCTATGTATAACATGAATTATAATTGAAATTTTATATATATATATATATATATATATATGATGGGCACCATCAAATCCATTATCATCAGGGCTGGCCACCAAAACTCTCAGACCGGAGGAGGGCATTAATCTGAGAAGCAGCACAGAGACCAAAAGTAACCCTGAAGGAACTGCAGAGTTCCCAAGCAGAGACTGGAGTATCTGTCCATACAATCAAAATAAGCCGTAAACTCCAAAGAGTTGGGCTTTATGGAAGAGTGGCCAGAAAACACTACTGACAAAAATAGGAAGGCCCATAATGAGTATATTCAAAGGCATTTGGGAGACTCCACAATAATAGGTATGTTCTGTAAATGAAATGATGCAAACCCTCTTCTTTTTAATCTTTTTAATTGCAGTTTGTGAGGTAGCGAAACATGACAAAATGCCAAGGGGGTTGTGAATACTTTCGCAAGGTGATATTCAGCTCCCCTCTACCTTGATGAGACCAGGCCAGGCCTAGGCCAGGCCTAGACAGCTGAGCTAATATTATTTGGGTGGTGAACCATTCTCAGCACAGCAGTGACACTGACAATAGCATGGTGTTGTGTTTGTCACTAGTATGAGGCACAGCAGTCTTGCTAGGGTTCTCACTCATATGGTAGGTGTATTTGATAAAATAGCTAACAAAAGAAGGCTGCAATCAATACTGGGGAGAGGCAAGGGGATGACACCCCCCCGTCAAGCAGTTTACCTGATAAAATAGACAACAAATATATTACAATTACAAAGAACTGTACATAACCCCTACCAGTGTTTGGTGAACCAATTTGGGAATTATAATTTCTAGGCATAAAATGAATTAGCATTACATTTTATATATATAATCGATTGATTTAAAGTTACACTGGAGAATTGAGTGAATGTACACCAGTCTTTATGGACGTTTGGGAGACTGAAGAAAAACACCTGAAAGTAAATCTAAAGAAACAAGCTAAAATGTGATTTTTTTTGTGGACATGAAGTGTGCACTGTCCATCCCCCAACAAACAGCATACCAACAGTGAAGCATGGAGGTGGTAGCATCACGTTGCAAGGACATTTTTAGTCCTCAACAAGAACTGGACTAGAGGTCTGCATGGGATTTATAATATACCCGCATCCACAAGTTGTGCTTGCCTGCACCTATCCACTCCACCAACAGCATGCCATCTACCTTCACCTTGCCTGGTCTGATGGTGGGTGCTGCGAATTCAGTCCTGTGTACTGCTCTTTTAAAGATCAATAAATACATGATAAAATATCTGAATACCATATTTAAACTCAACCTCTCCAATTTGCCCTCTGTGCTACATATAACTATTAAACTGCCTGTATTGATGAAAAAGCATTCTGATAATGTATTTATGACTGAGTGTCAAAGATCAGATCTGCAGGTCTAAGTCAATTCAAATCAGATCAAAATTGATGGAAAACACCTGTATTAAAGTATAACAAGCCAAGTGATTCAAAATATAGGAAGTAATACATACTGAATACTGTCTTACTAGATTGTGGTCCAAACACTTCACAGTTGTATTCAGAACATGTACAATTGTTTACTTGTATTCCATTACAGCCCAACCTTGACCGTATCCCACTATAACTGGATGGGCAACTTGATGCCTGGTGCTGGGATTGATGTCACGGCTCTATTGATTCAATAACTGCGAGTTGTGCTTACAGTGAGTAAATATGTACATAAATATGACAGCCAGATGACACATGGATAGATGGTGGTTTGGGAATAACACAGGAGTGTGGTCTCTTGGGCCTTGTCAAGATTGATAAATGATAATTTAGGAAGCTGAATGGCAAGATGCTGTGTTTTTAAAAGGCTGAGTACAGTAAGGTGGTCCTGCTTGGAGGCAGCAGTGCTTGATTAATTTCGAGGTGAATCTCATTGGCTTTCTACGCTCACTTAGCAATTTACACGGAAGACTATCCTAATGCAGACAATGGCTTTCTTTTGCTCTCAATACAGACTCGATTCTTAGGGGCATGGATTCCATAAGATGTTTATAAAAAGCTTTTGGGATTCTGGTCCATGCAGACATGATTGTGTTCACAGATTTATCAGAAGCACTTGCATGCTGTGAAGTTCCTGCTCTACCACATCCCAAAGGTTTCCTGTAGTAGATTCAGATCTGGTCACTGGGAAGGCCACTGACGAACCGTGAACTCATGGTGATGTTCATCAAACCAGCTTGAGAAGACTCTTGCTTTTGCGACATAAGACTTTATTGATCCCAAAGGAAATTGTGTGATAATGTACATTGTACATTATCATGCTGGAAGGAGCCATTAGAAGATGGGAAATGTGGTCATAAAGGGATGCACATATTCAGCAGCAACGCTCTGTCCTTCAAGCCATGATTGATTGGTATTAGCAGACCCAAGGTGTGCCAAGAAGGCATTTCCCACACCATTACCCCACCTCCACCAGCCTGGACTGTTGTCACAAGGCAGGCTAGGTCCATGGATTGATTCTGTTGATAACTTACACTGCTTCTAATGCAAATCTACTATTTGTGGAAGGCAGCTTTATGACCAGGCCTGTTGGTAAAGTGCTCAAATGAACGGAATGTTGGATGACGAGTTCTGAGCAGTTGGCAAATTTGTATTTAATAGAACAGACCAACAAATGAAAGTTTGAATTCACCTCTAACAGAAACATATGATGTAATATTACTGTGGTAATAAACAAGATAGTGAGAAGCAAATTTACATCAGAATCACGTAAGTAATTGCTGTTCTTTTCAGCATTTCATCCTTGGTGCATGGAAGTGGCTGCTGTGGCAGAGGGTTTAGAGCTGTAGTGAGAGCAGATTGACTTGTCGCATCTCTTTAGTGTATCTCAGGCTTAAGACAAGACCAGAGAATATTCTCAGAGAGAGAGAGAGATAGAGAGATACATTGAGAGAGAGATTTTCTCCTGTTATTTCAGGGTAACTGTGCACCATGATGAATGGCTGAGGCCTCTCCTTGAGTTTCGCAGTAATTGGAAGCGAGAGATGTTGTGCTCCGCATATTTGCCAGAAGCATAACAGACTTTATTAGGAACCATAAAACACCATTAAAATTCACAACCGAGGGAGCTCTGCCTACCCCTCCAGACTGATAAATTACTAGCCTACCGTTCACTGAAAGTGGCCATTTTCTTCTTTGCCTTTTATCTATGCTTGTTAGTCCTTACTGGGTACAATCCTTGCCGTCCATTATGTGATTTGCTTTTAAATACAACACCCCTGGTTTTTTTTTCCCCTGCATCTTTCTTTCCTTCCTGGCCACCAAGCTAACAATAAGCTAATAGAAGTAAGTGTTTCTCGCTCCATGGATGCCAGAGGCATAGAAATCTACATAATAATGGATGTTCAGACAACAGAACGCTGATGCGATCTGACCTCGTCGCCACATGTGGCTTAACAGAATGCTTGCGTACATACACGCGTCCTTTATTTTCGATCTGTCTGTGAACTTCATCTCAAGGGTCACTGCATATGGACTCACAGCCAAAATAGAGTATTCACAGAAACGGAATACTGCATCCTATGTTGACAGTAGGACACTCCAAAAAGCAAAGAGTGAGAGGGCTCAGGAAAGCCAGAGAGGGCTGGATAGTGCCTTTCAGACTAAAAAAAAGCCAGTGGGGGATTATTAACATGATCAAAAAGTTCCCATTATCAACAACAGGAAAGAGGTCAAGTCTACATAGCCCACTCTGAAAAAAGTCATGTACTTTGATTTCCGTGTGAATAAACCAGGCCTTTATATCACATCAACATAATTTTGCCTTCAGGTTCCCTTGCTTTTGGCAGTAATTGTGCTGATGTCATATACTGTATTCATCTGGAAATCATGGCACACATCTTAGTGGAGAAACCCACTTTTTTTTCAGTGATGCGCAGCAAAGCCAGTCAGCCAGTGCAGCCCCCTTGCTGATGATGTCCACTGCGGTTATTTTCAGTTCATATTTCCTTGTGGTTAAATGTCTGTATTCATCAGATCAATGCAGGGTGGTCAGGGTGGTTCACCCTCATCAGGAGCACTTCTGCCCAAAGACTGACTCTGTGGTGGAGAAACGATGAATCAAAAGGCATTGTTGTCCAGGTTGTTGAGGATCTCAGCTCTCCAAAACCCCAAACATGATCATGTTCTGCTGGGATAATCCATGCCTGTCAGGTTTCAACAGCTTGTTTGGCATCTTCAGAGTTTCAACATATGAAGCTTCCATCCACTCTAAGCTTCATAAGAATGCAAAGCTCCCAGTCTTACATGGATGGGTTTTTAGAGTCCTTCTGACAGTGAAGTAGGCCTGCTGCTGCAACCCAGGAGACCAAACGGACGCTGAGTAGATGGGACATTCTGGATCATGACATCACAGATTTCTCACAGACTGTTCATTATAACCGAGGCTTTGATTGGGTTGGGGAGGGATCGGGGTGCGAATTGTTGTTTTAGCTCCAGGATGAGAGGATATGTTGGTTTGATGAATGACTTCTGGTCTGCAATGTTTCCATGAATGTCAATAGACCTGCATGGCACACAAAGAGAAAGAGAGAGAGAGAGTGAGGACGAGAGGAAAATACACGGTGCAGCATGATCAAAGCAGACTTAGTGTAACAGGCAACATGCAGCGCTCTGTTTTGCCGGACGCCTTTCCTGCCCCCCCCACCTCACTCCAGATTTGCATTTTCATTGATCTTCACGCTTATTTTGTTTTCATGCGGTTCACAATAAAATTCCATTACGAAGCTGCATATCATATTGTGTACAGGAACAATCCTGTCTAAAAGTAGATGGAAAAAGACTAGGAGAGTTAGAGGGCTGTGGCTTTGTTTCGATTAAATGAACATATCTCAGAAACCATCCATATGACTTTTGAAAGTTTTTTTTTTTTTTTTATATATATATTTTTTGCATGCCTCGATTTCCTGTCCAGACTCACTAAACAAGCTTGGGTTTCTTAAATATGATCCCTGCAGGTCCTTATTATCCAAGTTTCCACTTCATTTTGAGAATCTATAATTCAGCTATAGTCAACAGTGTGCAACCAACAGGCTCTGTAATATACTTTACCACAAATGAATAATTCACAATGAGAATTTTGCAAATTTCGCTGCCCAGATGAATCTTTAATAGACTTAAATATAATTTGGAGAGATTGGAACAGAATTTCATAAATTCCAGCCCTCCTTTCACAAATAAATATTTATGATATTCCTACTTCCCCTCGTTTCTCCCTGACGCTCTGAATTGCCTGTGATTCATGTGGCTTTCTCTGTCGAGGCCAGAGAAATCAATCTCAGGACGATGAGGCTGTAACACACTGGAAATGCAGATAACAGCGCCACAGGCTTCACCACAACCACAGCACACCGCTCTGATCTGAGCTCAAAAATACACCCAGAACTAATTTTCTTTTCCACATCAATTTCTTTTTATTGATATAAGAAATCTTCAACCCACCTGACTGCCTTAATTTGCTCCCCAATGCCTTTTGGGCTATGCTTTACGATTGTATCAAGTCAAAGCAAATAATAATAAACATAAAAGGATAAAACTTTTCTTATGCAGACTGTAACTGTGTATGCAGTCGGAGCTCTTATGTAACCTAGTTTTTAAGGCTCTTTTTTATGCTTAGCCTTTTAATGGCTCTGAGACAGCTGCCAGTCAAACTCCACTTAATTGCCTCTTGAGCACTAGTAGCAATATCTTTTTTTTCATGTCAAGCATCTATTCAAGCTTCAGCAGGATGACTTAATGATGATTCCTTTTGTGCTTTTCAAGTTGACATTTTGCTTGCTTCTCCTGGTCATGGGAGCATCCTGAATTACACTACAACAGCGCTGTTACAGCACTGTGCAAAAGTCACAGGCAGCCCAGCATTTGTTTCAATCCCTGTCAAAACAGCCATCAAGTAGACGTTATTAATGTCTGAGCATTAGGGAAAAAATAGCCTGTTATCACTGTCACACATTTTTATCCAAAAATCCTTCTTAATATTCAGGAGAAGTTAATGTAAAAAGAATTTATTCTGAGCATTTCAACAAATCCATTCATGATGAAATTTTGACAGAATATCAAAGTCAGATTCAAGGTCAAAAACACCAATATGGAGATAAAAGGTTTTTGTGTGAAAGGGATTATGTACTAAAATCAATTTTAGCAGATATCTCAACAACTACAACTAATAGAATCAGATGTTTCAGCATCTACTGTATCCATCCTTTTATCCATCCTCTTGTTTAATCTGGCTTATCAAAACCAACTTACTGTTCTTCATTTTGTTCTTCTTTTTATTCTAAATTTCTAAACACATCTCCTCCCACAATTTCTAAGCTAAACCTTTACAGGGTGTGCTTGAGCTTTGTGGACAGATCTGATTTTCAAGATTTTCATACAGTGGGTGTTTAATAATCCATTTTTGTCCCATAGGAATACATATGAATGTGTTTGTAATATTTTTTAAACTAGAACTCTAAAATTGGCACAAAGAACCAGTATCATACAGTATTTTATGCCATTTGAATCAATGTTTCTCAATCAGTCATTTGATTTGGATAGTTGGACATTTTTTGAGAATGAGTTAAGAATGAAATGACTTAAGAAACCATAGCAACCACCTAGCATGAGTTTAGCAAACACCAGGAATACCATAGTTATTGCATAGCAACAACACAGCAACCACCTGGCATTCCATAACAAACCTGGAAAGACCTTAGCAACCACATAAAATATCAGAACACCTGCCTAACACCAGCTTAGCACCAACATTGGATATTAAAGCAACAGCTTAGCAACACCATAGCAACCACCTGGGAGGTCAAAGAAACTCCTTGTTACATCATAACCCTAACAACCACTGAGCAACTACCTGGACTAATATTGAGCAACTCTAATAAAGCAACCACTTTGGATATACACTCAAACACACCACACACACTTTCACAAGCCAATGTATAGCTTGTTCTCAAACTTTCCCCTTCTAGTTTCATTTTCTGCTTCCTACCATCCAACCAAGCAGTTAATGGTGTTAATTTCTGAACTCCAAAGATGGTGAGTTTATTGTTCGGAGAAAAGTAGAATCTTCTTTTTTATTTCTATTTTATTTCAGTAAGAGCTTCTTGATCTTTACATCCTTTCAGACCCGCAGCACAGCCATATTCTCAGAGTGAAAGGATGGACAGAAACACCTGCGGATGTTTTCAGCTCTGAAGCTCGAGTGAAGTTCGATTTTTTTCCCCCTTTTTCTGAAGATGAAAGCTTTAAATGCAGTTTATCTGATGAGGGCTGGTTTGCTGATATACTAGGTCTTGTACAGTTGTTATGGTCCAACATTCTCTGGATCTCTGAATTATTTTTGCAACCCGTCTTTTCAGTAGTCATTTTCGTTGCCTTTCTCCTTCCTTAAGTAAGTCAGTTATCTTCTGTCTACAGACATTTCTCCTGAACCATAACTAACTTAGCAGATTTAACTGGAGATGAAACTTTTGTTTATGTTTGTCTTTTCCAGAGACTCCTATTCAACTGGTAATAAACTGCACATATGTGTGAGCAATGCGTTCAGTAGAAGGGATGTCCACAAACATTTTGCATAAAAATATGCAAACATCTATACATGCCAAAGAAACATCTTGATAAGGCCCTTAAAATCATGTCTATGCAGTAAGAAGGGAAGCATGCAGCACTTTGACTGACAGGTGCTAATTGCGTCACGGCTGAACATAAACATATGCTTTATTCTGTCTTTGTATCACCCCTTCTTCTCTCACTCCGGTGTGAACACACTGCTCTCCATCCAATGCACAGTTGTGAAGGGAGCAGCATGAAGCAAGGAGTGGCGACAAACAACAGCTGGCATGTGAATATATCTTGTTAAATATGGCTGCATCTCATTCCCTTCCTCCCTTTCCTGCTGAAGGGTACAACTACAGAGACACAACCATTACTGCAGTGAGCAGCTCAGGGCTTTGGGGCTGCTGGTCATCTCCTCCCTTCATCTCCATGTCCTCAGTGCAGCCATGGCCCATGGCTGCCATTTAATCCCACCAAGCGGGTGGGTCCTTACTAAAAGAGCTTAATCAGGCTTGTCTGAGTAGAACTGGCTGGATAAATGATAAGATTTAATTTCTGCTACTCTTTCTTATAGCCCTCTGTAGTTGTACTATTACTCATAGTAAGCTGCTAGAAGAGAGTGGATGATATAGTCTTGTGCCCTGCTCATCAGTTTCGTGTTTTGGCCACAATTCTGATGAGAATTTCCTGTAGATTGTGATTTTTGACACTGTTTGTAGACCTGTATGACTGTATACTTTGAAACACCTGCTAATTCAGCTACTTAATTCACAACCACATAGGCAATGCCACCAGCATTGAGGATGAACCAACCCACCCCTCACACAGTCTCTTCGTTCTGATGCCTTCTGGCAGAAGATACCGGAGCATCAGAGCCTCCACCACCAGACTCTGCAACAGCTTCATCCACCAGGCAGTCAGACTCCTCAACACACAGAGACTGAGCTGAATCCCCCACCACCACTCCTCACACCCACATTCACACAGAGACTGAACCGAACTGAACCCCACACCACTCCTCACCCACACAAAGACCACCAAACACTAAGCTGGACTGTACCCATCCAGCACTCTACACACACACTCAGCACACAGGGACTGGGTCATCCCCATCCTTATCAGCAACATTTGCTGCTCATTCAGAACTCAGAACTACAAACTTTCTACCTCAGTAACTGCTGTTATCATGCACATCTAAATGTTACAGTATGTTACAAATCTCCGCACCTTATCCTCACCACCGGTATTGCACTGTCCTGTCCTGTCCTGTCTGTGAAACTGTCTCTTGTTTTACTGTATTTATTGTATTTATTGTAGTGTTTGCACTTTGTCGTCCTATTGTTCTTGCTGCTCCATGTCGGACCTTGGTTCCGGAGGAACGTAATTTCGTTACACTGTGTACCTGTACTCAGATGTAATGACAATAAAAAGCCTTGACTTGACTTGACTTGAATCACTCCTTTTTGCCCTTCAATAACATCTGCTTTGTGATTTTCCAAACATCAAATAAGAAGGGTCTACAGCATTACAGCATTCTCAGCCCCTCAAGCTCCCTGTTAACATAATGTTCCAAAAAATCTTAAATATTAGATAGATGATTGTGAAATTACCAATTCATATTTTAAATTGAAATGAAACTTTGTTAATTATCTCTAGGTAGTCACACAAGAACATTTTTATTAATTTTTTTTTATTTAATTGAATGCATTTCAAAATGCAATTCTTTTTTTCTCTCAGTGTTCTACACACAACACCCCATGATGACAAAGTGAGAAACGTTTGTTTGAAATCTTTGCAAGTGTAGTAAAAATTAAACACAAAATATAACATGTACATATATATTCACAGCCTTTGTTCAATACTTTGTTGAAGCACCTTTGGCAGCAATTATAGCCTCAAGGAAATTTCTGCAATCCTTCACTGCAGAACCTCTCAAGGTCCATCAATTGGATGGAGAGCATCGATGCACAGCCATTTTTGTAGATATCAGAGATACAGAGACCAATCAGGTTCAAGTCTGGGCTCTGGCTGGGCCACTCTAGGGCATTCACAGAGTTGTCCTAAAGCCACTCCTTTGTTATCTTGGCAGTGTGCTAAGGGTTGTTGTGCTTCGTCCCAGTTCGGATGTCTCTGTACATCGCTGCAGTCATCTTTCCTTCGACTCTGACTGGTCTCCCAGTTCCTGCTGCAGAAAAACATCCCCACAGCATGATGCTGCCACCACCATGTTTCACTGTAGGAATGGTATTGGCTAGGTGATGAGCAGTGCCTGGTTTCCTCCACATGATAGCATTAAAGGTCAATCTTTTTGTTTCTCATGGTCTGTGAGTCCTTTAGTTATCTTTTGTCAAACTCCAGATGGGCTGTTGTGCCTTTTACTAAGGAGTGGCTTCCATCAGGATACTCTAATACATGGCAAAGGCTGTGAATACTTGTTACATTTTTATGTCTAATAAATTTGCAAATATTTCAAACAAACCTCTTGTTATTGTGGGCTATTATGTGTAGAACGGTTAATGGGAAAGTAAAATTAAAATTCTTTTTCATTTCATCTGCAATTCTAAAATGAACCACTAGAGGCATACTGGGAATATTGGAACGATAGCATTGGTTGAGGGCTGAGAGTGCTGTGCTCTGGGTCTGCAGCTGGACGCCACTGCATGAAATGAGACATTTACTGTATTGTACCACCTCTTCTCACCCTATAAATCAAGTCACACACCCCACAGGTATTTAAAGCCTCATCATCATTGTGCAACCCCATCTGCAGGAGCCTGAATGTATATATACATAGTAGTGTGTGTGGCTACAAGACAGAGGTGCTCTCACCTGCTCTCAGTTGATGTCCTTTAAGATGGCTCCTTTGGCAATGGCTAAAACACAAAAGAGAGAGAAATATTTAGTGAGAAATGTTTATTATTTCTTTTTCTACTACATGAAATCATATAAACACTGAGGGAGCCTCGGTGATGGTAATTCAATATAGTTGAATGCTACACCATTTGAGTGGTTTTCTGTCATAAGCTCCCGTTTCCGAATGTAAATGGGTTCCAGTGTGATCCTAATATTCTTCAATAACACTCTTCATTTTAATGTCATACTGGGTCTAAGTAAGATTCTATTCTAAGATTCTATTTTCTTGGCATCAGACAGAGATTGCTTAACTTTCCATTCTCAGATGTCCATGTTGATATGCAGCATGAGGAAGCTCCCAACTTTCCAACCCTATTCTAAATTCTAAAATTTTGAACATCCCTACACTCTCTCAACTCTCTTAGCTTCTTGGCAAAGTGAAGCCATTAGGACTTATTGTACTCGTTGGCATGCCAGTGACCCTCTGAGCAGCTTACTGGCAGTGAAACCATGCTGATTGGCTCTGTGTCCTGTCAATCACGACAGCCTTGGCAGTGCCTGCAGGCCCGGTGGACGGATGGATGGTTGGTATTCTAACCGTCTGCCTGGCTTGCCCAGGGATGTTGGGTGCTATCTGTGAAACAGTGCACGCAGCCAGTCTGATCTATAGCTCCTCTCCTCAAACATGTCATCTAAATGCTAAGTACCCTTGCTGCATTGTTAAATCAAAACAGAAAAAAATAAGGGCTGGAGTAAGCAAACAAGAGAATTCTGTGAGGAGGCCTCGGATTTCTGATTTGATTTCGTCTCTCTCTCCCTGCCTTTATCTTTCTTTCTCTCTCCATTTGCAAAGATATGAAAAGCTTGCAGAAGGAGTTTTAAATGACATAAATAAAAAAGATTAAAAAAAAGCATGTTAGTGCATCAAAATGCTACCTTTTTTCTTCCTGCTCATTTTCCTTGAAGAGAAAATGCTATTATGGAGTGCTGCCACCTTATGCTTGCTTTGCTATTGATTGGGTGACACCAGTACTGGAGGAAAAATGCTGAAGCGGCGCTTGAGGAGGGGAAGTAATATTAACTGTCCCTGGTAATTAGCCTAAAAGGCAAAATAGGTAAATGGGTTCCCCTGAGGCAGGGAAGGATGGTGAGAAAAACACACACTCTTAAAAATGAAGGCGCTACTAAGGGGTCTTTAAGCAGTGCCAGAAGAATCCCTTTTGTAAAAGAGAAGATCCATTAAATTGGCAATGAACTTGGTTCTTAATGAAATTCTATGATGAAGTTGAGGAACTCCCCAGTCCTAGAGGTGCTTTTCATGATCAGGCACACGTGATTCATCTCACAGTTGATCTGGAGGTGCAGAGAAATCAGTAAACTGTGCTGGACTCTGGCCCTCAGTCCCAAACCCCTGCTCTATGACATCAATGGAAAAAACATTAGAAGTAGAACCTTTATATCTAAGAGTGTAGAGAGAGGAATCTGATGATGAAGTGAGAAAATTAACCTAAAATGTTAGGTTAGTAAGTAGGTTATCCTGAGGGAGGGGAACAGACCTGTGGTGAACTCCTGTGACCTCCCAGGCCTTCAGAGAAAGCCTAAAGGTTACTGGCTATTAAAATATACACATCTGTAACTCAAATTAATCACTCTTGTATTACAACTCTGCAGGTATTACTCCTGCTGAAGAATCAGCCTGGTCAGCTAAAACTGACATAGATGATTATGCTGGTTGACCAGCACAAGGTCTGTTTTTGTTTGAGTTTGATGGTTGATAAACATGACCAGCTCGACCAAGGTAATTAACCAGCATGACTGACATGAGCAAGCTGTTTGACCTGCAAGACCAGCTTGACCACACTGGTCAACCAGCATGAACCATGTAGTGGCTTCCCAAAACATACAAAAAACTTTTGAACACTTTAAACATCTGTAGTTGGACACTGAACAGAGCTGCAGAGAGAGGAGTGGGGGGGGGGGGTTTGGGGGGGCTCTGCAGTGTGTATGGTCTACGACTGTAGAAGAAAGAAAAGAGAAACAGAAATTAAATGAGTAACGCTCTACTAGCTGCTTTTGCAAACAATTGGCTGAAACAGCCATCCTGCTTCCTCTACTCGGCAGGAGGCTGCGTGTTAATATTGTAGTGCGGATGCCTCTGGGCACTTGTCTGAAGCAGGAAGATGACGAATAGGTATGCTGCCTTGCTAGCAGAGCGGCCCAGATTGCTAATGTGTACTCCGTTAATTGAGTGCATTAGCTTTCATTAGTGCAAATGAAGTGCAGGCTCCAGGTGTTCGGCTGTGCAGGGGGTAGAAGGGGCTCCAATCAAAACTTCTCCAACCGCGACAGTGTTTACTGTTTACTCCGTGCCGTGGCAAATATGGCTCTGTCATATCTACGGTGATTAGAGGCATAACGATGTGTTCGTCGAATCGATGTGACGATTGCTGTTCTTGCCAGCTCAGCAACATTCATCCTCTAATTGCCGTCGTATCGGGTCATGCCTGTGTTAGCTTGAATCAGCACTCACAGTGAGTCCAATTAAATCATGCCTTTCATGACCAAGAGAACGGGAGTGTTTTTTCAGCACTGACAGAATCAAACTAGCAGACACACATTTTAATACACCGTATGCCACACACACACTCAATGCTACCACACTTTCTACAGGTGGGGCATAGCACCAAATCTTGAGCCCTGGCCACAGCAGTTTGCCCAGGGCCCCATTCTACATCCACCACTCTTACTGTTCGAACGATGTGGGGGTGTTGCGGATGTCCCCTCTTTTGAATACAGGGCTCCCAGCCAAGCAGGGCCCCTGGCACACAGGTCAACCTTGTATTCTACAATATTAGCTGGAATTAAATCTTTCCTTTGACCCTGACTAGTGTCCCAGTACCTGCTGCAGAAAAACATCCCCACAGCACGATGCTGCCACCACCAAGCTTCACTGTTCCTGAATGGATTTGTCTATGTGATGAGCAGTGCCTGGTTTCCTCCAGACATGATGCTTGGCATTAAGTTCAAGAAGTTCAAGTTTAGGTGCCTTTTGGCAAACTCCAGACAGGCTGTCATGTGTCTTTTACTGAGTGTCTTCTGTCTGGCAACTCTACCATACAGGCCTCATTGGTGGAGTGCTGCAGAAATGGTTGTCCTTCTGGAAGGTTCTTGTCTCTCCACAGAGCAATGTTGAAGCTCTGTCAGAGTGACCATTTGGGTTCTTGATCACCTCCCTGACCAAGGGAGTACCCTTCCCCAGATCTGTGTCTCAATATAATCCTGTCTCAGGGATCTACAGACAGTTCCTTAGACTCCATGGCTTGGTTTGTGCTCTGACATGAACTGTATAATATGGGACCTTAAATAAACAGGTGTGTGCCTTTCCCAATCATGTCCAATCAAATGAATTTATCACAGGTGTCCAATCATTCTGCAGAAACATCTGGAAGGATGATAAGTGGAAACAAGATGCATCAATTTTGAGTGTCATGGCAAAGGCTGTAAATACTTTTATATATACATTTAATATATATGTTACCTTGAGGGGGAAAATTAACTGATTCCCTGATGGAAAAAGGCAGTAACATAACATAACAATACATATGCAAAAAGTGAAATGTTGTGAATACTATAGAAAAATAAGGGCCCTTAAGAATGAACCCAAACCAAATTTTAAAGCAAAACTAATTTATTCCTAAAACCTAATCCTAAAACAAACAAAACATTGTGCTCTTGAAGCACTGAATTGTCATATGAGCCTCTAGTTGAACTAGAACTCTTACCTGTAAATAATCATTAAATTTTACAAGATTGCCTGTTGGGGATAAGAAATGCGACTTCTAAATTACACTCCCCGAAAAAAGGATGTTTGCTAATGTTATGCGGCAAAGGTTGTGTCAAAATTCAAACACACATTCACACCCTCGTGCCAGTGTCCATCTCCACGGTAACAGTAGACACGGCAACTGTGAATTAAGAGCAGTTTCGCAAGTATGAGTGCAGCTCCTCTCCTTATGCCTTGGCTGGATTAACCATTTAAAGATTGATTTATATACTGCGGCGGCTGCAAGCAGAGCCGCGGCTGTAATTATTACTCCTGCCTTAGGAGCAGAGGTGGTCCAAATGGCTAATGAAGCACTGTCTGATGGAGTAGCACTCTGTAAAGATAACTCCAAATGAATGTCGATTACATGTACCGCAAGATGCATATTCATCTATAAAGACAGACAAGGGAAGGCTGTTTAAGATCACGGCACTTCTAAATTTAAAGCAAGGAGAAAACACAAGGCAAGATTTTTACTGTCTGGACAGCCTACAAGAGTAGGACTGTGTGGTATGTCAATATTTATTTTGAAACTGAACAAGATATGTGTTTAGGTGATATCATTTATACTGTGTATATATACACATTCTGTTTTAATCTTCAAAGGGTACAGAAAGAATTCTGCTGCATTGAAGGTCCCAAGGAGCACAGTAGCCTCCATCATCTGTAAATGAAAGAAGTTTGGAATCACCAGGACTCTTCATAGAGCTGGCCTTGATTATAACCTGCTCCAGAGACTGAGATGAAGGTCTATCTCCCAACAGGACAATGACCCTAAGCACACAGCAGAGATAACAAAGGAGTGGTATCGGGACAACTGTGAATGTCCTTGTGTGGCCCAGCCAGAGCCCAGTCTAGAACCCGGATGACATCTCTGGTGATATCTAAAAACGGCTGTGCACCAATGCTCCCCATCCAATCTGATGGACCTTGATCTTCTGCACAGAAGAATGGGAACGGGTGTGCCAAGCTTGTAGCATCATAAAAAATCTGAGGCTGAAATTGCTGCTAAATGTGCTTCAACAAAGTAATGAGCAAAGCCCGTAAATAATTATGTATGTTATATTTTTATATGTTATATGTTTTACAAATTTACAAAGATTTCATACAAACTTTACTTGCTGTCATTTTGGGGGACTACATGTAGAATACTGTGGAAAAAATGAATTCAATCTGTAACATAAAATGTTGAAAAGCTGTGAATACTTTCTGGGTGCATTATATCTAGTATATGCATTTTCCATTGGACACATTTCTTTCAGAGGTGATGAAGTGCACACTTTTTTATGTGACCACACACAGTATTAACTGAAAAAGGAATATAAAGACCTTTAGAATGCCCAGCTACAGACACGCTTTATTTATTGTCATTATCATCATTATGTTCCTGAGAAAATGGCACAATTTACTTGAAAAAGCATTGTCCTCTTTCCATAATGACACTTTAAAGAAAATCTATTAGGAAGGCCTGTACACCTACTCATGTTACAGCAAGGTAAGGTAATGTTTAAATCAACCATCAGAATGGAGAAAAATGAGGTCTCACTGATTTTGACATTTTGACATGATTGTTGGTATCAGATTAGTTGATTTTATCGTATATGGAATTGCTGCTCTCAAGGGATTTTCAAAACAAGCATCTCTAGATTTACTCAGAATAATATTATAAATAAAAAACAGTGGGCAGATGTTCTGCAGCTCCAGTACAACGGCTAACAGATATCTGTACCGACCAGCATCACACGGTATGAGCGCCATCTACTGTTAAGGCCATGTACTGGGCAATTTTGCTCTCTCAGACTCAGGCTCTGGCTGCTGATGGCAGACAGCATGACCCAGCAATCGAACCTGTGACCCTCAGATCATAGTGCTAGTGCAGTAGACCACTGTGTGCCTCTGCACCCCCATGGAAACAGCCTAATGATATGAGAAGGTTCAATGGAGAATGGTCAGTCTGGTTCAAGTTGACAAACAGGATGTAGAAACTCAAACTATCAGTACACTTTTTGTGAAAACATCTCAGTATGCACACCATGTTCAACTTTGAGGAAAATGGACTAAAACAGCAGAAGACCGTGTCTGGTTTCTCTTCTGTCAGCCACGAACAGAAAGCTGAGGCTGCAATGGGCAGGGGCTCACCAGAACTGGAAGTTGAAGAAGAAACTGGAGAAACCTGATCTGATAAATCTCAATTTCTGCTTTTGGTACACAGATGGTAGTGTCAGATTTTGTCACCAACACTTTAAATCCTTGGACCCAAACTGCCTAGTGTTAACACTCCAGACTGGTGGAGGTGGTATAATTGTGTTGGGAAGTTTTTTTTTTGACACATTCTGAGCTGCTAATACCAAACAACTTTTGCTTGAATGCCACAACTTATTTGAGTGTTGTTACTGACAAAGTGCATCCCTTCCTGACCACAATTATATTCTAATGACTAATTCCAACATGATAATGCATCATGTCACAATGCAAAAGTTATCTGAAAGTGGTTCCATGAAAATAGCAATGAGTTCAGTATTCTTCAGTTGCATTCACAATCACTAGAACTGAATCAAATGAAATACCTTTGGGATGTGGATGAACAGGAGACTCACAACATGAAAGTACTCCTGAAAAATCAGCAGGAACTGTGTGATGCAATCATGTGGCCATGGAACAGAATCTGAAAGAAATGCTTGTGGAATCCATGCCTAAAATACTAGGGCAGTTTAATTCTTTCTGAACTTCCTGGACTGAGATTTTCCAGTTGAGAGACTAGAAAAATACCCTTCTGATGATATACTTTGAAGGCAGATGGGGCAAACACTTGAGGGTTAGCTCTGTAAATGTCATGTACTGTATATCATGTCTATTTATTAGCTTCTTCATCAGTGCCTACCAACGTTGGGTTAGGGGGGTGGAAGCATTATGATTCTATGATGTTTATGCTTAAAGAACCAAAAACAAAAAAAAACTGCAGGTTCTGTCAAAGCAATGTTTTTGAGGTATGCAGTGACGCTCTACAGAATACTTCCTAACATCAACTTTTAGCCTTAGGCCCCTTTAACAAGCTTATGTAATCTTACCCTACCTTCTATCTACAAGGACATCTCACTGACTGGAATCCATTCAGCCAGTTGCTAACAAAGGGGTAGGTTGAATATTGATTGTATATATTTTGAATATGTGCACATGTATTGTAGGCATCAGTGTACACAATACATATTTTGTTCAATGTTCTAGTAATTAAATAAACTGTTCTCCTTTGAGATATGAGGCAGAAAGTGCCTAAAATGAAACAGGACTATGGAACTGTCTCAGGAAATACAGTATGTTGCAACATGAAAGCTCAAAAGGTGTAAAATGGTGAAGGGGCATCACTCATGTAGAAACCTGCTGTGATCAGGGCCTGATGGACCCACACCAAATATCTCAAGAACCCTCCTTTGGGATGTGTGGGAGCTTCACATAAGTAAAGAGGAAACAGCAGTTCAAAGAGGTGGGAAATGGCAGTTTGCTGTACAGGGCATGGGGGAAATGTAAATAAAGTGGTAGAAAGTGATAAATGGTCCTAATACAGGGAGAGTGGCCTTTTCACAGGTGGGAGAGAGGAATGAGATAAAGAAAGTGTCACTCACACTCCAAAAAACAAAAACAAAACAAAACAAAGGTAAGCAAAAAGAAACTCAACATCAAGAGCTTATTGGCTTCCATCCAGAGTGGACTGTATAAATGTATAATCTGATTCAGAAGAAGCAGTTTTTATGCACTAAATGGTAAGGGTTAGGTTAGGACTTTAGGATTTAGGGTTTAGGATTTAAGTTTATGGTTTGGGTTAGTATTTAAGTTAAGGGTTTATGTGTTTATTGTAAGCTTAGAGTTAGTATTTAGGGTTAGTTTTTGGTTGGATTTAGGATTTAAGTTTATGGGTTGATTTAGCGTTTAAGGTAAGGGTTTAGGGTTAGGGTTTAATGTAAGGGTTTAAAGTTTATGGTTAGAATTTTGGGTTAGGTTTTGGGTTAGGGTTCAAGGTTATGATTATGGTTGATTGGTTGGTGCAGGCATCTGCTGTCCACTGTGTCAGAACCGGGGATCCAGCATTCTCTTCCAAGCGCGATGGCCGCCCGGCAACGATACAAATGGTGGCAGTTTGAAAAGAGGCGGTAGGCTTAGTAGGGGGAGGAAACTAGAAAATTGGCATAAACAATCATTTAAAAAAAGGTTCTGATTAGGGTTTCCGGTTCCAGCACCGCTTAAGGGGCAGCCAGTTACAATAACTGTTCCTTTTACTACTATTGAAGCTTCTTTTCTCTTAATTAGTTACATTTTTATATTGTCTGTCATTTTGTTCATATGTTTACACTTGTCTCACTCGTTTGGGAGTTTTTCCTGCTTGTTTTGGGAGTTTACTTTGTTTTCATGCTGGGGGAGTATGGAAGTAGCCATGGTTTCATTGTTTACACCAGGGAACAGCTGTTAGCACTTAGCAATGCTGTTGCTACACTGGAGGACTTCCCCAACATTCCATGTGAGCTTCCTTCCTTAGGTCATCATTGTGAATACACGATCACTTTCCAATAAAGAGGATGAGTTAGTGCTGAAACGGCACCTGCAGGAATAATGGCAGTGCCGCCTGTTGCTGTTTATGGAGTTGTGGCTAACTGAGCTAACCCCGGATGCTAACATCACACTGGAGGGCATCCAATTTCAGCAGGCAGACAGGACAAAAGAAAGTGGTAAGAGGAAAGGAGGAGGACTGGCCATGTACATAAACAACAATTTGTGCAATCCAAAACACATTACCGTTAAAGAAGATGTGCAGCAAGGATGTTGAATTTTGAGACCACACTGCCTACCTTCCAAATTCTTGCATGTTATCGCCAAATGTTGCATGTTATCGTGATAACTGTGTACATTCCTCCCTCTGCAGATGCATACACAACATGTGATGTCATCCACTCAGTCAAGAGCAGACACCAGACACAGCATCCACAGGTTCTCATCCTCATCTCTGGGGATTTCAATCGTGTTTCTCTGTCCTCCACAAATTTCAACTTCAAGAAGTATGTGATTTGCTACACGAGAGAGAATAAAACACTGGACCTCAAACACCAAGGATGCATATAATGCTGCACCTCTCCCACCCTGTAGACAAGTTGGTCTACAATCTGATACATCTCCTGCCTGTGTACAAACCCATTGTTCACAGGTGTCCTGTCAATACAAGAAAGGTAGAAAGTTTGTCCAACTGAACCCATGAGGCTCTCAAGGTCTGCTTTGAAACAATAGATTGAGAGGTTCTCTGTGACCCACATGGTGAGGATGTTGATGGTCTCACTGATTGCATCACTGACTACATATATTTCTGTGTGGAGAACACTGTACCCACCAAGAATGTACAGTGTTTTTCCAATGACAAGCCCTGGGTTACCCCAGATCTGAAGGCCCTTCCAGAAGAAAAGTAGAGGGCATTTAGATCTGGAAACAAATAATACACGAGGAGAGTACAGAAACAGCTGCAAAGGAAAATCAAGGAAGGCAAAGTGTAGTATGAGAAGAGAACTGGAAGGCCAGCTGCAACAGAACAATGTGATTGGAGTTTGGAGGGGTCTTAAAACCATCTCCAGTTTTAAGGATTCCAACAGGTAGCCTGTAGGAAACCTGCAATGAGCAAATCACCTCAATTCCTTCCTCAACATATTTGATCTGATATCTGACCCTCACTTAGCCCAGCTTGCACTCCTGCTTTCAGCTCCTAGCATTCAGCCCTACTATCAGAAACACTGCTCTGCAGCACAGGGGCCCAACAGCGAACAGTCCTGGCCCCATTCCTCTTCACTCTTTACACTGTGGACTTCATCCACAACTCCTCAACCTGTCACCTCCAAAAATTCTCTGATTACTCTGCAATCATTGGCAACATCTCAATTCATGATAAAAGGGAATACAGAAAATCTACAATTTTGTGGAATGGTGCCAGCAGAATTGCCTCCAGATCAACACAGGTAAGGGACATTGAGATTGTGAAGACCTACAAGTACCTTTGTGTACATCTATATAACAAACTGGACTGGTCTGACAACACACACACACCCTGTATAAAAAAGGACAGAGCAGACTCCATCTGCTGAGGAGGCTCCAGTCCTTTGGAATACAAGGTGGACATCTCCACTCTTTTTATGACTCAGTGGTGGCATCAGCAATATTCTACATTGTCTGCTGGGGAGGTGGCATTACAACAGCAGACAGGAAGAAACTGGACAAGCTTATTATGAAGACAGGTCTGGTCTGGGCTGTGTTCTGGACCCAATGGGAGAGGTGGCAAAGGCGGGATATTGACCAAGCTTGCGTCCATAATGGACAGCACCCACTACAGGAGGCAGCTGCAGCACTAGGCAGCTCCTCTCTCCCCACTGCTGGAAAAATGTACAATCAAAACCTCCCCAAGCAGAGACTCAGACACTCTCTGTCATAAACAAACTATGGAGCCACACCCCACTCTATCATAGTGCATACTATCATAGTATCACAAACATACCACATGGACCTATATCTTATCGTACCTCTAATTAATGTGCAATACTTGCTGCTGACAGAATGGTACAAGTACAATACATACATACATGTTCGGTGCATATTTAGTTAGAACCTGCATAGTTTATTAATTCTATTTTTTCCTACTAACAGACACCTTGTTTATTTATTTATTTCTATAGTATATCCTTAGTATTTCAGGTAATGGTTAGGTTTGGCTTCATGGTTAAATTTATACAAAGATTAGGTGTTGGGTTTGTTAGAGATAAGGGTTTAAGGGTATGGTAAAATTTTAGTGTTTATGGTTTGGTTTTAGGGTTATTGTTTATGATATATTTGATATATATGATACATGCACATAATACTGTAATGATGTAATATGGATGTGAAGCTGCAGTTGGACCAGTGATTTCTTTTTTTTGGATATTCCCATCTTTCTCCCAAGTTTCATCATTGCCAGTTCACCCAGTAGCTACCACTACCCTTATCACATAATTCTACCAGTGCTGAGAGGGTGAAAGCTAGCCTGTGCTTCCTCTGAGACATGTGAAACCAGCCAACCACATCTTTTCAAACTGTCTCTAACACAATGCCAATGGAGCTTAATGTGCTTGGAGAAGAACACTAGCTGCAAATTTTGTTAACAGCCTCCTGCATCTGCCATCAGTCAGTTAGCATCACACAGCAGAAGAAAGCCAGTCTGTGCAAAACCTCTCATTTGGTCATGCAGTCATGTATTAAAAAAACATGCCTAGATTCTCGAGATCTGTAGTGGCAGATCTGCTGTCGCCTGAAGAGAATTACTTCAGTGATTACTGAGCTACTTTCATCCAACAAAAAGCAGCTTTACTCTGCAAAGTCAGTAAACACTTGATGTGAAGTATAAAAGCTTACCAAAGCAGTGAACCCCCAGCATTAGATTTCATCATTACAAGTTCCAGCTGTTTACACTGTCATGGCTTATGCATGCATACTTTTAATAAAGTGTCCACCGGCTTTGACTTTTGTCTTTGCATTAGTCCATAATTGCGAGGGCAGAAAGCATTACAACAACAAAAAACAACATCTGCTCTTGAAATAATTGGCTTTTGAGGTAATGCTTTGGTTTGGAGATCAGGTCGACACTGCAAACTGTTCCAGACCGTGTTTTTTTTTTTTTTTTTTACCAGCAGCGTACAAAATATCATTCCTTTGTACATTCCTACATTAAGAGTGCAGGACATTAAACAACAGCAGTGGTTGTGCAAACTAGTTATATACCCAACAAATGTATCCACTACTTGGTACCATGGAGAGCTGTGGATTAGTCAGGGACAGTGTCTGATTGTACTAATGAACTATCACAGCAGCAACAGCAGTAGTTAAAATGCAGCATGAGGTCCCATAATACTGGAAATACTATACAACAGATTAGAACAATCACACACTCAACTGCAACTGGTACAAGATTACAATAAAACACAACAAAACATTCTGCCCCTAACCACCTAAAAAAGAAAACATCCAAGCAGCATTAATTACATTTTTGCAATACTTTATAGATTTTTAATTTACAATTAAATGCAATGCTTGCATGTTGTATGCAGCAGTTTCTAGGCTGCTAAATGCCAGTATTCCAAGCTTACTAACTTTGGTTCAGAATAATCTACACACATGACACACATATCAAAACATTCCCTGTCAACCCAGCATGCCAGCGACCTGTCATCAACATTCAGTGAGTAATCCAGCTTGTAAAACGGCTAAAATCCATTCTGAAAAAAGGCCCACCGATTCCGGACGAGACAAGGGAGTAATGTTATGGCCTCAGGACAACAGCTGCTCTACCTTTAGTTTAGTACTGAGGCCATTTAAATACTACTACTACTACTATTACTACTACTACTACTACTAACAATAATAATAATAATAATAATAATAATAATAATAATAATAATAATAACAATTTAATTTGTTTGGACTTCTGTCAATTAATAACTTAGACATATCTTTGTAAATCTAATTAATGTAAACATATGGCATTTTCAGCTCCAAAATACAAGATCTGTATTTAGATTTCAAATGAGGTCATATTAGAGTAGCCTAGGATCTTCTGATCTTCTGAAGTTAGGATATTCAGGGACATGTAGTGTAACCAAACTTAGTATGCAAATACCAACACTGAGTGTTCAAAACAAGAGAAAGCACCTCTAAGATACACAGAATTCCATTTGAGTGAGTTTCAGTGCGAAGCTTTATAATAACGTCATCATTATTGTTTGTGAATTTTGACGGCTGCAGCGGATGTAATAATACGCCGCGGTCACAATAGCTAACAGTAGCTTGTTAAAGCTAATGCTGCAATATCTCATAACCAGTGAAGCACTATAAGCTAAAAAGGCTCATAGTTTTAAAAATCACTTTTTAAAAGTATGTAAATGATGTTTTCTCTCCACTGCATCACTGCTCACAGCATTCATAGGCTATCAGCAGTGTGTGCAGCAACCCTGTGGTTTTCTTTGAGCTATTTTGTGAATCTCACTATAGATGAAATAATTCTACTTGGTAGCTGGTATCTGAGGTTAAACTGTTCAAGTATTTTCTGGAATCCACACTGAACTGAAGACTGAAGTCAACATGAGGAGGATGTTGAGAAGAAGAGACATGCACAAAGTAGACAAAGTTTTTTAAACACAAAACACAGAAAATATGGCAACTCTCATGAAGCAAAGAGCCTGGATAGGGGAATTGCTGAATTTAAATGCATGGATCAAATTCCATCTACACTGTGAAAAAGTGTGGAGCCAAACAAATGCTTGAACAGTTCAACATCAGATACCAGCTACTGAGAAGAAATGATTTAATGTACAAAGAAATCCTCAAAATATACACTAAATTAAATTTTAAACAACACTTAGTGTTTATTAGAGAAAATAACACTAACTAAACTGTCAATCCCACTCTTGTTGCAAAGTATTTTTAAATAAAAGACTAAAGAAAAAAAAGAATGCACCCAGATCTTCAGTTCTGTCTCAGATTATAGCTGTGGACTGATTACAAACTGGGTCTTGGCACAGTGTAAAAGTGGTAGGTGTAAAAGTGCTTGCCCCACTGCCCCATTAAATGGTCTCAGATGCTCCTTTTGGGTAGTGTATCTTTTGTCCAGTTGACAGACCACTGGAAACCAACTTTGTCACAGTGGTCATTATGTCTCATGCCCCTGACAACCAGCCACCTTCACCTGGGCAGCATGGTGGCTTGGTAGTAAGCACGTTTGGCTAACAGCACTGGGGTCCTGGATTCTGGGCCCTATCTGGCTAGATGTTCTGCATGGACTCCGGTTTCCTCCTACATTCTAAAAACATTGGCCTATTCTAAATTGGCATGGTGTGGGAATTCAAGGTGAGGGTTTGTATGCCCAATTATGGATTGGGCTTAGTGCTCAATGCAGGTGGACAGTTTCTGGAAGAGAGTATGCTGTGCTTGACTGGCTGCCACTTCTTGCCGGGGTGGGGTTGTATTGATTGAGTGCTGATTGCACTGGTCTGGAGTCTGGGGGCATCGTGGTGAGTTCTTCAATCCTGACTTTGCCATGGTGTGACAAAAATGCTGGTGTGATTACCCTTTGGAGCCATGGCATGTGACAGTCTGTCACCCCTAGTAATGATACAAAGGACACTGCACAGCTTGAAGGTTGCAATATGTGCAGAAAATCCTACAATCACATGTTGCTTCTCATGGCAGAGCATTCAGCTGGCATTTTTCAGCAGGATAATGCTCGCCCACACACATCAAGCATTTTCCAAGAATGTCTCCACCAGATTGCAACACTTCCTTGGCCTGCCTGGTTGCCAGATTTATTACCAATAGAGGATTTATGGGACCAGTGGGGATGCCAGCTTCAGCAGCCTACGTGTGTGGAGGATCCACAGCTCTCAGCAACATCTGAAGACAAATGTGCCTCCATGGCCAACAGTACAACTGTACAAATGTGCCTCCATTTAATCGTACAGTTTTCCCCAATAAACCTACTATTGCTCTAATATTGTAATATTGCTCTAATAGTGTAATCACATATTTCATTATTACATTCACAGTTTCATTTGATTCCAACAATTTCTTGGTGAGTTATTTGTTTGGGAATGATTAAATATTCATTGAATTCATGATTAAAAGGGAGTACATGCAAACTCCACACAGAAACTTCCCAGGTCGCCCCACCCAGGGATCAAACCCAGATCCTTCTTGCTGTGAGGCAACAGAGCTATCCACTGCACCACCGTGCCACCAGAACTGAAACATGTCAGTGGAATTTGTACGTACTACCAAATTTCTGATATTGTGACACCCAGGCACCTGAAAAAAAATGCTGCTAGCCAGGACTAAATAAATACTTTTCATTCAAGCCTGGAACTGGAAATCACATTGTTTTATTATATATTCTTTTACTTATATTCATAGTAAACAAACATACCAGCTGTGTAACTACTGCTTAACTGCAGCAGTCCTAGCAAGTCTAAGGAGTAAGTAGAGTAAGTAACTAGCCACTAATAATGTGACCATCATAATAGTGTCCAAAAGCACAGCACACTATATGATGGTAACCTTGAAGTACAGGTGTGAAAAGGATACAATGTTTCTCAGAGACACATTATAATCCAATCACTCAAACCACATTCAGAGGTGGTCAGAGACATATGACCTCATTATTCTTGTAGTGTAAAATGCCCAAGCTTCTTGATGTGTCCCTGCCACTAAAGCACAATCTACATCAACTGTCAATAACTGTGACACCATGCTGTACACTGTGTGCACAAGTTAACTGAGCACACTACAAACTAACTCATGGATAAATCACTGGTGCTCAAATCAAACTAGATGCCTCAATTGGATTTAATAAATGAATGTGTGCCGTGTCTCTCCCCCAATGTGAATTATGTGAGAAATCTGATCACAAACAGTCACAGGAGATGCATTTTAAGTGCCAGGTGTGAATGGCTATGTATTTAGACAGTCATATGTGATCAGATCACTCGGGGCGCATGTTAATGACAGGTGTGAAGAAGGCCCAAGAGTCCTTGAGGAAGACACTTAATGCTACATTCCCCTGTGTAACATGATTCAATCGTAAGTTCAGGGCTTCAAAGAACCTTCAAGAACCTCATCCTTCTATTGTCGGTTCCTTCAATCATCTTAAGTTTCCTCCACAGTTTCAAATTGATGAAGCTCCAAAAGTTCCACAAGGATATTGTACTTCGTACAGTGTACTAACAGGAATCCCTGATGTCCCAAAGACCCGTCCCCCTCCCCCTTAACCAGGGGAAACTAGGAAGACTATTGTCCAACAGAAGTAGGCTACTTATGATTCGACTAAATTTTGCATTTCTGCTGGACAGTAGAACTCCTAGCATGAGTAAACAGAGAGAACAGTTCTAACATGAGGCTGTCAGTCATGTATGGAGGCTCTGCAGCATCCCGGCCGCTCTGGAGACAGCCGCATATGGATCCATCTCTTCTCCCCTCGGATCGCAAATCAAATCAGCCGACCCGGCGAGTGAAAAGTGTTTGGCTTCATAAATGCATTCGATAAAAGAGAGCAGAGAGCGAAGGCTGGAGAGGGTACAGAGTCTCCAAGGATTGCCAATTCCCCTGTGCCTCAGATATTTAGTGGCCTCTAACAGCTCAGGCGGGCGCGTGGGCAAACGGAGGCAGACGTGAGCGGAAAGCGAGCGCAGAGGACATTGGGGGGTGGAGGGAGGGAGGGAGCGAGAGGGGGACAGGGAAAGTGAGAGGGAAGGTGGGGAGGGTTGTGGATGAGGCGATGCGTTCACTCTGACCCCGTCAGATCAGCCTCCATCTGAGTGAGCCACGGCTTCCAGAATAAAACGCCTGACTGAAGCCATCGCCCCCAGTCTTCAACACCACTCCACTTTTATTCCTCTCGCTCTCCTTTTCGTTCTCTTGCTCGCTTAACGTTCTGTTCTCCCTCCTCCCCTTCACAGTCTACAATACCAGTGCATGTCTCTGCATTCCTCTGCTTTACTCTGTTACATTCCCTTGTGCATCTCTCTCTCTCTCTCTCTCTCTCTCTCTCTTTCTCTCTCTCTCTCTCTCTCTCTCTCTCTCTTTCTTCTACGTCCTAACGATGACTCTGCACTGACAGAGCACTGCCATTAATGAGACAGGGAGATGAGGGAGGGGTGTGGAAGTGAGGAAATAGAGACAGTAAAAAAAAAAAGAGATAATGTGGGCAAGAGACAGAGAAAGAGAGAGGGCGAGAGAGGCTGACTGGTACAGAGGGAAGATGAGTGAGGAAAAAAGTACAATAAGTGGACAGACATTTGTCATCTGGGTTTCCCAGCACACTGAATTTGAAATGGGAGAAAGCAAAAGCTTAGCTTTATCTCAGATTTAGTCTTAGCTTTAATGGAAGGGTAGACGTAAGCTTTCCAGTCTAATATATGGTTATGTCTCTCCTTGCCTTAGTAACAGCATCAGTCCTTTCAGGTAAAGATTGTTCCTGTCTCTTGTTCCTGTCAATTTTAGTCCACTTCTCCAAGAACAAGAGACTTTGAGAGTCTCAAAAGGGGAACCAATCCCCCGTATCAACACCAGGTAGCATAACAAAATAACATTAGACATTGCATATCTTGCGATGTGAATACTGCACATGCCCACATTGCAATGACAATACTGAAAAGATATATTGTGCAGCCCTAATCCAATCAATGTCAAGAATAACAAGATGCAGCCCACATGATCATGGCAGGATCAGAAGCACATATTTGGTTCCATATACATTTTTTTTTTATAAAAGACGTGTAGAACTTCTAAAACTGGCAAAAAGATATATCCACTCTTGTACCCCCTTAGACTGTATGTATGCAGTTTTTCACTCATTACTACATTACACTCATAGTAATAATAATTTGTTTCACTGGATTCTGAAAGGTATGATAAACTAAATAGTAACAAAACAATTCACAATAGTCTTTTGAATTAGTATTAACAACTGAACAATAAACCTAGAGTTTAAAACATTAAGCATTTATAATGATAATGAAATTGACATATTTGGATGTACACTATTTACAGCATCTGTCACTGACTGACACTGATTACAGGACTGTCAGTTCACTGGAGCAGACAGAGTAGAACAGGATGACGTACACCGCAGGCACACAGACAGTGCTCATCATCATTACTCGTTTCACTTCTTTATTATGCCAAACAGGCCGGTGTATATGCAGTGCAAACTAGCCTAGAGAAGCTGACCAGTTCGCCCCTATTTTCACAATGCAAACCTAGTTACACAAATATTTCTCATTCATGTTGTATTTGAACAGCCACTGCGGACTTTGCATTATGTATTAGGCCTGGTTTTGCTGAACATACTATCTAATGGTAAAAACAAACTACTGGTTCAAATACTTGTGTTTTAATCATTAACTTGCAGGTCCACTGTGCAGGTATATAGAGCCAAATACATAATGGCTCCAGTGCTGCTCATTCATTTGCTCTAAAAGCATGAAACAAGATCATCATCTTTCTATTTCAACCTATCTATTTATTATATATCATATTATAACTTGCAGAAATAAATGAATAAGTGAATAAATAAATGAATATTAAATTAGGGTGACCACATGTCCTATTTTGCACTGATTTCACATCTGTTTTCTTTGTGTGGAACTTCACAAGCGTTAAATGCATCTGTTTAAATCATGCCTTCTAACGAACAATTGGTCTACAGGTACCTACCTCTACATCAACCATTGGTCAAACTACTTTGCAGTAAAGTGTAAAGTCAGAGATATTATAGTGCATGAACACAACGTTTAAATTGCATTGTTTCATTGCATAAATTCACAATTTCATGCTAAGGTGGTAAAAGTGAAACTTTAAGAAACAAGTGGAATTAGTGTTCATCGATATGCATGCATATAGTAATTTGATGACTAATGTTCATTAAAACAGTCTGATTTTTGTGTGATTAACAATTAACTTCCTCTACACTGCTACAGTCCTACAACTTATGCCTATATAAATCTAAATGTCCCCCGTGTCCTCTTTTTGGCGTAACATGGCTTGTATTGTCATAACAGTAGCTATGCTCAGCAGAAGATCTCAAATATTACATTATTACATGTGCAACAATATTACAATTTCAAAGGAAATGGTTACATAGACTTTTGAAGTTTGTAGGTACAGCCCACTATTTTTCTGAGGCTATTTTATCGTTCGATATTGGAATTATACTGCATTCACTCAAATTAACACACACACACACACACACACACACACACACACACACACACACACACACACACACACACACACACACACACACCTTCATTTGTTATCCTGGAGTGTGGGAATGTCACTGTTGTGTTCTGTCTAAAATGCACAAGAAGTCTCCCATAGAGTGGTGTGAAGCTGACAGGGGAGAAGGGAGCTCCAGCTAACTCGGAATGAAAATGTGCTACCATATTTTTCAGTTTTAATGTACAGTGCTGCAAATACAACAACAACAACAACAAAAATGTGGCTCTGTCCAGATTTTTATGAAGTGTAGGCCAAGAGAGAATAAACTACAGACAGAAATGGAGAGAGAAAGAGACAGATTGAGAGGTACAGGACAAAAAGGTAAACTCTCACAGTAGGGGTCATTATAAAGATGTAAGTGCTGAGGATGCCTTGCTCATCCTGCTGTTTTCTTCCCACTCCCAGCACCCCTACGCTCATGCCGGTACCATCAAACACCTGACAGGGTGACTCAGCGTTTTCACACCAGCCCCTTTTGCTGAGCTAACGTCTGTAACAAGCTCCCACTGTAGACACTGTAGGCCACCCACAGACACCCTCCCCTCCCCTCCTCCTCCTTCTCTCTCTGCAGAGTACAAATCCCTGCACCACACGCAGACCAGCCCACGGCTCTACGAAAAGGACCTGTGCCCACCTGCTGCAATTTACAACAATAAATATAATGAACAGAACCTGGCCTGAACCTGCGCTTTAAAAAAAACTGAACAATATTTGAACATTTTTATGAGCAACATTTATCGGCGCTTGCATCACTACTAGTCCACTGAGTCATACTTCTGCAGTCCATCTCCAACTACAGTGCTTAAAAACCTCATATTGTGCATCTCTCTGCTCACACCAGCTCACAATCAACCTTTATTTATTTATTACCTGAGGAGTTATATCAGAGGTGACTTCCATTTCACAGGGTTCACATAGTTTTGCATTGTTTCCTGTTTTTCTGTGTTTATGCTATACACACAACCGATGGTCATTACATCACAATGAATGATGAAATTATGAAGAGCTAGTATAAGATGCAGATTAAATACATACAGTATATAAACATGTATATATGTACATATATACACATTTTTTTAAAAACAGAACCAACTGCAGTGCACAACTGTCACAGTGTCCTTTCAGACAATCACACAATCCCTCAGAATGGTTGAAGGCTGTTTAAATCTAGTTGGAGATGAAAAACCAATCTGTGGTTTGTGGTCAGCGCCAAGATGTCACGTGTCATGTCCAGAAGGCCTGGTGTCATGGTGTGGTGGTGCAATTCCAGATGATCCTAGATCACCTTTGGTCTTCATTACAGGTACTTTGAGAGCCTAAAGTTATGTTAATGAGGTTCTGCAACCAGTGGTCCTACCTTTTCTGAACACACTCCAACAGGACAATGCTTGTCTGCATACTGCTACTGTCTCAAGAGCTTGCCTTAAAGACATCAATACTAGGCCATGGCCAGTCACATCACAAGATCTATCCCTGATTGGACACACTATCAACGCTCCTGCAGGAAATCAGCAGGAATTTAGTGGGAATATTCAAGCTGCATAGGAAAGCATGGAAACCCATATCTGTCTCGTGCATTCAGTTCTCCATAGACTACTAGAGAACGACCTTTTGTCAAAGGTGAGACGAACGAATTCCACCTTCAGTTGATGACTGAATGCAGTAACCACGAGTGACCAAAAGGTAGAAGCAGTCACTAACTGGCCAGCTCCCTCATTTGTAAAAGGAACCACAGCACTTTCTGGGTTTCAAATACGTTTACAGAAGGTTCATCCGTAACGTCAGTAGAATTTAACTGCTCTCTTAAAAGATTCACATGGTCAGAAAAGGCAGGTAACACTTTTATTTAGCTGAAAAACACCTTCGGCTCCCACTTAAAACATCCAGACCCGGCTTTTCCTTTTGTGGTAGAAGTAGGTGCCTCTGAAACAGCCGTGGGGGCAATGTTGTCACAATGGAAATGTACTCCACCCAGACTTTATCATGTGGCCTTTTATCCACATGAGCTCATCCCAACGAAATAACATTATAAGAACTGTAATGTGTTCTGTAATAAATAACTCACTTTTCCAGACATTAAAATGTCACTCTTCTCTGACGGGTTATATTTGCTCCCCTGTGTGTCTCCATAATATACTGACATAAACAAATGTTGTTAAACTATTTCTTGCAAACGTCTAAAGGCTGTTGCATTAATGTCTGTAACGTCTGGAAAGTTAATATTCTGTTTACAAAGATGCCAACAGTTAAAAGATATTAACATGAATAATACATTGAGCAATATATACTATAAAAATTAAAATAAAATTTCATATTTATTGAAACAATGCATGGTTTAGTACAAAGCCAACATATCAAAGAATCGATGTTTAAAACATTAAAAAATAACAAATCATGATTTTGATGCAGAATGTTTTTCTAATGTTAAGAAGTTACACCATCTGGTCAAAAATAAGGGGACATCTGCTCATGTATTGCTTCCTTCAAAAACCAGGATATTTAAAAGAGTTTACCCTGATTTTGTTGGAGTAACAGTCTTTACTACCCAGGGAAGGCTTAATAATAGATTTTGGAGCACTGCTGCGAGGACCTGATTCCATTCAGCATGGTCCATCCAGAGAGTACAGTTCCACAGCTACACAGCTAATAATCTGGGGCTTTATACTCCTCTATCCCATGCCTGGCACTAGGCATGGTGCCAATAGGTTCATGTTTATCTGCTTCAGTGAGTCCTCTTCTATGGGCAGCACTTCTCCACAGGGACTAGACAGGCTGTCTGTGTATTTAATGATAATTGGTCACAAACAGCTGCATCAAGGCTTGGTACTTTTGCAATCGGAGTGATGAGGGAGATCTTAAAGAAGATAGATCACGGTGAGGAACAGGTTACGCGTCCCTGAAAAAAAAAAAGGGATTTGCCATTTGTTGCTGTTCCATTCAGTCTGGTTCAGGTGGCTTGTCTTTTGACTTTTCATAGCACCTTTGAAACAGCGAAGCTGGTTGCATGGTGCCGTTTGGTGCACAATGTCTGGCTGATATGCTGTGGATGTTATAATGCAAAATCTGAAGAGCAAGGGTCAGTGAAGAGCAGAGTAAAAGGCTTCAATTGCCTGCATTCCTCTATTGCCCTCGCGCAGGCTCTCTGGCATGTGCGGTGCCATAGCACCCGGCTCCAGAGAATACAGCAAATTTGAACCTTTCAGCAGTTCACTAGTGAAGACAAATGGCGCGGCGTGTTCAGGGCCCCGGTGACTGATCTATATTAATGTCTGGCACAGCTTCAGCATCCTGCATATGCTAACTCCATTAGAGGGTCAAAACCTGGCTCTGCCTCCACCCCTCCCCTCCCCTCTGATACACACCCTGGGGGGGCTGGATTTAGAAAGGTTGCAGGTGCAGGAGCGTGTAGTGAGAAGTAGCACACACACAGACACACAGCAAAAAAAAACACTCTTTGGACCGCATCCCATTGCACACAGCGCAGTGTGTTTTTTGCTCTGGCTGCTGTGCCTCTCTTTGGTGCATCTGCTGCTCAAGCATCTTTACGTAACACTCATACAGTGCAGACACACACACACACGAACACTCTATACACTTCACACAACACAGATTGCCTTTTTTGATGACTAACATATTCCTATGGTTTATTCAAACAAATGTTAATTGTTATAAAGACCATCTTTCATAAATGTATTATTTCACAATGTCATATCATGAAAAGCTTCTATGGCCCTCAATAAAAAAACAAATCTGAATTTTCTTAATCCTTTGGAAAAATCAGTTGTATAGGCGGATTTCTGTGTAACGGCATCACAGAGATGTATGTTTAAATATAGTTGGGGCAGCCTTGCATGGTGGTTAGGGAACCAGCCTTGTAACTGGAAGGTTGCTGAACTCTTTGAATCCCTGAACTGGCAGGGCATGATTTAAGTGCTGTGGGTCCATAAGCACTGTTACCTTTACCATGGTGTGTATGAAGAAGAAATGAAGATCAAATTTGAATAAGACGCATTCATATCAGAGCTCTGTCTTGCACACACGCCTTCGTGTCTCCGTGAGAATGCGAGTGGGGGTGGAAGAGATCAGAGTAGAGGCGGAGCTGAGAACAGGGGTGGAACATTATGAGGGAGCAAAAAAAAAAAGGTTTTCTGCAAGATTGAAGGAGAACATTATTTAAAAAAATAAAAACTCTATATAAACAATATCGTGGTCAGGTTATATTCCGATATCAGTATGAATATAGATACATCGCCCAGCCCTACTGAGTTTCAATCGGTGACAAATTTTGGTACAAGTGTACTTTTGTACTGAAGGTAGCAGCGAGGAAAGTGTCCCACAACAGCCGCTGGTGATGAAGCACACAGGTGAACAGGGGATTAACTGATAAAGATTGAACATAAAAGTGTGGAATACACTTTTACAGCTTTTGCTTATGTAGCTTGCAATCCAATGCCAGACAAAACAGACCAGACAGATTTTGCCTGGGAACACGTGTGTCCATAGACTGTCCATACTTTGTCCATAACCTGAACAAAACACCTGGTCAAACGGAATATATCTAAAATCTGATTTTACAGCCTGAAAGCAGAGTTCCTGCTGCTAACATTATCAGCATGCAGCTACTACCAATGCAACAGGCAGGTGAACATGGGATCAGCTGGTTCTCTACAGGGACTACACAAGCTGTGTGTGCTTTTGCACATCTGTGTCAGCAATGGGTGCAACTTAAAGTAGCTGAACGCATTCATTAGAAGGGGTGTTCTCTCACACATGCCCACATGCCCACATGTAACATGCGAATGAAATCTGCCACACACACACACACACACACACACACACACACACACACACACACACACACACGGATATTCAGTAGATTTTGTTTCCAATAAAGCCTTTAATCACTTCTTTGATTCTGCTGCTGAATGCGAGCTCTTATCTATTACAGCACAAATCAATGTGATTCACTTTGACCTGGATAGAATAGACTCACCGCTTCATCCCCTACTGCACCTCGCTCTAATACTCCTTCATCCCCCATTTCACAGCTTCAGCTCCACCCAGCTATATAACACTGCCTCAAATCCCCTCTCCCTCTCTCTCCCTCTGTCTATCTCTCTCATTCCCATAGCTCTGGCAGCTGAGCTAGCCCTGACAACACAACTCAGCAGCATCTTACGCATTGTCAGACTGGCATTACACTTGGAAAAGCAGCATTAGAAAGGGCGATCAACATGTGTACACACACACACACACACACACACACACACACACACACACACACACACACACACACACTTAAATGCATACACTCACAAACATGGCCACACATGCACACACTCCCCTGTGCTGTCAGGCTGGATTATGTGGTGCTGGAAACATGAGCATAAAATCTCCAGCAGCTGCCACAGGCTGTGAGACACAACGCTGCAGGCTCGCAGAAATCTCACACACACACACACACACACACACACACACACACACACACACACACACACACACACACACACACACATACACACACACACACACAAAGAGAAAGGTGCTTGAACAGACAATACATAAAATGGACTATAAACACCTGGGCTCTTGAACAAATCTCATCATCATCATAATTTTTATTTATACAGCATATTTTCCAGACTCAGGGGCTCTTTACAAATCATAGAAAACTCATTAACCAGTGAAGTACCTAACAGTGAGATACAGCTCTGTGCAAAAGCCAAATAACCACATTTGTTTATTCATTGCTAGTGAAAACAGCTTAACTTTTCATCAAAAAATTGCATATTCACATACCATAACATTATGATCACCTCCTTGTTAATACATTCACTGTCCATTAAATCGGCTCCACTTACCATACAGGTGCACTCCGTAGTTCTATATATACTGTTTGTTGGGCTGGCATGAGTGGATGAGACACAGCAGTGATGTCTGCGTCTGATCCAGTCTCTGGATCCCATCACTCTTCATTCTATGTGAGTGAAATGTGTGTGTGTGTATATATATACTGTATATTGGCATGTGCATATGTATTCACCCCCTTTGCTATGAAGCCCCCAAAAGGTACTGGTGCAACCAATTACTTTTAGAAGTCACACGCTTAGTGAAATGAAGTCCACCTGTGTGCAATCTAAGTGTAACATGATCCGTCAGTATATACACACCTTTTCTGAAAGGCCCCAGAGGCTCCTACAACATTAAGCAAGAGGCACCACTAACCAAACACCACCATGAAGACCAAGGAGATTTTCATATAAGTCAGGGACAAAGTTGTTGAGAAGTACAAGTCAAGGTTGGGTTATAAAAAATATCCAAATCTTGAAGATTGGTGTTCACCAGCAGAAACCAAAGATGGTTTTAGGAGCTGGAGCAGTTTTACCTTGAGGAATGGGCAAAAATCCAAGAGATAGTTATGCACACTGAAGTTTTCTGTTATTTTGTCCAATTTTTTGTTTGCTTTACAAAAAAAAAAAATCAATGTTCAAAGTTGCCAGCAAGTTCTGGAAATGAAATGATGCAAACACTCAAATGATCAATTTTAATTCCAGGTTGTGAGGTAGCAAAACAAGAAAAATGGATGAGATCAAACTACCTCACGTTATGCTCGCCAATACTGTCTGCAGTTTTTGGACCAACAATCTATTGGGCAAAATATTTGCCAAACATTTGTTTGTGGACACAGCTCCATCAACCAAATGTATTTGCATTCTACAATTTGTCCAAATGTTTCTGGACTCCATTATTGTGAGTAATATAGGCACTTGGTGCCTAAGAATACTATATAAATAGGGAACATTTCTTATATTTTAGACACAGCCATTGAGTTATATCAAGACTATATTTTCTTAGATCTGAGCTCATCAGAAATATCTGTTTTGACTGGAAATGAAATAAAATAATGGTAGTCTTTGATTTGCAGTACTCTATGTATAGTTTGGGCATTCAGTGACAAGAAGAACGGTGACAACTTATAGAAAAGAAAGTGTAGAGGAGCGATTTAAATGAGGGTTAGACTGGAGGAGACAATTGCATAATTGTGGGGCTGCTATGCTTAACCACTAAAGAGGTCAATCTAAAGCCTGGAGAAGCCCTAAATTAACCAACCGTAAAGATCAATCACATGAATGAAGAAGCACAGATTCTCCCTGAACAGACCTCCTGAATAAAGAAGACAATTGCAAAGTATAATTAAAAACTGTAATGTAAGTGTTCATCAAGTTAATCAAGCACTGTAATGTTTAAAGGACATTAATGTGCTTGAACAATAATTAGCTTTATTGTACAGACTGCTTCTGTCATGATGGACTGATGTGGAGCACTACTAAACATATCTGAGCTGCCATCTCTAAAGCAAAGCGACATTTCCGCACCTTGTAGAACAGCTGGATTTTGACCACTGTAGAAGAAGTGAGGTATGTTGGAAGTGGGCGTAATCGAAGGGTCACAAACCTGTCGCCAAGGCTTGCTGTTACACCCAAATCAATATAGAAGTCTGCATTTCTGCAAAGACTTCCAAAAGCTGAACAAGGCCTAAGAGAACATTACCCCCTGCTACAGGTGAAGGAACTAACAGACTGGTTCAGGAGGTTGTCCTCTGTCTCCAATCTCCAGGGCTACTGGTCAGCCTTTTTACAGAGGCCTAGCACAAGACTGCATTCTGGACCCTCCCAGTGGCCTCTAGCAGTACTGGACACTGCTCTTCAGACTCATTACGGTCCCATAAACATGTCAGCGTTGCATGGACAAAGCTTTGTGGCCCCACCCTCACTATGGCACTGCATGTGTGGGTGATGTTAAAATAAGCATAGGCTGAACATCGTATGATGCTCCAGAGGGATTTGCAGCCTGTGTGAAGACTTGCTTCATTGCCAACCTATAGAAATGACACCTAAAAGTGATGGATTGTGCAATTCAGAAAGTGAATGTGGTCCCTGAAAACATTTACAGTCTAAGAAACAGTGCTGTTCAGGCTCCTCCCACAGCAACACTCCAGGCCAGCCTTGCCTGCCTGTAACCCACCTTGCTTAAGCTTGTAGTCATTTAATTTAGGTTGTTAGAACAGGGAATGCTCTCATTTTTACAGGACTCTCACCAGTGAACCCACTGGTCTATGTCAGCACCTTGGACAGCACTTAAGTACAAAGACAGCAGCTTAACCTATTAAACTGTACAGCCGTATATTTGGGCTCACAATGTCATTGCATCATGCCTTTAGTTCTGTCCGTTGTCATTATATATATAAATATATATGATGTACCTAGTAATCAATTACACACAAACAAAGAATGCATAGGCTTAATTCAGTTAAACTTAAGCCTATGCATTAACCTTAATCATAAGCTAAAGACATACATTATATAACAACAATAAATATTATATAAGGTCTTGCTTGTGACATTTAAAGCCCTACTGCAATAGCAGCAATCCAGACCACTTATGCTTTGAAGAGGCTTGGTCCAAATTCCTAGGATTGCTCACAGCTCATCTGATGAAACATTATTTTCTTATACAGCTCAAAAGACCTGGAGCAGCATTCCAGCGAATAAGAGGAATAGACAAATGTACTTAAATCCAAATTAAAACCATATTTGTTCAGGCCAGCTTATGCTTAATATATTACAGTTCCCATTGTAATATTGCCCTTGTTTCATTTTGAACATGGAAATCATTTTTTGCAGTGTGCTTATATTTTTGCATACAGTACTTTGTGATTAGTGCTTTATAATTTATTTACTATTAGTCTATAATTCTAAAAAAGATTCTAAACCATAAGAGACCAGTTTGTTTACTTATAGTCAAAATAGTTGCACCTAGAAGGGATCCGGTCAGATTACAGTTCCATTCAGAAGGAAGGATACCAGAAACAATAAAGTCTAAAAATATTTGACAGATATGGGCAATATTTGTTGAGCTACACATACAGAAGTGGTGACTATCACTATGGTTTCGGGCCACTATTTGTGAAGGCCAAACAGTGTCCTACAATAATCCATTATATGCAGCTTGAATATTCTCACTCAGTTCCTGCAGATTCTGCAGCAGGAGTGGAGGGCTGATAGTGCATCCAATAGCATCTCACACATTTTCAACTTGAGACAGGAGATGAGGAGATGACTTGTTGGTCATCTCCAAGACAAAAGAGGGAGTCGTCACTGAAGATGACCCACTGCCTTTCTGAGTAACTCCATGACTGGCACAACACTACTGCTGTCTTTGGTGATGTTGACGTGGTAAGGGCAGTTGTTGTAAAGGTCTGTGTTCAAGTAGTCCTGTGTTGTGATGCTGTCTACCTACAGTGCTGGCACTTACAGGATGACCCCTTGAGGGCTGCTGGGTTACTCAGTGCATGTTGGACAATCCATCGGTTCTCCCTCTCTGTGGTTCTTCTTGGTCTCTCAGACCCTTGTGTTACTGATGGGTTTCCTCTTTTATTCCCTGCCACCAACAGCATGTAATGGTTATATCTGCACAACCAGTATCAATAAGACCGTTCCTATTGCTGAAGCTCTATGATTTCACCCCCTCAAACACTTCCAGCTGCTTATATTGCTTTCAAACCCTCACAATGTCAGACCTACCCATCAGGTTTCATTCCTGTCAGCTGCTCCTTCTGGGTGCAACCGCATTTTTGATGCTGTGTGTTTGTCCTAAAGCAATGGTAAAGTACCTATTGGTTCACTGTTCACTTTTGGTTTTGAGGCTGACCACTGTGATGTCTGCAAACATTAACATCTTCACAGATGGGATCTTAAAGATATAACTCTTGAGTGAGTAAAGAGCTACACAATGAGTAAAGAGCTACACAAGAGTACACAGCCCTGTGGTGCTTCAGTTCTGAGGGTCTGGATGTCTGACATGTGTTTTTCAAGCTGCATCTGCTGCCTCTTATTGGATAGGAAATCCATGAGCCACTGGCAGATGGAATCTTTCACTGACAGCTTGGAGAATTTGACCTGCAGAAGTTCAGGGACAATGGTGTAAACAGCTTAGCTGAAGTCCGTCACAGAATCTAGTGTAAGTCCTTGGACTGTTGTGATTCTATAGCATAAAACGAATTTATTGTATCATTGACAGACCTGTTTGCGCCATACAGTTACACTGAGACTGGAACTAACTGAGGTATAACTGGAAAAAGATCTCAAATCTGTGTGAGCTTTTTGTGATGATTTGACCAATCAAAACAGAAATCTAGTGAATAGAACTTGCAGGTGGCTACACTGAAATGAGACACAACTTAAACTGCATCTGGAAAGTTTTCACAGCACTTCACTTTTCCCACCTTTTATGTTACAGCCTTATTCTTAAATTGATTAAATTCAATTTAAATTCAAAATTCTACACCTAATGACAACAAAGTGAGAAACGTTTGTTTGAAATCTTTGCAAATGTATTAATTAAAAATATAAAACATTCATAGCCTTTGCTCAATACTTTGTTGAAGCATCTTTGGCAGCAATTACAGTCTCAAGTCTTTTTGAGTATGATGCTACAAGCTTGGAAGACCTGTATTTGGGAAGTTTCTCCCATTCTTCTTTGCAAAACCTCTCATTGGATGGGGAGCACAGTCAGTGCACAGCCATTTGTAGATATCTCCAGAGATGTTCAATCAGGTTCACAGAGTTTTCCTGAAGCCACTCAGTCTTGGCTCTGTTCTTCGTCCCAGTCTGAGGTCCAGAGTCTAGTCCTAGTCTCCCAGTTCCGACTGCAAAAAACATGCTGCCACCATCATGCTTTACTGTAGGAATGGCATTGGCTAATGAGCAGTGTCTGGTTTACTCCGGAACATGTTGTTTGGCATTCAGTCCAAAAAGTTCAATCTTTTTGTTTTTGTGGTCTGAGAGTGCCTTTTGGTAAACTCCAGTTGGGATGTCATGTGCTTTTTACTGAGGAGTGGCTTCTTTCTGACCACTCTACCTAGACAGTGGCAAGGAGAAAACTCCAGAGGAGACCGAGGATAGCAAGGGAAGCAAAGCTCAGCCTCTGAAGGGAGCGGAGTCTGAGGTCAGCTTCTTTATAATCCTCAATTTGTCTAACCCTCGATGTGGTAAAATTCTGTGTTTGAGACTTTGATGCTAAAGGTGTGTCACTATATTATGGATTTGGATTTAGGTTGTTTGTTCTCTAGTGTCCTGTGGGTTTGTCTGAATAATAATGGCAGGTTTATTTCCATGCACGCTGCCATCTCATTATGCTTTATTTCTCCAAAAAAAAAATAAATAAATAAATAATAAAAAAAAAATATATATATTTATATTTAAAACATCCACCTTGAGTAATTGTAATGTACACTTTATACTTTTGCTGTTTCTCACTTTGTGTCACAATGTCATAATAAATGGACCAAATGCTCCAAATGTGTAAAGTTGAAAGTTAAGGTATAGTTGCCATATTGGAGATACAAGGTTTTTGCCTGACAGCAACAATATACATGAACATTTTATGATAGTTAAGATTAGTAAGTGAATAATAAACAGAGCTCAAGCAATAACTTCTCAAGGGAAACAGACGGAATAAAGCGACATGCCTGCCAGCTGGATCCAGACTCCACCTGTTTCAGTTCCAGCCACAGCAAACATAAAGCATAAAAGCCAGTTTGTCGGGGACTGGAGTGACTCAGAAAGCCCCTGAGAGTCTCCCAAATCAAACTTCTCACCATCTCTCTTTCTCTCTCAACAACAACCTCTCCTCCTCTTTATTTTCCCACAGATTCCCCAGACGGGAGTGCCGTCAGACGACTCCCCTAATCACTGCGCACCTGCTCACCTGTCCCCCTTCTCCAGTTATCCCCACCAGCTGCCGTAAAACGACTTCTCTTCTACCTCGAGCATGGCAAGCACCAAGTCCCCCACACCTTCCTTCACCTTCACTGCATGTTTGATTGTGAATAAACACTCTCCAGGGCCTAAAGATAACCACTGTCTCTGAGTGTTTGTGTTTAGGCCGCACCTGCAGACATGTCCCGCCTCAAATTCTGCTCCGGCGCGCCTGCTCTCTGAGACTGCCTCTGATGTGTCTGGCTTTTCAGAGTGCGCTTGGCTTTTTAAAGCTGTTTTTGCAACTAGATTTGACAACAGTGGCATGAGGTACCACAGCCTAAAAGCACTGAGAGCAGAATTGTAATGATTTGCTAATTGTATGGTCCACACTTATGATTATTTATACTTATAATAAATACAATAAAAGACTGTGTAGGCAGACATATCTGTACATACACAGGGACACAGTTACAGACACACATGCACACACACGTACAGTTTTGTGAACCATGTTATTTCTGTTTCTAATTCACCATAATTGCTTTGCCAGAAGCAGGACAACTGTAGACTCATCTGGAGCAAAGATCTACTGCATGGTCAGCATATTTGTGTGTGTGTGTGTGTGTGTGTGTGTGTGTGTGTGTGTGTGTGTGTGTGTGTGTGTGTGTGTTTGCGTGCGTGCGTGCGTCCGTGTGTGTGTGTGTGTGTGTGTGAATAAACTCTGTACAGTATATTGCTATAATGTTCTGTAGAGCTACAAGCATTAATTAGCTCAGCTTCCACAAAGCTTATTAAACAAATAAATACACATGCACACACACACACACACACACACACACACACACACACACACACACACACACACACACACACACACAACGCAATATGGTTCCACACATAGGATTTGAGTGTTTAGCTTTTAATGTGAATAGTCATTGCATGTGTAAAATGCAGGAATGTTCTATTCCACCTTAATGCTTTGTTCCATTTGGAACACTAGGATGTTTGAATTCCCGAGTACCAGGTTCTTAACTGGGATTTTCAACTTGGGAAGCTGGGAGAGCCTCACCAGCCCTGAGTTCAACATTCAATTGTAAAAGCAGTATCATTGTATGGATTATTAGCATTTCTTTCTAGCAAAATGTATCGTTATCAAGTACTCAACCTAACAATGCAATCCTGTGACCTCTGAAGTAAATAGAATGTCATAGAATTGCAGCAGCGCTTTATGCTGAAAGAACACACTCTGGGCTAACCATTAAATATTCATTTATTTCTTAAGTCTATTGGTTACAATCAAAGATAACGGAGTTGATTTAAAGCAGCATTATGCATAAATTGGTATTTCTTGCTCCTGGGCTCCGTTGTGTGAAATATTACATGATTTTACATCATTACAATTTGATCTAGGCAGCACGGAACCCTTCTCGCAAGTGTTTTCCTACCAGCTTCACCAAAGTTACATAGTGCATTTAGCAGCATGGAATTGTAGTGATAGAGATGCAAAGAGTCTCCATATTACAGGTCAGTGGAGCAGCAGCATGATTTTGACTTACAGTGCACTGTGCTGATATACTACCAAGCCACATGTAATATACATAAGGAAATATATTTGAAAGCAAAATTTATTGGGGCAGCGAGGGTCTTACCGTGACAGTTTTTATCCGCCCTCCTCCCTTGGTACAGGTCCAGCCAGAGTGGTTGAACAGCAGCCCACAGATCTCCCCCTCTGAACATGGGGTCATCTCACACCACTGCCTGCTTTTCACTATCCTCGCTGCAGAAAAAGAAAACACACACACACACACACACACGTAAAAAATCTGGTAATGTGGACCGATTCTTTGTTCTTGACATTGAGTGAATGAAACAGTGAGCCATCTATGTGCTGTGTCCAGCACAGTGTGTGCAACATCAGATCTTGCACCCTGTGCTAAAACGAGATAAAGCAGAGGCACCAAATGAAGAAAGCATGGCAACTGAAGATGTCTACACATGCCTTTCTTTCCTTCATCATCTCCTTTTCCTTCATTCAATTCAATTCTAGTGATGTGGTCTGAGTGGGTGCTTTTTGTTTGCCACCAAGCACTCCCCCCCACCCCCCCACCCCCACCCCCCATACTAACCTCAATTCCTTCTTGTCCCTAAACACCAATGTTATTGTATGAGACAGCCACATCAAATCGTCCAGCCCCCACACACACACACACACACACACACAGACACACACACACACACACACACACACACACACACACACACACACACACACACACACACACACACACACACTCTCATGCTCTTGCTCCTGGCACTTTCTTTTTAGCAGGACTGTACTCAGCTCCAAAATACCTTGACTCCAGGCCCTGCTCTCGCTCAGTTATGGTTCACAGGGTAGTGGGGTCAGAACAGACGTTGTAGAAACACAGATGGAATAAAATTAAACTTCAGAGTCTGTCCGAGGACCTTCAAGGTTTGGTCAGGTTCTCTTTTGAAGCCGTTCTTATGTACAGATAAGACTATGTGTCTAAACATGTGGGTACAACTTGTCTTTTCACTGCCCCCCCCCCCCCCCTCTCTAGTTCCTCTGAAACTTTCAGAGTATGCTTTAAAAGTCAGAGTGAATGAGTGAATTGGTTGGTGCAGTGCACTACTATATTCCCTGTGGTAGACTAGAGCTGTGTCCAAAATGGTGCCATATTCTCTATCCCCTGTGTGTGTAAATGTTTATCACTAGATACTCAAGCCTATTATATGAAACAGAATTCAACACGGTAATGTACAATTTTGAACACCGTGTGCAAGCTTATTGCTGTGCAACAGCAGCTTGCATCGTCCCTATGAGATGAATGGATATTCCATGTAGACTGCTCTATTCCAGGGTAACCGGTCATATTTTACAGCTATTACATGTCACGTGAAATATATCAAGCTGTTTATCGATTTACCTTTGATCATTATGGCTTGGAGTACCATATATTATTAGAATATTTCATAAGATATATAAAACGTTTTGGCTCTGTGGGCAGGTGCTGAGTCCTACTGGAAAAGGAAATTAGCACGTCCATAAAGCTTGTGAGAACACGTGAGCATGAAGTGCTCTTACGTATCCTGGTAGACGTGGTTTACTCTACACTTGATCAAACACTTTGGAGCAACATCAGCAAATGACACATCACCTAAAAGCATCCCAGACTGTGGAAACTTCACAGTGGACTTCAGCCAACCTTGAATACTGTGCCGCTCCACTCTTTGCTCCAGACTCTAGGAGCTTGAGTAGAGATCTTCAAAAGAAAAGAGAACTTTGGAGCACTGAGCAACAGTTGAGTTCTTCTGATGTTCGTACACTGTCTCTGCTTCAGGATGGACTTGATATTATGAATGCTGCAGTTATCGGCACTTTCCTGGAGATGCCTGTGCATGGTATAGACACCAGCCTTGGTCCACCAACAAGTTCTAGGGTTCACTTTTCTTGACAATCTTGACAATTTTTCAATTAAATAAAAACAACAACACCTTTGTGTTTTTCTAATTGCCATTCAATAGTAAAAGTTAATAGTAATAGTAATAGTATAGTGAATAAAGCACAACTGAGGATTTAATTTAATTCCCCAGTCTGGTAAATCAACCACTCCACACTTTGTCCCATATTTTTGGCCTTTTTGCATCAATAAACTAATTTTCTCCCTCATCCGAGTGGATTTTCAGGTCATTTTCATTACACTTTAACACATGTGTTTCAAAAAACTTGTTTACAGCCTGTCTATTGATCTCAGACAAGTCCTTTCATGCTTGACTGTCACCACTATGAGGGTGATCTCGCTGTCACTGCTGCTTTAGCCTTCCGTTCATCAAAGTAAGCCAGGATGCTGAAAGAGTGAGGCGAAGACGCGTGTCTTTAAAGGAAGACAGAACAAAGCCGTCTCAGCCAGTGCAGCAGCAGCAGTCCAAGCTCTGCAGACTCATGGGAAAGAAGAACTATCAGATGCTGCTCGCATTGAACAAACAGGCCTTTCTCACTGGGACACTTTTCGAAAAAGCACGAACACAACTGGGGCAGTAACAGAAGACAACAAAGCAGAGCAGACAAAAGCAAAGCGACCTGGTCCTTAAATATCCTTAACAGAACTAAAACGTCAAAGAATTCAGAGAGATGATTAAACTGCGAGAGGTGAAAACCAGGCAGCAGTTTGCATCTGTGTTTCAAGATTAGAGATATTTTGCTCGTTAAGAACACTGGCATGTGCTGGTAGAGCTGCTTTGTGGTGTTTATGTGAAAAACAGTAAAGGATGCAAATTAGATAAATAAAAAAAACAATTGAAACAACTCGAGCCTTTTCCACCGAAAAAGTTCAATTTGGGCTTACAAAAACCTTTTTTAGTGGAACCGAGGATCAACAGAGGTGAGAAGAATCACAGAGTCACAGAATCAACAGAGGTGAGAAGATCGTATAGACTACCTGCAAGCATCTGTGCTGATGATGTTCTATCCAAAACCTCACTAATGCTCTGGTTGCTAAATGCAATCAAATCAAAGCATTGCTCCCAAGTCTAGTAGAAAGCTTCCCTGGAGGGTAGAGACAGTTACTTAAAAGCATGATGAACTCTGTTTAATACCCCTGATTTCTGAAGAAACAACAAGTGATATAGTACAGCACAGTACTAAGAACATGCCATACAATGTGTGTGAAATAAATTCGCATATATATCTCAATATTTGTTCAAATGTCACTGTTATGAAAGGAACATCCTGATGTGAGGGTTTGTAAAGTCACTCTGATGAATGTTCCACTCACTCTAACACACCTGATACAACTCATCAGCTCACTGTCAAGATCTTTATGAGCTGAATCAGGTGTGTTAGAGAGCAAGGAAAATGTTGTGTCTCCTCAAGGCTGGAGTGGAGCATCCTTGATGGGCTCCTTGATTTCACAGCAGAGCTGTTATTTCTGGTGGTGAAATTAGCATTAAGCCTAATCAGAAGCTCATGCGTATGGGAAGGGTCTGTGTTGTAATATGTGTTGAGCAGCCATGGCCTGGTGGTTAAGGAACCAGCCATGAGACTGGAAGGTTTGCAGGCTATCAAGCAAAAACTAAAAACCAAGCTAACACTAAATGACACAGATGCTGATGGTGTGATAACTCTCAGAAGTATATGATATTTCACGTTTCTTCTTCCATTTTATAATACCGTCAGTTTGGATACCCTGGTCTAGTCCAGGGGTGCACAGCTCCAGTCCTGAGATGGGGGTTGTGCACCCCTGGTCTAATCAGTTCAGCACTGCAATCCTCTGAATCAACCAGTATAACCAAAAATCTAGTAAACCACCATGAGAATCCTAACAAGCAAATTAAAGCTGAGTCAATCAGCATGTCCAAAAACGTGCAGGCTAGCATGTTATCACTGTGTGGGTGTGCTCCCTGGCTCCTTTCCTAAAGATTCATTAATTCCTCTTCACTTCACTCATCCATCCCTGCTCACGCTGATGTGTTTTAATTCTGCTGTAGCAGGCAGCGAGTTAGAAATGCATGTCAACCATGTTCATTGGAATATTAGGAGAATGTCCTGAAGTCCTTGTGCATCTGATTAGTGGTTTTATCATAATTCTATTCTGATTTTGTAGTCCAACATTTTCAGGATGCTTAATAAAACACTCGTGTTTGGTATTAATTTGTATTTTCTCTGGGACTTTCAATGTATTTCTGAACATTTGTAAGCAAGGCTAGGCTTATTGGATCTGTTTTAGAGGAACTGTCCCTTTGGGTGTTAACTAAAGCTCAGTCTTCAAAGAAGCAGATATTCTCCAATGAAAATCATTTCAAGTGTAATTTGTGCCCAGGGAGAGCCTTCTCCTGTCCTGCTGACTCATTTACACGGGGAGTAAAGTAAGAGAGAGGGAAACATTGAGGAGGCCACAGCCCTGCAACCTTAATGTCCTACAAGCTAAACTCCATCAGCTCATACGCCATTTCTGCTGAGCTGCAGCTGCACCAGCCATCCTCAACACGGCGGCACTGGGAAATCCAGGGCCAAATAAAGACAGATGGTACTGTCTCTGCGATTTCAGACAGTTAACATGAGTTTCCCTGGACACCAGCCCACACTACACAGTGTGCTTTCTTTCTTTCATTCTCTCTCTCTCTCTCTCTCTCTCTCTCTCTCTCTCTCTCTCTCTCTCTCTCTGTCTCTCTCTCTGTCTCTCTCTCTCTCCTCTCTCTCCTCTCTCTCTCTCTCTCTCTTTCTCCTCTCTCTCTCTCTCTTTCTCCTCTCTCTCTCTCCTCTCTCTCTCTCTCTCTCTCTCTCTCTCTCTCTTTCTCCTCTCTCTCTCTCTCTTTCTCCTCTCTCTCTCTCTCTCTTTCTCCTCTCTCTCTCTCTCTCTCTTTCTCCTCTCGCTCTCTCTCTCTCTCTCTCTCTTTCTCCTCTCTCTCTCTCTCTCTCTCTCTCTCTCTCTCTCTCTCTCTCTCTCTCTCTCTCTCTCTCTCTCTCCCCCTTCATTTTAAAACAAGACACATACAGCATGCATGGCTGAACTGGACAACTATCTTCAATCTTCTATTAGATTTAGATGCATTTTGGAAACACAGCTTCCATTATTCTAAATGCAGGCATACTTAATACACTCTGGCTGTGTGAGTTGTCCATCACAGTAGCTCTGGGAAGTGTATGTTAGTTTAGCAACACTGCATAGCATGAAAATAAAGAGCCCATGTCTATTTATTTTACTTTTCCCTGCAGCCTGGTTATGTCCGTACGGGCCTATATGCCATAATCAGTCTTAATTCATTTTGTTGTTGTTGTTTGTTATGATATATATATATATATATAGCCACTCCTGGGACTGCATCATTCTAGAGCAGAAGTGGGAAATCGAGGGCCAGAGTCCAGCACAGGTTGCTGATTTCCCTGCTCCAGCACACCAAATAAACCTGCTAAGTAAGAGTTGAGTTGAATCAGGAGTGCTTGGGTGGCAAAAGCAGGAATCTGGCCGTCCAGGACTGTAGTTCCCCATGGCAGCTCTAGAGAACTGCGTCAAAGCCTAATGCTGGACTCTGGATGTAAGAGTGTCATAGACGACACAAATTTATATTTTGCTTTGTGATATTTTTATATTAATTCTGTTTCATTGCAGCGATAACATTACTGTGTTATTGCATTATCCTGCCTCTTTAAGAAAGTTTGTTAGGGTTTTTATTTTATTTATTTTGTTTGCTTACTAGGGGCATCATAGCTGGTTTTCATTTAACCTTTGGCAGGAAAATGGAACATACAAAGCTGGCTTGTAGTGGATCTTTTGAGGAAGTATTTTGGATTAATTGCACGTAGTATTATTATTATTTTACACGGATTCTGTGGTTATGAAGTGGGATGCTACATGCCATTCTTACACAAGGCAAATGGACTACAAGGGTTAAGAGTATTCAAATTGTTAAAGACCCTTTGTGTGAAGTACAAGGTTCTTTACACTCACATTTTATGTCTGTTGCTGCAGATGTTGCTGCAGATGTGTGGTTTATGTTGCCTTACAGGTCTTGTAGCATCATGTTTACAAAACCATAGAACTCTGCATTCAGACTGAGGGAGGTCAGACTGTATTCCACACTATGGTCAAAGTCTGGCGATTAATCCATGGTTTATGTGCATGCTGAATCGAGGTGGGTTTAGCATTATTTGTGCTCCATTAACCCACCCTTTTACTAAAAGTGGTTAAATTATGTCATCAAAGACTCCTTTTTATCCTTTATTTTTAATTGTCTAGTGTATAGTCTCTATGCGCTACTAGATATTGGTCATTGGTGATGTTAGGCTCATGTATGGCTGCCCCAAATCCTCTCCTTCTACTGGCAATGCTCTTCTAAGAATTATGCAGCCTATGTAACTGAACACTTATGTCAGTTATGGAACCTTAAAACTGTGAAATTCCCTAATTAGATAGAATTTTCGGATACTTTGGCAAACAGTGTATCTACCTCACTATAAATATTGTAAATATTCAAATCAGCCTAATTAGCACATTCTCCTGAACATGCCCTGAACAGGTTTGTGACCGAAATACATCTTCATCTAGGCCACCTGGGGAACGGAGATCAGTTGTTTCAAGCCTACACTTGGCAGAGTGGATATTTCTGGATTCCTCGGGCCTGATTTACTTAAGCATCTAGAACACACAATGCTGCTTGGCTGCGGGAGAGACACTAAATGCTGGTAAGGGGCTTCTGCTCACCCCATCTTTGGTTTGTTATATGGTCCAATATCAGTCTATATATACTTCTTTTGTACTTAAAATCAAATTAATAATCCTCATGTACAACATTTTACCTTTGCTGTCGAACGGCATGAAAATGTTAGGACCGTTTTCATAAGACATGTCAAATGATGGACTACATGCTAGCCTTGTCAATCTTGGGTATGATACACACCCTAATCATGTCATGGAAACTGCAGGGTGTGGACATTTTAACATGCACCGAAGGCTCTGATCAATCATGTCTTCTTCATTTCATTGTCGCCGAGGTGATGTTCATGCTGCTGCAGGACCAGCCAGATTAGCGTGCATGCAGCTCCTGGGGAGCTACAAGCCTCCGGCACAAACACAGGCATTGTCTACTTACAAAAGTATAAACCGAGGAATGCTGCCTGTTTAAAGAGCCCATATCCTGTATTCATGTTTTTCATTTCTGCTGGAAGAGTCCTGAGGCAAGCGCGCAAAAAGAATATTTTAATCTTGACAATATATTTTAACTATTTGAAGATTTAGAAATAAAAGGCTTTGGTGTAGTCTTTCTCATCAACCCAGGCCATTTAACATCTGGATCTGCAGATCCTGCCATATATGGAAGTATGGCAACTAGAATAACAAATGACTTCGAACAGGAGAGTAGGCCACCCACTGATCCACCACTGGAACATTATGTGTTCATGAGGAACATCTTAGGAGGTCTCAGAAGGATTTGAGTCATCGACATGCCCACACTGCCCTGCTCCTCACTTCCTTTCTGCACAGTGGATGCTTAAATCCACCTCACACAGCACCTGAGCTCTCTGTCTCTCTCTCTCCCCCACACTCTCCCTTTCTCTTGCTCTTTCTCCCTTTCTTTCCACCCCTTCTCTTTCGCCTGCACACCTCCGCAAAGTGTGCAAAAAGAATATTTTAATCTTGACAATAATTTAACTATTTGAGAGATAAGGTAACAAAAATTAGAAGTAAATGTCTTTGTCATTGACCCAGACCATTTAACATCGGGATCTGCAGATCCTGCCATACATGGAAGGTATAATTCATTTCATGTATCTGGCTTCCCCTGCAGTGTAACATGCTTTACACATGCATTTCAGGACAAGCTGAGAAATATCGAATTCTAATTGAAAGAAGCAGAAGGACTGTAGCAGTAGATTAATATTACAATTACAATTACAATTTTTACACAAAAATGACTTGGGTAACACAGCGTTATGAAGTTCTTGTGAGTGTTGCCCTGTTGCCCTGAATTACACAGTGTAGTAGTAGCTTATTGAGTCCAGAGAACATATTGACACTATTCTCCACTATTATCACTTTCAACTGCTTTTTAAGGTAATAATGCTACATAAGGTGATATTTTAAAGAGCACATATGAAAAAAATCTTGAATTAATTGCTTAAGAAGACAGTCAGTGAAGCTGAATCTATGAAATACTTGATTCTAGAGAAGCCTGCCAGGTCAGAAGTGTTGACAGTGATTATGAATTTCTTTTAGCATGTTTAAAGAACATTTGGTTAATAAACTGAGATTCAACTGATTTCATTTTGTGAGCAATTAGATGCCATTTAGGCTCCATAACTCAGAATCAGAGTAACGTACAAGGCTTACCTTGTCTATGTTCTCATCATGTGATTATCAGTGAATAATAATAAAAAAAAAAAAACCTGGAAAATTTATTTCCAACTGAACTAAATCCAAGTTTAAATGCAAAACTGAGCCTTTCAGTGAATGTTTCCTGCTCTGTCCACATGTACATGCTCAACCTGCATGCAGATAAATAAGAGGGGACAGGGCTGATGGCATCATTGACCCAGATATTGGGTTACAAAGAAAAACTAGGGATGGGCTGTTAGCTCTTTTTCTTAGATCACACAGTCATAACAAAAATATTCAGGGTTTGTATTTGGACCACTGTCAGGTGTCATTCCAATCATCCCAAATATTTCAACAAAAAGAATCCGTTTTCAGCTCAGAAACACTCTGACTGATTATTTCCAACACGAAGTTCAGATGTAAATTGCTGTAGCCCTTATAAGACAAATAAAGTGTAGTTGACAGTAAATGTTTGATCAAAACATGGTCAAATTCATACCAGTTCTGTTCATTTTTACATCTCAAATGAAGACATATTTGAGGAGTTTAGGAAAAGAAAATCAATATTAGCCTTGGGTTCTAAAGGTTAAATCTATTTTGGATGAAAATAAACAATTGAGTCTACCTTTCTTTTGAAGACTGCTTGAGAAACCGTTACACATAAAGCAAACAGAGTCACACAAGGATACAAGAACAAGGCAAATACAATAACAAATGACTTCGAAGAGGAGAGTAGGCCACCCACTGATCCACCACTGGAACATTATGTGTTCATGAGGAACATCTCAGGAGGTCTCAGAAGGATTTGAGTCATCGACATGCCCACACTGCCCTGCTCCTTTCTGCACAACGGATGCTAAAATCCACCTCACACAGCACCTGAGCTCTCTCTCTCTCTCTCTCTCTCTCTCTCTCTCTCTCTCTCTCTCTCTCTCTCCCACACTCTCCCTTTCTCTTGCTCTTTCTCCCTTTCTTAACATCCCTTCTCTTTCGCCTGCACACCTCCGCCATGCCTTCTGACTCAGTCATGTTGGAGACAAATCAGAACCCCCACCAGAGGCCCCCCATCTACACCCCCCACCCCCTGAGACATGGCCTTGAGTCTGCCATCTGTCCCTTGGCACCATCTGCCACACTAAACCCTTACCTAAAAATACTCAGGGAATGAGAGAAAGCTGGATGAATGAATGAACTGTAACAAACAGGTGGACAGAAAGCAGCAATTTTTCACAATATTCTGTTAATTCTGTATGTTGTATATATATATTTGATTTTATATAGGTATTCACATACAATAGCGTTGTTGTGCAAAAATCTAACATTTCTATTTGAAATTGGCTGCTGTTCTTTACAGTACAATTGGAATAATTACCTGTTATCGCACACAATAAATCTAGAAACTTTAGTGCGTAATCAATCATTTTACTAGGTTTGGTGCCAACTTCATGTAATTCTTTTTATGGAATAAATCTCATAATTAACTCTCTTACAGACTGACAAACACACACTCAGCTGCTGCTCCTGTGCAACACAAGGTCGGCATCTTTACTCTCCTGTCACGCTTAATCCATCTATCCATCTATCTGTCAAAACGTTGCTGAATAGCAGTAATAGTAACAGTAGTAGCTGAATATGGAGGTTTTGTTACTGTTTGAGTTGTGAGCTGTGCTGCGTTCATTTTCTCTATAAAAGCTTCATCGTTTCCAATGCTAAAGCTCTCCCTGAAACTTTTACATTTATTCAGAAATCATCAAACTCACAGGGATATTATAACAAAGTAGTTGCTTTGTAATGCTTACCACAAAATACAATTTTAACTTGTGATATATCTGATCAATTACAGAAAATGGCAATTATGTGATAAAAATGTTGAATGATTTCACAATTCAAATATAAATATATTTCCATTTTATTATCTTACATTAATTCTGAAAAAAAGGGAACAAATGCTATTAATAATGATTAATCACAGCAAATTATGATATATACGATAAATACTAGATATATACATATTCTATATGTGCCACTGTATGAAACCAAATGTGTGTGTGTGTGTGTGTGTGTGTTGTAAAAAAGAAGACTATGCGAGCAACAGGCTTTAATGGCCTTCCCCTAATGGAGCATGAAGACAGCAGTGAAAGCCAATAAAAATCAATTTCCCTCTGCTGTAATTATACTAGTCTCTTAGTTAATTACGCTGGTCTTGGCGTTACAAAGAGCTGCTAACGTCCTTAGTGAGGAGCTAAAAGGACCAGCATTATTGAAGCAGTATGCTTGTCTGACTGAGCACAGGCCCTTACCATGTGATCAGACTGAGAGAGAGAGACAAAAAGAAGTCTCAGACAGAGCCAGAAGAAAAGTGCAGACCTCCGCCATAACCCTTAATTTCAGATCATTATATTTCTTTATCAAATGCTGACACTTCTAATTATGTTTTGTTGCTCTGCTTTGTTGACGACTGAAATATAGTTTTTACCCCCTCACTCGTAATGATTATACATCATTCTGCAAAACTCCATTTTCCATAACATCTCCTTACTGAATATGGTCCTATTTACCAAGCATTAAATATAAATGACGGATTAAGTAATGATGATAGGACTTTAGAACATGAGCAGAGTAGCTAAGAAAGCACTGTTTGAACAACTGGAACTGTGCGTGGCTCTATGCAATGCAATGCATAAAATATTCCAAACTTTGGTTACATTCTTTATTTTTACAGGATGAATAGAAACTGAAGTAGGTTACTCTGAAAGGATCAGACATGACAGACATCATAACAATGAGATTTATCCTAATTATCCACGAGTTTCATAATTGTATGATTAATTATAAGCAAGTAATCCAGCTCAGAAATCAGTTAAACAGTTCAAATTCATTCATTTCCAACTGAATTAAATCCCAGTGTTAAAGCCAAAAAAGATTTCTAGTGCATGTTTACTGCCCTGTCCATGTGTACATCCTCGACAGAGAGGAGGCGGGCTTAATGACATCACTGACCCAGATATTGTGTTACAGAAGAAAACAAGAAGGGAGGGACTTTTTGCTCTCTTTTATTTGCTCACATTACGTTCAAACTTCAGAATAAAAGTCATCAGAAAAGATAATACTGATACATATATATATAAAAAATACATGTGTTTACCTTATTTTTGATTTCTGTAAAGCTGCTGAATGAAAACATCAATTGTAAAAACATTATACAAATGACTTTTAATTGATTGACTTGATTAGTCAAGATAAGTGAACCTTCTGGTTCTCTCCTTTTAGTTTCTGAGTTCATGACTGCCCCAGCCCGAACTGACATCAATGGAAAGCTAACCTCAAGCTCCACTGCCACCCCGTCAGAGGCTGTCCCCTTTAAATTTTCTTCCTCCAGCTCTGTCAGCCTTTGGATTGTACAGTGTGTTTTTTTTTTACATTTATGAACCTATCAGGGCGGCACGGTGGCGCAGTGGATAGTGCTGTTGCCTCACAGCAAGAAGGACCTGGGTTCGATCCCCGGGTGGGGTGACCTGGGAAGTTTCTGTGTGGAGTTTGCATGTTCTCCCCGTGTTCGCGTGGGTTTCCTCCGGGTACTCCGGTTTCCCCCACAGTCCAAAGACATGCATGATAGGTGAATTGGTGACTCTAAAGTGGCCCTTAGTGTGTGGATGTGTGTGTGCATGTGTGCGCCCTACGATGGATTAGCGCCCTGTCTAGGGTTGTTTCCCGCCCTTGCGCTCAGAGTTGCCGGCTGGGCACCGGCTCACCCGTGACCCTATTCAGGAATAAGCGGTTTGGAAAATGAATGAATGAATGAACCTATCAGCAACATGCTGAATGCCAGGTAGGGGCCTTAGAGTCCCCCGTTGAGCTGTGGATCAGTGGAACTTCCCTGGAATGATGGTACTCTATCCAAAATGTTTAGGAGGACATAAGATGGGGTGCTGACTTCAATAACACTAAATGCAAACAAATTCTCACAAAAATGCTCCAAAATCTGATTCCAAAAATCCCCCTGGACAGTAGAGACAGTTACTGCAACAAAAGCAAGATTAACTCTTTTTAAGACCTTTCAGAAGAAACAAACAGGTGTCCCAAACCTGGAAAAATGCCTTGAAACCCAAACATCCTGGCATCTTTTGACGGTTTAATCAGAAGAGTGTAATAAATTTTGATTTTCTTCTCATGAAAATTTGCTTTGGATCAACATTGTTTGCCCTGTCAGTCATATTATGCAAATCACGTCACACTGGGTTTCTGGTGATTGTGAATTCAAAGGAATCTGCACAAAAACAAACTTCTTTGAGAAGTAAACAGGTTAATGAATGCACCATCCATTGTTGCTTACACTGTATGCTTCATACAGTACATATTCAACACTAATCTACAAGATGGAAACATTGTAGAACCACTGCTTCAACGTGATATATGCCAATATTGTTGCAAATATGTTCACATGTATAAGTCTACTAATATGATGAGTGCATTCTACAAAGCAGCTTTATAGGTTTATTTAGTAGAATATTATTTATAGAAATGTTAGAACCAAAAAAAAAGTTCATAAACACTGTTAAAGTTTTAACATTTTCAGTTCAGCTCTGTGAAAAGCAACAGGACATGTCAAAATGACTTTGTGTTTATGTAAACTAATCAGCCTGTTGCACTTCTTTAGTGGTAAGAAAGGATTTGACCTCAATCTGACCCAATTTTCAGGTGTAATCCACAGGTTTGGCCTAAACAGCTCTGTATAATGGTCAGATAATCATCACCACTGTTAACAAGCTACACCACAAAATTCATTATATTAAAATAGCAAATATTTAACTGTGGATATGAGTAAGATATATTTTAATAATAAACATTTGACAGTTGCACTGGTATGGTGGTATTTCACTGACTCCACTGGATTATGTTGTTTGAGTGAAATAAAGTCTTCATGCTGTTAATTTAATTGGAATATTTTAATGAAATATTGGCAAAAGACTTTACTCTCATCCTTCTGGAAATCAAGTAAGTGACACTTGCATTCTATTTTCTAAATAACCCACACACAAATGTGGTTATACGTTGTATAAACTAGTATTTACTATATTGATATTTATGATATATTGGGCCAGCCTTAGTTCTGGTGCACTTGTCTACTGTGCAGCAACACCTGCAAAAAATGGTGTTTATAAAAGAGTTCATTTAAATATTACATTTGTGGTGTCACCTTTAATGCCCTGAAGAGGTTAACGCAAAGCAGGTCATCATTTACTCACTTAGCTATTGATAGTAACAGATATTTTAACCAGGGCTGGCCAAACATTTGACTGTATTCGGCAATAAGACCCCAATATTGGCTCCAATATTGTACTCCTCTAGCCCATGCCTGGCATTAGGCATGGAACCAAGAGGTTTATGTTTATCTATTTCAGAGATTTCTTATCTATGGGCAATAGTCCTCTGCCGGGACTAGACAAGGGGTGTGTGTGTGTGTGTGTGTGTGTGTGTTTGTGTGTGTAATAAAAGTAGCTGGAAGCACACAGTTTTTTTTTATTCTGATCAATACGGTTTATGGATCCAACCTCATGACTATTAATCATAAAGTAATAACGGTTCCAAACAGAACAGTGTTCACACTGTCTTTTTGTACTATAATCTCGTCCATCATGACAGTGCAGTTATGCTCCATCTCCCACAAACAAACAATCCCACAACCCAACCAAACACACACCAGTAAAAGAGACGTCATTCACTGAAATGCTTCCTATTATCAATAAAGTTTCTATACATATCCTCCATAATACGTACATTGTGCCTCAGACCACCAAAAAACACAAAGCAACACAAAGTGAAGTAACGTCACTAGACACAAATTGACTGATATTTAGATGCCCCACTGAGTGCAAGGTTGTGGTGTGAGGTGTGTGAAGCATTTGTGTGTGGGGGCAGCTGAAAACGTGGGTGGGTCTAATCTGAGGCTTGAGTGGGTCTTGTGTGAAGAATATAAAAATGTTGAAACCATAACTGTCTGACATCCTCCTGTTTGTTCCGGCCTGTTTTACGCCTTCCCACCTCTCAGCATGCCATAATTAACCTCCTAAGAAGTCACACTTATCGGAAATAACAAAAACAAGAACTAATATTCTTTTCCTTGTTAAAAGAGATGGAGAATCTGTGCTAAAGTGCAGTATAGACTTTTAATCCAAAAGGCGAGACAGTTAGAATCTCTACTACTGAAAGATATACTATTAGTATCGGAGCTGATGACAGGTTATTGCTTGACAGACTGAATCAGTCACTACAGAATATAAATTAAAAGTAATTCGTGAGGGAACTCACTATATACACTGATCAGTCATAACATTATGACCACCTCCTTGTTTTTACTCTCACTGTCCATTTAATCAGCTGTTACCACACAGGAGCACTTTGTAGTTCTCGGTTTCCCTGCATTCTTAGTGGCCATCATTCTGGGCATTAGGCAGCCTCCTGTACTAGAGGATGAACAACACAGATGATGTTGAGTCTCTGACTTAACATCTATAAGATGGGCCAAATAGGTAGGAGTGTCTAATAGAGTGGACAGTGAGTGGACACAGTGTTTAAACACTGCTGTGTCTGATCCACTTGTACCACAGCAAAACACATTAACACACTACCACCATGTCAGTGTCACTATAGTGCTGAGAAAGACCCACCACCCACAAAATACCTGCTCTCGGGTGCTCCTGTAAGGTCCTGATCATGAAATTAAGCTCCATGTGACCTCATTATCCAGCTGATTTTCACAATTTTGTAAACACATTTAGAACTCTTTCTACTGTATGTTGCATCTAATGAGCTCAATGTCACAATAAGTAGCTCAGAATATTGTGCAAATTTCTTTTGTTAAATCTGAAATAAAATCATTCAACCCAACATTGATTCATAGAACACAGCTGGTGTTTTAATCATACTCAGGATATCAGACCTGAGAATGCTACACATGATCACCTTTAATGTGTAAATTGAACAAGACTTCTATTGAACAGATCACTCCTTACACCAATCAAAAAATGAGGGTCACCTCACTGCCAAACTCTCAATTTAATCGCTGGTCAAAACTGGTAGAAGTTTAAATGAGTTAAAGTGCATATTGTCTAAGCCGGTAAATGCATTGACATTAAGACATTTTGTAATGTAAATGAAACAAGATATGATTTAGCATAGTTATGAACCATTACTTCTGGTCCATTAGCCATGAAATGGCATTTTCAAACTGGGAAAAATACACAATAACAAAAGGAAAATATATCAGGTTTTGATATCACAGTGACAGTGTTTCCACATTTAGCTCTTTTTGCAAACTAAGATGAACAGAATTAGCCATTAGAATGAATAAATTTCACTTTGTTTATTAGATGACAGGCCTGGACTACAGAGCAATGGAGATTTGTACGGATTTAGCTTCTCTGTGGTTGTACACAGTCCTGTAAAGCCAGACTCGGCAGCCTAATGCTTTAACTAGGTAATGAATGTGGCTTTTCAGACACAGATTAAGCCTAATCCTGTATTAAAGGGGCTGTTCAACCAAGAATCCCTGTTTGCAAGTTTAATCCAAGACTAGGATTAATCTGCATTCAGCAATTAATGCTTTGAGGAATAAGTAAAATATAAACAGTAATGTGAATAAAAAGTGACATGTAGGGTTATCGTCACTTTATGAAGTCAATATAAATGCAAACACTTTGCTATGCATTTAATTAACAAGAAATTATTTAAATGCATTTACATAATCAGCAAATTGCACAGTTATGCAGTGAATTACATTTATATTCTGATTTCTATTGTGGATTGATAAGTTTGAATCTGCACTGTTTCCCATTTTTTCAGTGTTAATATCTAACAAAGAAAAGACAAAAATAAAAAATAAAAATAAAACATTTTACCAAAAGTAACCAAAATGACAGAGAAACAAATGTTTAATGTGGTAAATGTGACCTATAAACTAAATATGAGGTAATACGGTAAATGTGAAGTACACACTAACCATGAGGTAATACGATTTATTTACTTATGAATAAAAATGTAGCAAATAATTGTAGGATTAGAATCTTTTGATTGTTAAAGTCAAAAATAATCCACAGGAATTCATTTTGGTTCAAGTCATTTCTGAGGTGTGTGTAAGGCGGTGACAGCAGAGCCTTTCAGTAAGTTACTGTAGGCAGTGGTCCATTTCATTTACCGTCCACACATGCTGGCCGCGCCCGCGTGGTGCCCGCGATCTGGCCTCTCCGGCAGGCGCAGCGGGCAGTCTGCCTGGCGATGGTGCGTTTAGGCTGACTGCTGTCTCTATTCAACATCACAATCTCACACGTGCCCACTGCCAGCTGACCTGTAAGTGACCGACACACACACACACACACAAACATTAGCAGTTAGAAACTTCCTAAAGTCCCAACACTAGAGGTGTCATTTATTGCATTATGAACCATTGCAAAAATTTCACTGTGATTTGATGCTGTGAAATTGTTCATATATATATATATATATATATATATATATTACGGAGCAGTGGAACTGTATTTCTCTGGAGTAATAGGGCTTCATCCAACACAAGCTCCACCTGACCTCACTAAAGCTCTTTTGCTTTAGATAGATCCTCACAGCAATGGTCTACCACCCACACCAAAGCCTTCACAGAACAGCAGCGGTTATTTGCAATGATGGACAATTACCCTACTAATTACCTTAATTTCAGAAGAAACGTTGCTCAAGCAGAGGTATATAAACATACAGTCATTATGGTATATTTTTGCCAAAACCAGCTGTACAAAATAACAATGAGCTGAATATTCTTTTCCTCGTTCTCTGTAATAGTGAATTCCTCAATGGCCATAAGTGAAAAGCCCCCTCAGGCAAAACACTGAAAAAACAACAAACCCCACACATCATGGGAACCTCGCTAAACACTACATGGAAATTTCCACAATTTATCAGAGCACTCATTTGCTGGATGTTTCAAACTGGGGCTGTTTGAGCTCATATTCCAGAGACTAATATTGCAATAATGCTTAACTAACAATATATTGTGCAGTTCTAATGCAGAGACAATACCTGAGGCGAAGAACAAAATTACAGAGTGACTCACGGTGCATGGCACAAAGGGTCTCGAATGTAATGATAAAATCAACCGGGCCTAGCAACAATAGAGCAAGACGAGCAGGTTATCTTGTACTCCCTGACTATAAACTGTTGTTTGTGAGCCCTCCAGTAATAATTTGTGACACAATAAAAAACCATTAAACACAAGCTGTTACATATAATATGCATCGATATCTCAAGCGACACACACCCAGCACATTTGCTGGTGAGATAAGCCACAGGTTTCAGATCCTTCATAATAGGAACCAATTCTTTGGTGGATGAGTGATGGTGGATCAATAGTTTAAATGTGTTTAGTTTTTAAACCCAATTTTGTTGTCTTTGGTGCTTGTTATCCTGATGGAATTCTTGAAATTCGGATTCCTTCCTTGAACAGAACAGGAACGATGGTACAAACCCTTTCTGTGAGTAACCTCAAAGGCAAAGGACAGCTCTGTAAACATGTGCAGATGCTGTGCTACCAGCCTACTTTCAGGTAACATGGAGATCTACAGCAGACCAGTATTAAAACCTCACTACCTTTGCTTTGTAATATTTTAAAGATATAGTTTTAAAGATATAAGCTTTGTACTGCTGCAACTCTTCTGCCAACTGATCCTCAGACCTCTCCTTTGGAGACAAACAGTGATACTAGACTTGCTACTACTGGTTAATTGTGGTGAATAAAATAAAAAAAAGGGTGAATGTCAAATCTTCTGTGAATGCTTTTAGAGCATCAAAAGACAAATTCATCCATTTGACATTCATCAAAAGCTGCGGTAGCTGTGGCGGTCACTATGCCAGTGAGTCCATGTCACTGTGGTTCAGTAACTTGAGTTTGAACAATAAAAATAAACTAGTTTTGGGTGAAGCAGTAACAAAGCACCTTTTCTGCCAAACCATCCTCAAATCTTTCCAGTGGTCTGGTCCAGTTTGAGTACCGATTGGCTCTCCCAGACATCCCATCCACGCACAATCCTATGTGAGCCTCTAAGACCTACGATCACTCATAAATCACGTCTTGGCATCTCTATGCAGATCCAATTATATGCATCTTTCTCAGAAGTCTAAACCAGCCTGAACTCACTAAGCACAAACCAATCATCAGCAGTTCCACACTGTGATGCACTGTGATCAAAGGCAGAAAGACAGAGATTATATCGCTGATTTTAAGGGAAGACAGTATTTTTGTAAAAAGGAAAAGGTGCCAAAATGTATGCTCCTCCTTCCTGAGTTGTATTTAAATTAATAGTGTTGAGTGTCAACCAGATGTTTTCATGGTACTTTCAAATTTGAAGCTCTTTCAAACCTGTATCATGATTTGTAATGAGATCTATGACTACAAGAGTTGTGGGAGCTGTAATCCTGGCTTACCCTCATACTGAACCATATTCTCCTATCTAACATTCTGTATGTGTCTCACACAATCAATACCTTCTCCAGATTGCTACAGAATTCACTACTGGTCTATGACTTGTTCTTTTGGATTTTTCATCCATACGATCCCAGTGCCACTGTTAAATCTTGTATGTAAACTTGTCTTACCTATATCCTAACTGCTCTCCATGGTGTGGCCCAGAAGTGAACGTGTCCTCCTAAGTTAAGCTCCGAATTTGAAAGTGAATTTCTTCCTTATTCTTGGAAACATTTTCCTTATAAGTGTTGATTCCTCTTCCTCTTCTTCCACAACCTTTTAGGGAGTCTTGACTGTGCTCAGCGCTTATCCTTTATAATGTTAAAAGATCATTTATACTCCTTTTACATATAAAAAACAAATACACCCTTCAAATCAAACAATGTAACGGTCACTGCCCACATACTTCTATACCTCCTTTATGCAGGCACGGATGTTAAACAGTACATCCACTAGAGGGCAGTTCAAAGTCAAAAGTTTCTGGCAACCAAAATAATGATGGAGGAGGAGGTCATGATAATGATCTGCCAAGTTCTGCCAGGAGTTCCTTTTCTTCCAGAGTTTGTTGTGTCCATATGGCAGTGGTCCTGTTTTGCTTGAACTATATACTACATTCCAGATTCCGGTGGTACACCTCAATTCCATTAGTAGCTTTAAGAGAATATGCATAAATACAGACTAAATGAACACAGAGTAAGGACAGAAGGCTCCATCTGTATCCATATCCATATTTAACGTTGAGCATAAATAACCTTAGGCCCAAACCTACTTCACACAAGGATGCAAACCCAGATGCTTCAAGCTTCACAGTCTAGGTTTGGAACCAAAGGAATTTTTCCATAAGGTTCAGGTCAGTTATTAATGGTCATTATTTTTTTCCTTTTGAGTTTTGGTTCCTCTTAATTGTTCATTAATTGTTCAACTGTCTTAGGGAGTTCTTACTTTGAGTCTTGGTCCATACTCATACTCATGTCCCTGATTCATTCTCAAGCCCTGAGGGAGTTTTTACTGCCATGTCATCCTTGGTTTGATTATTAGGAGCTGGCCTGCCTTGTACTTTGGCACCATGTCTGTTGTAATTTGCTTCAATATAATTTAACAGAACTGGAGGTGATACGGACATGTATTTAATTGCTTTCAAAACCAAAGATCCTTTTATAAAAGTCTGATTTACGTTGTGTTTTAAGGTCTCTATGAGTCCCTGAGTCTGTGTAGGTCTTCTCTGTGTTCTCTTGGCAGCGTTCTGTGGCATATGATGGATGCAAATTCTCATCAGGGTGTTTCTGATACTTTTAGCCTCTGAGAGCAACTTTCTATTCAAGCAACTAGCACAACCTACTCACTTGATTGAGAGAGATTAAGAAAGAATGAGAGTGAGAAGGAAAGACAGAGAGAAGCAAAACAGAAGGCAGAAGGCAGTGGGAGACGGTCATCCAAGTGGAGATCATCTTTGCTCCACCAGCTGTAATTCAACACCAAATTAAAAAGCCTTCCATCTGAACTTCATTCTCTGCGCCCCTTCTCTCAGTCTTGGAGACAAGTGGTTCTGGGTGTCTTTCTATGGCCTGGCCATTAAAGATGGTGGTAAAAAAGCTGATTTACAGCACTAATTAATCTTCTCTGATACTGGTTGAAGGGCCAACAGAGGTGTGATGAAAAGAGATTTTTATATCTGTAATAGAAGAGTGGAGAGCAGCGATGAATCACCAAAAAATCTCCTACTTTCAAGATTGGCTTTCAGAGGACGCTACTCTCAAGGGCACCATAATTCAGGCTGATCAGTGTGAATAAAGCCCCAATCAGATCCCTCGCTTCCACAAAAAGAAAAGACAGAAGGAGCCGGCAACACGCAGAAGGCCACAGACAAAAGTGTGACCCAGTGTATTCTAACAACTTCAATCAACCTGCACCCAAATGCAAAGCAGAGATGAGTACAAGTCAGAAATCTCCTCCAAATGTACAAAATCACTGTCTATTCACGCGCTGTGCACCACGCGTCACTCCTCATTCCTCTCTTAAGCAGTTGCTGATTGCAGAGCCGTAAAGCTTATTGCTATTCATCAGATTTTACATTCGCCCTCTCTCTCTCTCTCTCTCTCTCTCTCTCATCACTCCGGACGTTTTTTTTTTCTCCTCTCTTTTGCTCTCTCTCTTTGGGTCCCCCGCTCACTCCCTTCAGTTCAAGGTCCTACTAAAATGCAAAGGCAGCAAAGTGCAGCAGATGATGACGAAGATGAAGATGATGAGGACAACTGCTGATGCTTGGTCAACAGTTCACACTGAGACTGATTGAAGCAGACAGAAAAGCCTGTCTATAGAAATATACCCAGAAATACCCACTTTAATGAATGAACATCAACTCCACACGGGTCAGAAGCAACTATAGAAACTAGTGCCATTTACTCAGTTCCAAGTGCAATTTTGTGCACTTTTCACACAAGTTGCTTTTTAACTCTTCAAACTTCCCCACAGACTTTGACATTGATCTCTGAATTGCAGCTCATTCTGATTCTTAACATTATTATTTCTGACATAAAAGATCAAAAAAGAGACAACTAAAGCCCAATAAACATCACTAACTCTTGTGAGAGTTGCTGTATGTCCTAAAACGTTCCACTGCATCTGTAAGGGATCTCTCTACTTGAGAAGTGAGTGCTTGACCTGATACTTTTCACTTTTGGCAGAGCTATTTTGATAGCTTACTGTCACACCAGTTTTGGTCTTTTCCTCGATTCAGAACAGCCAATCCCCCTTGGAGTCTTGGTTCCTCTGAATGGCTCTTCTTGTGCTCTTAGGTAGTTTTCCCACGAGTCTTCGTTCTGCTCACTGAATCTTCTTCATGATCTTAAGGCCTTTTCAAACTTGGTTGAGTCTTGGTTTATCTTAATGGTGCTTCATGTTATTAAACACCTTTTCCACCAACGTCGAATGGGTTCCGTTCCAGTTCGCAAACCTAATTATGTTCTTTTGGTGGAAAATATTAGGCACTTTAGCATATTATCCATTCGAGTCTCTTATTGATTTTTCCTTCTGATCTTAGGGAGATTTCCTTTTGAGTCCTGGTTCCTCTTAGTGGTTCTTCATGCTCTTAGGGATTTTTTCCTTTTGAGTCTCTGAGTTTTCATGGTTGTAAGAGGACTTTTTTGTATTGGTTCTTTTGGCTGTTTTTTCCTCCTGGGAGTTTCTCCTTGAGTCTTCATGCTGCTCAGGAATTCTGCTTCTTGCTTCCCCTTTGTGATCCTAGATTTTTTCCTTTTGAGATGTGATGTTGAATGGTTTTTCTTCATGCTTTTTTGTGTTTTTAATTTTTGTCAGATTAAGGAAAATGTGATTTATATTCACTTACTTAAGAAGGGACAAAAAACATGTGAGTCAGATGCCAGTACCACCCTCAATGACACAAAACTTGCAGATTTTGCAGAATTGCGGGAAAGTAGGAACTGAAGAAATTCATAGAATCTGAGGGGATGCTAAATTTCCATATGACATCATGTGGCAGTCCTGTTGAATACACTGTCAGAGACTTTCAGATTAGAAATATAATCAGATACACATGTGTACATGTCTATTCTTCTTCTTCTTCTTCTTCTTCTTCTTCTTCTTATTATTATTATTATTATTATTATTATTATTATTATAGAATCAAACCAAATGTAGAGATCTAAGTCTTTGAGGACCATCTTTTCATGGCTGTGTTGTTCTGAGATGCCAGGCAGGATGAGCAGTTCAAATATCTTCCTAATGAGAGTTCCAATATCCATGCCACCCCGACAATATCCACCTGAGAGTGCAAATGCACCAGACAGTTCTGAGAGAGCATAGCACAAAGACATGTTTTCAGGCAAGCTTTAGATTTGGCATTCCGGAATGTCAGAAGCAACTTGTCATCCGGTGTGTCATCCGTAGGGCCAGTTGTTTCAAGGTACCGACCACACGTCGACTGATACAGAATCGCTATTACTTTATACAAGCTGGTGACTTGTGTGGCATGGTGGAACAGAATCATGTGACTTGTGGTTTGCTAAATCATCTTTAAATCTCAAAAACCACTCTTTTTTGCATTTTGGTTTTAGCAATATTCTAAGCTTTCCACCTCATCCTCAGTTTTTAAATCTTCATTGAAAATGAGGAATTATTTCATTAAAGAATAAATTCACTCGAGTGCAGGTTTAGGCTACTTTACTCACACCTGTCTCTGCACACGAGGAGAGAAGGTAAGCTAATGCAGACAGCTGCATTTCTACAGAGGAGATACTGACTAAAGCAGTTTTGCTGGAGTTTTGTCCTGCCAGTCGGACCACAAGACCTAAAGCTGGACATCAATTTACTCAGCTTTTTGGGATTTCCAAAATTCAAAATCAAGACATTTTGTAAAGGAATTGGTGCTTCTTTTATGCTGCTTGAGTTGCCATGGGCCACGGTTGCCAGTTTAATTTTACAGCACAACACACGGTGCTAAGGGATTTCAGAAAGAAAGTTTTTAAATAATTAGAAACACTATCTGGGATAAGGTACATTGTCAAGATAAAATAATTTCATCACCAGTAATAGACAGATAAGGAAATATGACTCTTTTTGGAGAAAAAGTGTTTTTTTGTTGTTGTTTTTTTTTTTTGGAATACTATCAAATGTGTAATTTACTGATATGTAATGTTCACCAGTCAGCCATATCATTAAAACCACTGACCCTTCTTCCAGTGGCACTTGTCAAAGGGGTAGATATATCAGGCAGCAAGTGAACCATCAGTTCTTCTTGATGTCCTGGATACAGGAAACATGGTGAAGTGTAAACTTCTGTGCCACTTTGATAAGGGCCAAGCTGTGAAGACTGAATGTCTTGTCAGGTCTTCCCATATGCAGAGGACAGTATCATAAGTGCTTCAACAAAGGACAACCAGAGGACTGCCAATATGGTCATGGTTGCCAAAAGATAGCTCACTGATGGGAAAGTTTGAGGTCCCATCTGCCAACTTCCAAGACCTAAAGCTCTGCTTTTGACATCTTGGTACCCAATAGCAGATCTTCAGCAGTTTTGTGCAGATCATGCTTAAAATGTCATGCCTGATTTAGTGGCATGAGGGGTTTGATTGATGTATATATTAAATTACATAGTGAAATAGAAATTGTAGTGTACATTATTGTACATTTTGTACTGACAGTTCTGAGTTGGCACTTGTTCTTTTAGTGTTAAGTAACTGTAACCAAGATAAAATTCCAACCCATTATAAAACATCTTCTCTTCTACCAACAGACATGAGTTTAGTACTGATTGAAAGCTTATAAGATGCTTATTTCAATTATTTGCAAATGAGAAATATTCACTTTGAATAATAACACAGTTTTATTTCTGATGGTAATAACTGGGGCTTCTACAGGTGCTTTCACACCTACCTTATTTCAGATCTGTCAGTTTGGTCCAAACCAAAACAGTACGTATGAAAAGTGCCACAGTTCACAGTCCTGAACAAGGGACCAGAATTTGGTCTGACCTAACAAGGTTCTCTCGGTCCAGATCATCTGAACCATGGTCGGTATGAAATTTCTTTTAGATGGCTTGGAGTTTCGGATCATCACAAATCAAACAATAAAAGATTTAACCAAAATCTGACACCCCTTCACCCCACATGCATCTCTCAGTAGTATAGGAGCAACAGACCACGCTCCTGACTCCTGTAAGTGTAGATTAACCCTTATTCATAAACAGAAACAAAAGGAATTCCATGGTAATTCCATGGCTCACTCTGCCATGTGACATGCATGCACTTGCAACACCTTGAGAGGCAAAACTCACCGCATCGACAACACCGGTGTGCACACCATTCTACATGTACAGGGAAACAGCCTATGTAGCTGATGATGACAGGATTTAGCAAATGCTTTTAGCAGTATAAAAGCAGACCTAACAAGACCAGAAATATACAAACTACCAAAAACATGAACCTTGGTTTTGGACATTGGTTAAAGGGTTAAAGCTGCCCTAATGTCCCACTGTAGTATTTACCATCACATAGCACGACTTCAGTACACAGAAGGGACAAACCATGAACCTTAAACACTGTTACGTCCTTTAAAAGCAAACTCCACATAACAAAAACAGAGCTAACTTACAATATCCACATGCTCAAAATTTACATTCAGTAGCTGACTAGAGGAAAAATGCAACAGTTACTTTGGAACAAATGGAAACAAGACTAAAAAGACAAACACTAGGCTGACCGATGCAAAAAATGAGGTGCTTATCTGGCACAATTTAAAGTAAACAAAACTAAAGCCATTTGACAGAACCGAGGATCGATGCTGTTATCCTGTGCACTGGAGTCTCTCAAGGCGCTAAAGTATAAGGCCAGGCAACCGACGCAAGAATCGATGCTTCTATCCCATGCTGGAAGCTTTGGAGAGGCTTAAAGCTACCACTAGGTCCATCGCCAATCTCTGCAGCTAACTAACTGCACGCTGTGCCAACTGGACACTGAGAGGACCCAGAGAGGACAGCAACACTATCCAGGTTATTTGTATGTTTGTTTGTTTTAGCTGCAGTGCTAAGCTATGTTAGGTTATGCTATGCTATGTGAGTACTGTGGAATGTCTTGACGACATAAACCAGTCAATATAAGCAGAGGTCATAATTCGTTTTCCATAAGCTCTCCATAAAAAGGAGAAAACCGTGTGTCTCAATCTGAGGCAATATAACAGGGTGGTAAATAGGCTTTCACGCAAACCAAAGTCACTTCCTTATGATTTCTACATCAAAGCACAACTTAAAAAAACTCTATGGCACCTTTAATGTGGCCCAATACATAGGCAATAAAGCTATAGAGTGGGAATGGTGTGATGATAGCATGTGCTAAGGTAATAACCATAAAGAGCGTAAAGAGTGGCTGAGAGGACTCATAGTTGGTGCCTGTTCCGTCCATGAACATAAGGTAATGGCATTTTCCAGCCACGAGCTTTTGTGAGGAAGCTATTAAAATTGTTTTAACCTCCACATTGATGGGGGCGTCTTTATGGAGAGGAAAGAGAGAAACCCCACCAGACATCATTATAGCGAAGAAGAGAGAGAGGCTGCAGGACCAGCTGAAGGTCACCTCTCTCTCTCAGTCCCATTGACTATGACAGTACAAACCTCTCCACAACAGTCTATGTTAAATCCTCCAGCACTTAGAATTTAGATAAGAGCATTAAAGGCCTTTTATCTCCACTGAGGACCCCCTGTATGTCTCTTTTCATTTGAGTTTACTCAAAACACACACTCACGCCTTCACACAGAGGAGTTCACATGCACAGATGTGATAAGACACACGGTGGAATGCGTAACAGACATATGCACATGCATATTTGCATGTAAACATGGTCCTAAAGGGAGAATGCAATGCACAGCTGTTTGTGTGTGCTTGTGTGTGTGTGTGTGTGTGTGTGTGTGTGTGTGTGTGTGTGTGTGTGTGTGTGTGTGTGTGTGTGTGCATGTGCCTGTGTGTTATGTGTGTGTGCTTTCCAGCTGTGTCTGCCTGGAAAGCTGTGGCATCAGATATCAGATACCCTTCCCATGTTTCAACAACAAACAGATGAATGGGCCAAGCGAGATAAGCCTTAAAGCCCACAGAGAGACAGAGCGAGAGGGAAGAAAAGAAAGGGAGAGAGAGAGAGAGAGAGAGAGAGAGAGATCAAGGAAGAGAAGGAGAGACAGAGAGATTCAGACAGACAGGGTTTCTGATGTGCCCAAAGCTATGACAGCCAGTCCGTCAGTGTGTGTGGAGTTAATTGCTGTGACAGGAGGGCTTCTTGTGTGTGTGTAGCGGAGGGACTGGAGGCTCATCTCTCTTTCAGATGATTGGAATCTACATGCACTGGGGCAAAGAGAGCACTCAGATCATGTAGAGCACACACACCTACACACACAGGTAAAAAAGGGAGCATAGGCATCCACACACACATACACTCTATGTCCAAATGTTTGTTGACACCCCATCTTGTGAATGAATTCAGCTAGTTTAACTTGCCCTCCTTGCTAACACAGATGTACACACAGCTTGTCTAGTTCCTGTAGAGAAGTACTGCCAATAGAATAAGACTAATGGCACAATACCGAAATACTAGGTGAGTAAACCCCCCCCAGCATTGAGCTGTGTTGCAGTGGAACTGTGTGCTCTGGAATGATGGTGCTCAATCCAATACTTTTGGGATGAGTTGGGAATGAATTGTGGTCCTGACCTCATTAATGCTTTGAATTAAATCCACAATTAAATCCTCACGGCAATCTAGCAGAAAGTCTCCCCTAGAAAGTAGAGACAGTTACTGTAACAAACACACAATAAACTCTAGTAGATCCTCTAGTAAGGATTCTCAAGCAATATGCGACAAAAAGTCTGAACACACAATAATTTCATGTGTTGCACAATGTGTTCTAGATATTATGTAATAATTAACCAGCTAACATTTAAGATACTGTTTAGGCCTCCCTCCATCTAACAAAACAGCTCTGGCCCATCAAGACATGAGCTCCCCAAAACCTCTAAAGGTATCCTGTGGTATCTGGTACCAGGCAGATCCTTTAAATTCTGTCATTTAGAAGGTGGGGCCTCCATGGATCCATGGCTTGCTTGTCCAGCACAACCCACAGATGCCAGACGCTGATAGAGATCTGGGAAATCTGGAGGTAAGGTCAATACACTGGGCTCATTGTCACGTTCTCAAACCCTTACTGAACATTTGTGCAATGTGGCAGTGTGCATTATCCTGCTTTAAGGGCCTATGCCATTAGGAAATATGGTTGCCACAAAACCATGTGCTTGGACGGCAACAGTGTTTAGGAAGATGGTACATGTTAAAGTAACATACACAAGTGTCAGGGTCCATGGTCTTCCAAAAACTGTCCAGAGCATCACACTGCTTCTGTTGGCTTGTTTTTCAGTGGGGATTCTGGCTGGCTTGTGACAAGTCTTGCAGTGTGTCTTCACACCTTTTTATCATAGCCAGAATGACCTTTTCAGCAATTTGTGCTACATTAGCACTTCTGTGGCATCATACCATTAATGAACCATGGGTGTCTATGACCCTTTCACCAGTTCATTGACTGCCTTTTCTTGGAGAACTTATGGTAGGTAAAGAACGGTACTTCAAGGAAGCGTCTTAAATTGTGACACCATTGATCTCACATTGATTCTTTTGCTTTAGATTTAAATGTCCAGTATTAAAAGTTTCAGAAAAAAAGTATATATTTTTTCTAAGGACAGCTCTAATGCATATATATATTTATGAATTCTGTCAAAACAGTGGGACTAAGGGAAGTATGTGATACAGTCTAGTACACAACATGATGATGGCATGGTTGATTGACTACATTTGTGGTAAAAAGCAGACCATTCCTTCATCCAAAACATCAGGTTTAACATCAATTTCTATGAACAGTCTCTGGCATGAAGGAATATCAGATATGCACAGAGGAGACTTCAGAATTGTGTTCTCTCACTTCTGATTGCCTATCTATCTAGCAATCAATACATCAATCAAGCAATCAATCAATCAATCAATCAATAAATAAATAAATAAATAAGCTGCACTGGTAGCCACGCATAAGCAATGCATCCTTCTTCCCACTGGGAGATTTAACTCATTTTGGTGGAGTTGCCTGTTTGAGGTTAGTAGACAACATGACCACCCTGAGAAAAACAACATCAATCAAAGCCTTCACTAAAGGCATGTACACTAGTTCATAAATATTGACAATCTACACTCACAGACTATTTTATGAGGCATTTTTTTGTCAGTCAGTAGGGTACTGCCTTGAACCACGGTTCTACCCTTATGAGTCCCATGAGATCAACATGGTGGCGTATCAGCTGCACTTTGCCTGTTTAAGGATTAAACACACCCACTGGACCCTTTCGTCTAAACCCCTACTGGTGCCACCATGGGTTGTTTGACCGGTGATATAGATGACCCACTTTATTGTATTTTATTATCAGGTTGTAACTGAGCTCAATGGGAGGGCAATAAAGAATTAAAACAGTTTTAATAACTAGGTAAAGCCACTCACTGAAGCCTAGTACTGTGAACCAATGTCCTTAGATGTGCCACACGAGGTAGTATCTGAATGGTAGCTTTCTGCATAAGAATGTTTCATTTCTAAACTGATGTGATTTTACATTTACATCTGAAATGAAGGCAACATCGCTGTTATCAGTACATTTTCCATGAAAGTTTTCTTAAAACTATTCAAATCTATTTTAATCTTATTTTATTTTTATGACAGGACAGACATCCATCCATTTTCCGTACAGCTTATTCCTGAATAGGGTCACAGGGGACCCGGTGCCCAGCCGGCAACTCTGAGCACAAGGGCGGGAAACAACCCTAGACAGGGCACTACTCCATCGTAGGGCGCACACACACATTCACTCTCTAAGGGCCAATTTACCATGTCTTTGTGGGAAACCGGAGTACCCGGAGGAATCCCACACAAACACGGGGAGAACATGCAAACTCCACACAGAAACTTCCCAGGTCGCCTCACCCAGGGACCAAACCCATGTCCTTCTTGCCGTGAGGCAACAGAGTGTCACGTATAGAGTCCAGTTTGTGTTGTTGTTGTTGTTGTTGTTGTTGTTGTGTTTCAGTCCCATGTGCTTTTTGAGCACGTCATGTCTCCTCCCATTCCCAGCTGTGTTCCATTTGTAACCCTGCCCCATCATCATCATGTCCGAGCCATGTCCATTGTGATTGTGTATATAATTCCCTTGTCTTTTGTTAGTCCTTGTTGGTCTTTGTGGTTATGTGGCTTTGTGACTTTGTGTTTTCTCGTCTTGTTTATTTGTATCCTGTTAATAAATACAACCCAGCGTGTACGTCCGCAACTACCTGTGTCTGGAAACGTTACACAGAGCTATCCACTAATAATAAAAAGTGAACATTTAAATCAGAAGGGAAAGAGGGGTATGTTGTGGATATTGTCAGCAAACTAAATGAAAATCACGGTGATAAGTCTGGGAAGTCTGTATGTCAAGATGTTGTGATAAATATTGTGCATCATTAAATGTCTTTAAATATCACAACATAAAAAGAGATGTGTGGAAAACATTAAATAGCTCCATGTAAAGTTTCTTTAAATGTTTTTCTCACCCCTCTCACACATCCTTTGCTGCTTTCCAGAAGCCCGATTTTTTTTCGTTCCCCATGCAGTCTCTGTTTGGTCTCATCAGTCACCCAAGAGATTGTAAAAGTCTGGTCAGAAAGAAACATTTAGCATGCTCCCTAAAGCCTTTTGATGGCACTGAACTCAGCTCGAGAGTCTAGAAGAAGAGTGAAGAGGCTTTATTTCACTTTACATGTAATAAAAAATAATATATAGTACAGTTTACCTTTCAAACTAAATAATGAAAATAAATAACTGGTTCATACCACTGCTTCCCTGAGATGCACTTGTATATTGACACTTCTCCAGTTGTAAACTGGAGATTTAGAAAATGATTCTACTAAAATGAGCAATGAGTAGTGTATCCTGATATATGCATTGGGATAGGGAGCCAATCAGGCATATTTTAATGGATCAGCATTGGCTAGAGTAATCGCAATTCAGTTCAGAGCACCATCTGATGGTCTCAAGACACCATTAATGGATATTTTCCAGCCAGCAGCCATGAGGAACTTCCCTGAAGGCAAATAAGAGTTTAGACAGTTTTACAGCGGAACATGGAAATATAACATAATATCTAAAAAAAGATATCAGTCCAGAGTGTGTAATACAACACACACAAACAGATTAGATTTTTAAAGGCACTGGGAGCTGAATTGGAGTTGAACTGGTCAGTCAGACTAGATTATTAGATATTAAACATATATAAACTAGTAAATTAATTGTAATAAATGTGACGTTAAACTAATAAATGAGCTAAAATGTGGGGCTGTATTACTAATGCAAAACCAAAGATCGTCGGCAAAATATATTGATCGGAACATCCCCACCAATGAGTGCAGATGTATCCTGGAACCTGTAAATAGACAACTTCAGAGAGGAAACCCAAAGATGATATTACATCTCCACTGTGTGTCTGTTTATGCAGAGCTCAAAGAACAAGACACTGAAGACCGCACACAATTATTCTTGAACCTGTAACCTCCACAGCTGTGTGCGTGTGTGAGTTTGAAAGAGAAAGAGAACAGGAACAGAACACATGCAGTGCAGTGTAATTTGAAATGAAACAGCTCGGTGGTAGACGTGAATAAAATTTGCATTCGCACGTCTGTGAAATATGGGGTTTTGCAGTGCAATTGATTTCACCTTAAAAAGCTTTTCAAGTTTTGCACAAACATTCCTTCCCTCCAAGATTCATTAGTTCCAGCCATACACACACACACGCACTCACACACACACACACACACACACACACACACTGCCTGCCACTGCATTCCTGACACTGGCCGCCATTAGAGCTCTCGTGCTGCGAGCCACTGCACTCTGCGTGCAGGAAGAAAGTGCTTTCCAGCTCACCTGCGTTATATAATGACAACACAATATACATGCACAGAGGCGACTACATCACTCCTCATGTATTATTCATATCTGCTATCAGTAATGGTGTACAGTGTGAGTGTTCAAACAGAAATGGACTGTAGGGGTGACTGCTACTCACTGTGCCTTTCTCTCTTATTCCCCCACACACACACACACACACACACACACACACACACACACACACACACACACACACACAGCCTTCCATACATGAGATTCACACTCACAAACACAGACACACACTCAGCTGCCTCCATTCACATCCCGTCTATCACATCCCTACTGCACAAGCCCAGCAACAGTTCTACAAGGAGACTCTAAGGCTATGTCACCTTGACCTCGACCAATCAACTGTTTCCACCTGTCTTTGAAAGAACTCTGCAGACACACCTCTTTTGACACTGGTTTGGACCCACCCAGTTTCCCAGTTTCCCAGGGGGTTGGCTCTGCCCTGCCTTCCGTGTACGTCAGGCTCTGTGAGGGTACAGATGCTCTGAGACCTGGGCCCACAAGGTGGAACACTGTTTTCTGTAACATTGTTAATCTTAGTTAACCTTGATATCTGCTAGACATTGTTGTTCAAAATATCTTGAGGTGCGTGGACATAAACCACAATCATATGAAACTTCCACCACACAACTCAAACTGCACATCTAAATGATCACACACTTTAACTTACTTATTAAATAATATAATTACAATATTTGCTCCACCCAGCCTGTGCCTTATTGCATGTCACATTCTAACTCCCCTTCTGCAGATACTGGCACAGAAGAGCCTCTGTCACAAGGTCTGGTTCACATAGTAACCCATAGTCCCATAACTAGCAGCGTGTGAAGGTGATGAGCTGCTCTCCAGTATCAACATCATCATATTCACCTGAAGTCAACATAATATTTTACAGCTTATACTGTTGAAAGGCTTTCACTAGCAGATTGTATTTAAGCAGATGTTTGTAGGTTTTCTTTTTAATTAAGAGACAAAAGCCTTTGAGGTTCAAAATTTGTCATTTCCATTTACTGAACTCTCATTTTTCAAGTACGCCAAGGAAAATACAGTTTTCTATTCTAGGGCATCTCTCAAATAAATCATCTGCTCTTGCATATACCATGCATGCAGGCATGACAGGAGTGTGTGGTGTGTATGGTGGTGGTGCAGTGTGTGTGTGTGTGTGTGTGTGTGGCTGACTGTGCAGATGTCGCTGTGACATTTCTAAATGTATTGTTAAATAAAGTGGCAGCGGTGCGGGTGATGACAGCTCATCCATCTGGCCGCTCTCAGGCCTTCAGCCAGGCTCTTTGATTTCCTGTCCACTGTTTGAAGGATGACCGGCATTGTGGGGGAGCCGACAGGGCAGAATTTAGGGCTACTCAGACAGACCCTTGTGTACCTGTATTATCAGATCCTCAAAAGTCATGTCATTACGTTTATAGAACTCACAAATAGACCAATCAGAGCTGATTGTGCATTTCTGCCTCTATGTTGATACTCTTGTGCAGTGTAGTGCTGAGCAGCTTTGATGAAATTCAATACACAATATTTTAATGTAATCATGGTATTAGGCGATATTTCAAGACTGTGTATTCAAGTTTGAATACAATCCAGTTTTATTTACAGTCACATTACGTGTGGCTTAGACAAACAACAAATGCGAGGAGCTGGGATAATAATAATAAATGAAAGTTAAGCTCACCCAGGGCTTACGCTAGTACTATGACATATTAATAGCCAGTAGAAGGCAGGTTCCTGGACAGGACATTCCTGCCGCCTCTGAATCACCAATACAGTTGGCTCAGAAACTGACCAACAGCAAGTTTTAGATGTATGCATGATTCTGAGGTGTCTCTGAAACTGATACCATGTGCTGAGAAGAGATACTCCAGGACCAGGGTTGGGAAACACACATTTAGCCACTAAAACTACAGTAAACCATTCTGATTGCTCAAAATCCAAACATTAAATCTATATCTACAGCAAAAAATTACACATCCATTCTTGAAGCTTCCAAATGAAACTGGGACTTTGGATGCAAGACAAACCTCATGAATGTTCCATGTTTATTAGCGTCACTGAACCTTAAAACGGTGATCCGGACCCAATTACTGAACCCTTAAATGTACCGTTCTCTAAGGTGCAAAGAATTCAGTCGATATAAACATATCAAAACTCCACCTTTCCTCAGTTTCCCTCAGGATCAATAAAGCATCTATCTATCTCTATCTTACCGTGAGAATCTTTCACAAGGGAATGGCTGATGCTGGCTTTGTTCAGTGCTTCTTTAAAAAAGGCATTCCTAGAATAATGATCATCATTGTCTTCTGGCATCTCAGGTTAGAGGCTCAGTTGAAAACACTAAAAGATATAAAGGCCATTCAATCTAGGGCTTCCTTGGATATTGCCTTTTTAAAGCATCAATCTTGAGTCACAACACTTTGCTGTATTTTAAAACTAAATTTATGAAAATGTCAAGAGTATAAAACCACAACAATAATCTGAATAATACAAGTTTTGATGTGTTATGCAGTCATAACAGTGGGATCTGAAAAGCACAATGATGATATCTAGGGGTTGGGTTTAAACACAACACAAAAGGAAACACTGTCTGCAACAAATCCTTTGATGTAAACTATTAAATCCAAATACATTTTATGTTATGAGAGTCGACCAATTTTCCAATACACAACATCAAAGTACTTTGATATGGCTATATATTTTCTTACAACACTAAATATTGAGTACCTATATTTCACAGTTTGGTTTGCAAAGGGGCATGTCTGTCGTCAGTGTATTGTCAAATCTGCGGACCGCCGTTCCCAGAAGAACAGATTAAACTAAACTGCTAATATTATGGCATTACTTCTAGCAGCATCAACCATGTGTGGAATGAAAGGCTAGTCCCAATTCACCAAAATGAAGGGCTTATCATGCAAAAGACTCCAGGGCTGGACAATATATTGCTATTTAAAAGTTTTAAAATATAAAGTATTTTTCACATTATATATCGCATCATATATCAGCTAAAATATATCAGGATATGGTTTCTTGTCTGTATCACCCAGCCCTAATTGACATGATCAATTCCAAGTGCCCCCGCTGCTCATTTTTACTTTTCGACTTTTTCTTTATTTTAATGGGTGCTCATAGCCTTACTATAACCACATCTAACCATGACTATTTGGTCTAAGACCACCTCTTTTGGTTGGACCAATTTAGGTCCTTTGTTCTGGATCATCATCCATAGCACCTTTCAGACCTGCTATTTTAGCATGGATCAAATCAAAAAGTCACCCTAAGTGTTGCTTCATCAGGAAACGTAGTTTGTAGGTGTGGAGTGCAGCAGATGCAGGAAATGCAGGGTAGGTAGCAGGAGACCCTGATCATTAGTCTTCTATCAGCATCAGATAAAAGCAACTGCTAAATGCCATAAATGTAAATGTGTTTTTGATATGTAGGGCACAGCACATACAGAAAAGTGGCTCATTTGTATCTTATATCATGGCCATGAATTCCATTTGCATGGCCATGAGTTTTTGAATGCGTGTGTGACGGAGCACAGGCTGCTTCAGAGGAAAATTAAACTGTTTTCACAATATTTCACAAATGACTAATCTCCGTACAACTTCGCTTACAGAGCGAGTATGCTGCAGAAGGATGTAATTTTTTAATTTGGGGATTTTTTTGACAGCACGTTTTAATCTGCCACAAGCTTCTCTTTTGTTGTCGGCCTGCTCATTACACACTGCTTTATTGACAACGAACACCCTATGCGATATCGGTGATGTCATCACTGCTGCACTGCTATGATTGCAGATGACAGCTCTGGCCTTGGAGGATAACGTAATTAAATCAAGAGGAAAGAAAACAAGCAGTAAGACCTAAGACTAGTGTCTCTCTCTCTCTCTCTCTCTCTCTCTCTCTCTCTCTCTCTCTCTCTCTCTCTCTCTCTCTCTGATGCACTGGTCATCACAAGTATGAACCATTATGTTACTTAAAGTTATGTACATATATATCAGCTTTTAAAAGCCTCTTAATGAGACAAGAGTGATAAGTGTATTCATCATTGCAGCTTCAACAGCCCTGCAGGCCTGTAAATGACTTGTGATTGATTCCCTGCAAAGGTCAAAGGTCAAGTCCATTGATCGCCCCATCTCTGATCTCTAAGTGAAGCTGAGTCACATCAGTTCTATTTCTAAGAGCCTACTGATACAGAGCCACAGAGTAGTTCATAGAACAGACACAGACTGATACATGGGCATATGAAGGTTTGGGCAGCCATGACCGACATTTCTAATACTTTGGAAAGTTATTAAAGGTAAGATAATTACCTGTAACTTAACCAGAAACATAGTAGTACTTTTAGCAAAATAAAAGCTAAATTATAAACTATAAACATTATGTAGTGTGTCATGTTCACTTAAAGACAACTTCACTTGCAGGATTATTAAAGTTGTAGTTTACAGGGAAAATACTTTAAAGTGTACTTAATCTGTAACACGGCCATTTCTATTGGTTCATTCAGTAGGAAATTGTACAGAAACAATTATATAGACGTTATGTTAGTGCTGCCTGAATTACAAAAGTTACAAAAAAGTGACAATAATATCACAAATGAACTGAAGCTGAATTTGCAAAACAGTAAAAATACATTCAATCAGAAACGGCATTACTACAATCCAGCAAATGACTCCTATTCCTACGCAGGACTGCATACCATAGACTTTTTTCAAACCCACAGGTTACAGTGTAGCTAAAGTTGTTTTTATGTGGAACAGAGTAAAAAAATACGGAACAAAATAAAATAGTCTGTCTACCTCGGCTCTCTAATAGACAGCAGATAACTTTCTCCTGCTAGTGATCCACCTTCCATTGTTTTGTTTTTGGTCTGGCAAGAGGCAAATTGCTTAACATAGTCACAACAAAACTAAAAACCACTATTGTAGAGTTATGAAACAAAACACTCTCTGCACCCTGCTGTGAAATTACCTTCTCACCAGTTGAAAAGTGCCTGAGAGTTAATGACTGTTTTTTGGCTAGAGCTGCTGAAACTGTTGCCTATTCCACTCTGTGACATTTTGGAAGTCACTTTGAAGAAGTCGGTGAACTTTTGAAGATGTCCACTCTGAGTAGAACCAGGGGGATTGTAAACGTGTGTGTGTGTGTGTGTGTGTGTTGTACGGAGGACTATGGAGGGAGACAGCATTTCAGAGGAGAGAGATTTGTGCACCAGAAAGTTTTTGCTTTTGAGTCTCAGTGGGGGGTCTCGGCTAAGCTTTTGATCCACTAAAGTCAGTTCATGTCAGATAATATTTTGGGTGGGAAAGGCCCGTGTTCGAGTGATGATTTCTGCAGTTGGGTGCCAGCGAATAACCTGCATTAGGGTTGGAAAAACTCTGACACAGTTCATTTCGCCATGCTCTACCAATCTACTCTGCTCCTGCTAATGGCCATCTGGAAGAGACAATACAGTAATAAAAAAAACGTGTCACCAGAAAAGTAATGTTACATGGCTCTATAACGATGCAGACAGATTATTTTCTGATTTTGGTCAATATTTGTGATCACAGAGGATATGCAAATGAGCCTCTCTAACAAACAAAGACCTTGCGAACAAATCTCACTCATCAAAGGTTCATCAAGGTGTTTTAGTAAAACCATCTGGTAAGACTTGGGAATAATTACAGTGTTTCTGTATTAACACTATGCAACGATGTGTGGATTCAGTAAACTATCACAGTGGATGCAGAGCTTTCTCAGAAGCTCTGCAAAGCAAAAATCTGTGTCATTTTGTCTAAAAATAGGGATTTCAAAGAGGTTCAAATGCCATGTGACCAAGTGTTTCACAAATACACTGTACACATCAAAGAGGTCAATACTCAATAAATGCATGCCTAAACACCTTTACCACCAGCAACATCACCGAAAAGGTGGCCAACAGCTCCATGAACGTTACGGACGTATGGACGTTGCTTTTCCCTCGTACCTGTGGTTAGTTAATTAGCCATTGTCCAGCTCTTACATTTACTCAGCTCGGACAGCAAATCATTACTAATTAAAGGATTCAATTAAACAGATTGAATATATGAAACACTTGACTGCTTCGGTCATTATAATTAGAAGTGCACAATATTGAATTACTGAACTGATAATGATAACTGATCAACTAATCAGCTGTGCCTGACATTTTTTCATTGAAACCACGCAAAATTAGTTCGCACTGTCTTTTTAGGCAAGTTAGCTAATCACACACACCATCCAGATTCTAATTCTCACAGGCTTTTTATTAGGCTGCATGCGCACACACACACACACACACACACACACACACACACACACACACACGCATCCATAACTGAACAGGGAGTGCTCACACACATGTATGTACACATACGTACACACGTATGAACACAAGTGCACACAAGCACTCTCTCTCTCACACACACACACGCCTTCTGTATGACCATATTAGGATGTGTGCAAGGCCCTTTAAGAGAAGCTTGGGATTTGTGAGTCTCGCACTACCAGCAATCTGACATTCAACATGGGGCTGCTCAATGCAGGTGCAAATTTTGCTCTCAATATTCTCCTCCACATTTCCATATCAATACCACAAGGTCACCAGGTCTCTCCCAAGAATTCTCCGTCCTCCATTGTGCTTTCTGCCCTTATGTGCTACGACATGGCCCAAAACCCACCCTGAATATTACTTCCCTCTGAAATTCAATGACTCAAGGCGAGTCCCAGTGGCATTATCATATCCTCTGTTTCCCTATTGTGTTTTTTTTGTCTAAAGCTGAGCGGAATGACATCACGTCCCCACCGGAAATCAATGAGCCAAAGTGCCAATACCATCCTGCACCTTCAACCAGGAGCACTAATAAAGACCAAAAGAAGAGTCTTATATCCACATTATAATGTGACTCCTCATTAGTCAGTTACTCATAATCAGGCTTATTTTTCATAACCTTACGAAAGGTAATCAAAGGCTGTTTATCAGGATCAGTACAGATTTGAAATCCACAGGAAGAACAACAAATTAAGAATTAAGCTGATATGATCCTGTAAGCTTTAAATAGCACACTGTGATAAAATGTGGTTAAATTTGTGTTTGAGTAGTTTGAGCATAACCTACTTTTAGAAGCCTTTCTCATCACAAGTGCTTAAAATGCCACATTTAAACCTTTAAAAACAATATATATATATATATATATGAAATTAATATGGACAGTGTCATACTTGATATCAAAAAACAAGAGGTGGTAATATGTAGAAAATGCGATTAAATATGGAAAAAATAAATAAATAAATAAATTTCTGAAGACACTGGTACGTCGTGCGTTACACATGCATACACATACAGGTCTATTTGAAATGACTTAACAAACTGTGATATGATCTAGGTGTGTGTTTGACACCATGTTCATCTAGTGACAATGAGTTTCCATTACTTGTTAGCTACTTTAACCTTGCAGCTCCAGTGCAGAACTACAGAACCAACCTTCAGACCTCACACAGATTTCAACCCGTCAACTTTCTCTGAAGCCACGAGTAAAGTGTGCAAATCTGATTTCTCTCGGGAACTTTTCATTTAACTTGTAACAGAAAGCACTGACAGGGAGGAAGCTCCAGCAATACTTGCCTTCTTTAAGCAGGTGTGTGTATATGAGCCAGAGCAGGAGCAGGCAACAGAGTGAGGCGCCTCCTCCGGCGCAGAGAGCCCGAGTCCCAGACTGCATCCTGCACCCTGTCCTGAGCCCTAACGAGGTCCCCGCATGCACGCTGCCACTGCTGCTTCCATGGAGCCGTCCCGTGATGGGGTGGTAAGGCAGGTAGATCCAGAGAGGGCAAAAAGGTGGCAGGGAAGAGTTCAACGTAACCTGCGTGACGCTATCTGGGTCACACAGTTGCTGTATTATCCTTATCTAGCATTACTTTTCAACCCACCCCGACCCAGAAGAAGATGAAGAAACCCACAGCTGAAATGAAGCAGTGCAAAACAGTCAGGTTCAAAAAACACCTTCATTCACCAAAGCACCCAGAGGAACGGCATCAGAGGAGCGGTGCCGAGGAAAAGCAGCGAAGCAGGAGAAAGAGAAGCTGGTGAATGAACAGGGGGAAAAAAAGACATCAGAGAGATTCAGCAACATGCACTGTGGTCACGCAGGAATATCCATAGTGGTCAGCCAGAGCACTTTGGAAGAAGCAGACAAGGAGCTCGTCTGTGTTGTTATTCCGATGCCTCCAAGAAGTGGCACTCCATTCATCTCATACTGGAGAGGTATACCCTGTGGGAAAGGAAGGAAGGAGAGAGAGAGAGAGAGAGAGAGGGAGGGAGGGAGGGAGGAAGAGAGAGAGAGGGAGAAATAGATTGTTGAGTAATAAGGAATGAAGCTGTGCGTGTTGAAGGGACATTTCTTAATGCTTGGCTGCATGCAAAAATTCAACCACCCACCCACACATGATCACACACACACACACACACACACACACACACACACACACACACACACACACACACTTCAACGCAGCTTATTAGGAATATCTGATGATTCTGACATTGCACCACAGCTTATCCCATCAGCTATGCTTTATGATGTTATAATTATGACATCATAAATATATGAATATATTTGCTATTCAGTAGCAGCCGAATACAGCTCCAGAACTTTTGCAGAGAGGATGGGATGGGGGGCATGAGTGGAGCATGAGCAGACCTCCTCTATACATGCTGATTGCAGTGCTGTAGGGGGTTTAGGTTTGGGGGATTCAGTTCCTCTGCTGTTGCTGCAGTTAGAGAGCAGAGATGGTCAGACTGAATAAACACTGGATCAAAGCATCCATTTGGAAGCATTTTAAGCCGGATCTCTTACTGAGGTTCAACACAAAGACAGTTTGCTACAGGCTAAACAACTGACAGCTTCTCACCTACTCTGAGCTGACCTTGTTTCGCAGTGTCTCTTTAATTCCCAGTTCCACCTTAAGCGGTGCAGCAGTTCCGTTCCAGTGCCGCGGGCGTCAGAGTGGAACTGCTGCACCGTTTAAGGTGGAACTGAGAATTCCCTCAAGAAGCTGGCGATGCCAACTTCAGATTCACTGCAGAGCAGCAACAGGAACGTCGAGCTCCCGGAACACCAGCAGATCTGATCATTCTCCAAACAACCATGACATCAACTTTAATCACAGATACACTCAGACTCACCTACAGAGCGCTGAAGAGTCCTCTTCACCAGAGTCCTCCAACCATCCAGACCCTTACAGCCCACTGTCAGCACCACCACCTCTCTACTGCTCTCTCTCTCTCTCTCTCTCTTTCTACTGCGCTCTCTCTCTCTCTCTCTCTCTACTGCTCTCTCTCTCTTTCTCTTTCTACTGCGCTCTCTCTCTCTCTCTCTCTCTCTCTCTCTCTCTCTCTCTCTCTCTGTGCTGCTCTCTCTCTCCCTCTCTCTGTACTGCTCTCTCTTTACTTCTCTCTCTCTCTCTCTCTCTCTCTCTCTCTCTCTCTCTCTCTCTCTCTCTCTCTCCTGCTCTCTCTCTGTACTGCTCTCTCTCTCTCTCTCTCTCTCTCTCTCTCTCTCTCTCTCTCTCTCTCTCTCTGGTTTATCTTCTAAAAAGGTCTTCAGTAAATGTGCTCCAGTTTATGGAGAAACATCTCTGCATTAATTATCTCTCAAATCTCAGCATCTAACCTGGACTGAACAGCTGAGGTCATAAAGAAACCACAGTGCTGTGAAAGGCTGTTTATGAGCTGATGGAGCTCCCCCAGATAATGTCTCTTTATTCTGTTTCAAGAACAGTTTTATTGCTTTTCTATTCTGTTTCAAAAAGTTTCTACCATTTTTCTATTGTGTTTTCTAACAGTTATTATCATTAGAATAGTTTTAAATCACAATTTTTAGCTATTTTCATATTCTGTATTCTATAAATATAACAGATTTTAAGTTTTTGGTGTCCTGTTCCTGGAATAGATTTTAATGTTTTGTTTTGTTTTAACTCTGTTCCTAGAGTAGTTTTAAATGCTTTTCTATTCTCTGTCTAGAACAGTTATTATCATTAGAATAGTTTTAAATCTTGTTTTTAACGATTTTTCTGTTGTTACTAGAATAGATTTTAATACTGTTGTTTTTGAATCTCTGTTCCTAGAACAGTTTTTAATGTTTCCTTTTAAAATATAGTTTGAACATTTTCCCTTTCCAATCCTATAATAGTTTTTAAAGTTTTATTCTTGTAAAAGTACAATATTGTACCTTTGAGGGTACATTTATGGACCTACATTGTACTTATTTTTTAGTCTGCAGGGGTTTCAATTCAATTAATTGTGATATATTGCATAAAACTATATAATACTAATTTAAATAATAGCCTAACATATCCCGTTCTAAACTCCTTTATTTCAATATGCAATACATGAATCAGATACAACCTGGGAGACTTCTGAAAATGACATGAATCTGCTGCACCCTCTAGACTCTAACAGCTTTCCCTGCCATGCTATGATGTACTTTAAATTGGCTCATTAAAGAGCATTAAATACCTTTCATTGAAGAATGGCTTTATCATTTATTGCACACATCGCACATTAACATATAACACACTGTCCCACATGAACTGAATCCACATGGTGACAGAGCTGCGGCACAGTTCTAAAAACCAAACAGTACTGTAAGTCCTCAGAGGAAGAACCCAGTGTTCACCTAATGGTCACATACACCAACCAACACAAACTTGCCATAATGTCTATTTTCTTCTCACAGACTGATAACACACTTATACACTTTGAAACATTTATGGGACATAAGTCATCACAACCACTTTTTTTCATCTCACTACTCCCTTGTTTTTTCACTGTCTTCTCTTCTCCATGCAGTGCCTTTGCATTGTTCGACTTTTGCTGCCCTGTACTCGATTCATTAACGGTCAGTATCTGACCACTGGATCACCGTCCTCTGGATATTTTTGGTTGGTGGGCTGTTTTCACTCAGTTATAAACAATGACTCCTTTTAACTTGATTTTAGGGCCCAATGTTACAATGGAATACAAATCTGCCTTAAATATTCAGTTTCTCCCTCAGATATACTATATGTCTAAATGTTTTTATTGAATACATTCAACTAGGCTAAGTTGCAGCCATTGCTGACACAGAGTGCAAATGCACACATAGGTCGTTTAGTCCCGAGAAGAAGTATTGCCAATAGAATAGGACTTTCTGGGCCAGATAAATATGACACTAATGGCACAATGTTTAATGGCAGGACTGAGCTGTGGAGCAGTGGAGCTGTGTTTTCTGGAATCATTGATCTCCATCCAATATTTTGGGATGATTTAGGGATCATCCAACATCTTGACCTCATTAACTCATGGTGTTAAGGGACAAGGCGGGTCTGGAGCCTACCCGAAGACATTGGGCACAAAGCAGGTTTATGTCAGGAGGGTGCCATTCCATTGTTGGGTACCAGACACAAGCATTTACTCACACACAATGTGTATTATTGGGAGGGGGGGTAACTCAGGTTATTGGAGGAAATAACCCCCAAAATGAATGCACAATTAAAATTGAACTTGAAAGGTCTACATAATTAAGTATTCCCTGTTCCATCACACTGGATCCGACTCATCAGCTTACTGGTGAATCCCTTTTTAAAATTATATGAAGGACTATAACATTACAAAAGGAACAATTTAAGCATTCAGGGTTATTTTTAAGTTATCATGGTTCTTTATGTGAATATGAACAATATAAATAATAAAAGTCTCTGAAGAATTTGTTTACACATACATTGACAAGCAACATTGTATTGCATGTGGGGAAAATGAAAAGATATTTCATATTGTTGTGCTACATTAATAAAACTCTATTTCCAATAGGTGTGTGTCCGTGGTCTGTATGTAGAGGTGGTCCTCCGTGGTCCGTGGATGTAGAGTCTAACAGCAGCAGGAAGGAAGGACCTGCGATACCGCTCCTTCACACACTTAGGGTGAAGCCACCTGTAACTGAAGAAGCTGCCCAGTGCTGCCAGAGTGTCATGCATGGGGTGGGAGTCATTCTCCAGCATGGATGCCAGCTTGGCTAGCATCCTCCTGTCTCCCACCACCTGCACTGTATCTAAGGGGCTTCCCAGGACAGAACTGGCCTTCTGGGAGGAGGGGTAACAGGAGAATTAAGGATGGAAATGAGTAGGAACGGAACTGGACCAACAGTCAACAGCTAACAGCAACCTGCAACCACCACAACACACTGGACTCTTTTCTGCCTATCCTTCTGCTTTCTGTACTGTACTGTACTGTACTGGTGCTGCTACTGGAACCTTAATTTCCCTGAAGGAACCCTCCCAAGGGATCAAAAAGTTCTATTCTATTCTATTCTATTCTATTCTATTCTATTGTATTCTATTCTATTCTATTCTTCTATTTATGAGTTTGCTCAGTCTCTTCCTGTCTGCCATCAAGATGCAGCTGGTCTCACCATAAAAGATGACAGATGCCACCACTGTTTCAAAGAAGGTCCCCACGAGGGCTCCCTGCACCCCAAATGACCTCGCTTTAATGTAAGGATGTGGTTATGGTTCTCTATAAACTTTTCAGTAGAAGGTACTTTATTGAACTACTTTATTCAGTATATGAGATGTGCATGTAAAGAACCTTCTTAATGGAATTCCACAAATTGGTCAAGGTTCTTGGATGAACTCTACATTTGGTATTGTAAGGGTGGTGGCTCATTCAGATGGGTTTGAGGTCACCTTGGTAGTAGACTTACCCTCTACCAAGCTACCACTCAAAGAAGTAGAAGTGGTAAAACTCAAAGTGTAAAAAGTGCTGCTCCTGGAATTTGAACCAAGGCCACTGCATGAATAAACGAATGCCCTGCTTTTGCACATAGAACAAAGGAATGAGAGGGGAAGACTGGCTGCTCCCAAAAAAACTGGGGGGAAAACAAACAGGAAATACTTTCCCGAATAAAAGATGAACTGGCTCGAGGGGGAGCAGAGTTTAGGTGACTTTTCTGCTTTCCTGAAGAAGGAGAAGGGGAGAAGAGAGAATTCGAGAGAAACAAGAAGGGGAAGCCCCCACATTTTTAACGCTTTGCAGAGAGGAAAAAGGAAAGGGAGCGTCAGAGCTCTCAGCTTTCTAACCCAAAAATACTGGCATAAACACTTTTCCCACAGAGAGGTGAACATCCAGCTTGGAGTGGCTGGAGCTCATGACCTATATAGGGCTCTCCACAGCTGTTAGTGTTTGGGTTCAATTTGGTGCTCAATTTGGAGCACAACACCTCCTCATGTTGGGTTGGAGGAGCCCTCACCCTGGAACCTTACATTATTCTGTAAAATGTTCTTGTTGAAACAAGGTTCTCAATGACTGTGTGGTATGGTGGCCCATCAGGTAGCCTGTTGGATCACAGCTCCAGATTGTGGGTTTAATCTGATCAGTTTGAGGAGGTGTACTTTACTTGAGTTTTCTCAGCATACTCCAGGTTTCTTCCAAAAACACATTATAAGTGAATTTTGAAAGTGAATATTGGCTGTGCAAAACTGTCCCTAGGTGTGGGTGAATGGGATATTGGAGTCCATGTATGTCTAGTTTGCTATTCATGCCTTCATCCAGGTAAGCTTTGGACCCACTGAGACCCTGACAAAGAATGAGCAAATACGAAGATGGATATTAGAAGTGGTTCATGAGTTGGGGAGTTGGGGATGAGATGGTGGGGTCATCCAATGTCCTGTCCTCACTCACGCTCTTGCTGAAAGCAATCAAATCCCCTAAAAAGACCTTAAAATCCCCACAGCAATGCTCCAAAATGTAGTAGGAAACTTTCCCTGAACAGTAGAGACAGTTACTTCAACAAAAGCAGTACAAACTAGTTTTAATTTCCCTGAATTTAGAAGAAGCAATGAATGAAGGGATATCCCATTACCTTTGCCCATAGTTATCTAAACCCCACACTTCTCACTATGTTCAGCCAGTTTAACTAGATTCAAAATTTTACAAAAGTACATTGCAAGTTAAGCCAGTGCCAGAAAACCACACCAAACTGTTGCCTGCATTTATGCAAGTGGAACACTGTATTTTTTACAGTAATGTCTAGACAAACTTCTAATGAGTTGCTGTTGTCTTCCTGTGCAGCTCTAAAAGCTTCACTGCTCAGGACAACCTGCAGATTCCAGCAGAAGGCGGTGAACCAGAGCTGTGAGGGCAGAGCGCAGGCCATCTGTGCAGCCAATAAAGCCGCTGTTTGTGGAGCGCACTGTCAGATTTAGCGCCCTACTGATGCCACTCCATCTTCTAAATGACCGTCGTTAAAAACTCCCCGCTCGTACCGCATCATATCAATAATTCAGAGCCCTGACCCCTGGAAGCAGCTCCTCAGTGCTATCAAGCAGTCAGTCGGGTGGTCTCTCCATCGCAATGGTGCGCTGTCACAAATGCAGGAAAAAGATGGTATTTCTGACAGACCTAATCATCAGGTCATAACAATAACTCAATTCCATCGGACAATGATGGCCCACTAAGTCAAGCAACAAGAGCTTAAAGTCAGTGTGACTGAATGTGGGAAGAGTGAGGAAGTCCTTTGGTATGTGAAGTCTACTAAAAAAATCCTCAACTGAAGATCAAAACATTTGCACCATAAATTCCCTTGTAGCCAGCGGTCCTTCATTTTAATGGCCGAAGCAATGGCAAATGCATTCTTCCAAGCAAAAGATGATCTGTGATCATCATCTTCTCACTCTTTTCATTATTAAGTATGTCTGCGACTAGTTGGTTTTACATTCAAAAAGTTTTTGCAAATTTTGAAAATGCTAAATAAATAAATATATATATATATATATATATATTATATATATATATATATATATATATATATATATATATATATATATAATACAATAAAATAAAGGTATAATAATAATAAAAACATCTGAAAAAAAAACACACCCGAATGTTCCAAACATTTTTATGTAGGATGAGGTGGAATATCACAAAACTGATGGAACAGTGATATTTTTAATATAAGCATGACATATCAAGCTGTAGGTCAGATAATTTTCTAATCTGTTGACATGGGTGACTGGAGGCTGTAAAACACTGGCCCTATAAATGGTCCAATCATGACACAGCTTTTCAAAGGTTGTTTTCGACATTCTGAAATGCAAAATCAAATGTCTGAAAAATGGCTCTGCACTGCACTCTCTCAGAACTGTTGTGTTTAAGCTCCCAGATATATGGTGGAACTCATCAGGGTGGCTGTAGGTTTCAGCTCTCATTAGGTGGTCAACTGCTCATCCTGTTTGGTGTCTCTGAACTGCAACTTATTTCACATTTTCTATGAAATTCCACAATTGCATATAACATTTAATTGGAAACAAGGCTATTGTCTGTACACTATCCTGTTCTGTTGTTGTACAGTCACAGATGGATTTATCCGACACAATTTAAAAGTGTTGCAAAGGTTTCTTTGACTAGTTCTTAGAAGAACAATTCTCCTATAGAACCTTTTCTATGAAATTAGACTTGAAGAACACCCCTTTACCAGTTCAAATATTCATCACATTCATACTCCTCTATCATCTATATTACAAAAAAGGTCTTTGGGGAAACAAAAGTGGTTCTTCTATGGCATAACCGTAGGCCCTTCTCCATACCATTTGACTCGTTCTCTGTTCTCCTTCTTCTTATTCCCAAAAGTTGAGCCATGTTTGCTATTTGGTGAAAAACAAATATCTGTAATAACACAAACACTCAATGTATTCTGTGATGTAACCTCGGTTCCTCTAATACTGGTGTAAACATGGGCTGGTTTGCTAAAAAATACCAAGGTTCTATAGAGCCCGAAAGGAACCAGTTCAACAACCATAGATCTATTGGTGGAAAAGGCCTCTGAAAGAAGTCTTTGTAGTACCTTTATTTCTAAGAGTGTACCACTGACTTCCACAGTGTATCAGAAAAGTCCCATTTCATCATGTTCCATTCAAAGTGCAGAGTACTCTCCAAAATTCAGAGTACACTCTTCATTTATTTATTTTAATAATACAGTAAGCCTCGAGAATCACTGATCAATGTTAATGTCACGTTGAACAACACTGTTAACTTGCATCAGTAGTACTGGTTTGAAACACTGTGGTACTTTATATTTAATGCTGATAGAAATGTAAGCAGAAATGGAAATTTAAACGCAATTTAAAATAACTGTGTCCTCATGCCAGTACCAAAATGGGATGGTGTGGGGGAAGGTGTAGGGGTACACAGAGTGGGGGGGGGGCTGCACAATTGGAGTACAAGAGACGGATGTGGACAAAGTGGACAAGCTGCTCTTTCAAGAGTTTACTGGAGTGTGGAGTTGTCTGAGAAAATGAAATATACAAAAATAGAGAAGAAAATAAATAGCCCAAAACGCTGTAGGGTTGAACTTCAAAAGACATCAAGAAAATAGGACAACCCTGTAAAACCTGGTTGATCACCAGAACGCCCTGATCCAAAATGAAACACTTAAAGCTCAGAGCATGAAAATCAAGCTCCACTCTCACTTCAGATCTGAAAACATCCACAGGTGTTTCTGTCCATCCTCCCACTGTGAGAAGACCACTCAGTGCTGTGGGTCTGAAAGGGTGGAGCTGATCAAGAAGCACATATTGAGAAAAGCAAATAGACAACAAAGACCTTTTGATCAAATCAAACAGAGACGCTCCTGCTGTTCTCAGAAACACCCCAGAGTCCAGACCTGAACATCAATGAATGTGTTTGACTTGAATGTTGAGGAGCAAAACCGTTTCTGTCCAAGACGGAATTTTTGGAGGTGTGGTAAAATTTCCTTGGGCTCAATCACTGAAAGTGAGGGTCCTGAAAAGACTGAAATCCATAATAAAAGTAAAAGATGGACTCACTAAACATTCAAACACATGAAATTATGTTTAGTTATTGAGGGTTCTACATAACTGTAACATTTGCGGACTCACTGAGGTAGGTGGAGGCGGAAGTATACACTGGGTTGACGATTTATTAACAGGTTATACAGATAAAGTACACTAACCATCAAGACGAGACGAGTAGACCAGTAAACAAGAAGATCGACCAGGACAGACTCAAACAGCAGGACTTAAATAATGATACATGATATCTAACACCTGGACTTGACGATACATGAGACACAACTGGGAATGGATGGAGACATGACATGTGCTCAGAAGCATGAGGGAAGATAAACAAAACAAAGACAAGACCAGAGGGACAAGACAGATACGTGACAATAATCAATATATGTGCTGTGATTTTTCTCCCAACAATGAAAAATGAAGAATTTGACTTAATGGCTGATTTGAATGTGAATTAAATAAATAAACCCTGGTCTATGACTTTTGTACAGTCCTCTCTATAAGATCAATAGGGGTTTTATTGTGCTTTGCCACCAAAGTTAGCTCAACATCTCCATTTGATACCAAGTATTTAAATACTTACACTTTCATTTGAACAGCATGCCTAACAAAATGTGTTGTCAGAGCTGGCCCTGACCAATGTGGTGCCTTATTGGTGCATTATTTGCATTATTCATTCATCAATCATTGTGTTAATAAACTCACACTGTCACTGTTTACTTTAATGTGCTAGAGATTTTAGAGAATATTAGAGAAACCAAAATCACAAAAACTGTCAGGAGCAGGCGGACGGAACCGATAACTAGTGGTGCGGAGGCAAACGCAGGGGTTGAAGGTTTATTGTGTAACACGAAGCACTGAACAAACTGAATACACGGAACAAGACTAGATACAAAACTGATGGAAACTAAAACATGACTTACAAAAGCAAACACAAGCAAAAACAAACTATAACAGAGACAACAACAGAACAATATAACAGAACAACAGTGGACTGACCAAGACAGGATGGGACAACAGGTGGAAAATACGTGGCATGGGTAACACCTGGGACAGACTAATGAGGGGGCAGGTAAACAGATTAGACACAGGTGCTAATGGGTGGAACAAGGGAGGAGGCTATGACAAAACAAACACAAACCATGTGCTAAAGAGCACACGGGGGAAACTGACAGGGGAGACATGACTGACAAAAGACAGACATGACACAAACCAGTACAAACATAAAGATATTTTATAGCACTTAGCATAATGTAGCATTGTTCTACAGCATAACAACTCTAGATTAGTATTAAAATCGGGGTGGCTGGAGAGGCAACAGTACCAAAGGATGTCTGATTTGCAGATGATAAGAAATGCAGAAGGTCATGGCTACTCAATTACACACCGTCATCACCTTGTTATTTACAGATAATACCTAAGACTCTAAAACAAATAGATCCAGTTCTAAAATCTGATTGGTTGAGCTTCATTTAAAACCGTTGTAAAATGCACACTATAAACACAAACATGACCAGCTCACTATGAATTCCATATTAATGTGCTCCCACTCGAGAAGTACTGCCAAAAGAATAGGACTCGCTGGAGCAAATAAACATTGGTCTGGTAATGGCACCATGCCTAACAGCAGATGCAGGCTAGTGGGATATAAAGTTGTGGAGTTGGGGATGAAGTTGGATAGTGATTATCCAATATTTTGAACTCTCACTCAATCAGTGCAATCAAATCCTCACAGCAATACTTCAGAATCTAGTAGAAAGCCTTCCTTGGAAAGGAACTCCTTTGATTTTGGAAGACAAAATGAATGAGGCATCTCAGTTCCTTTGTCCATAAAGTATATGAGAAGCACATATCTTTTTATATAATTGTTTATTGTTGAAAAAAATCTACAAACTCATGAGGCCACCTGATGTGATTGCTTATCCATCTTATAGCCAGAAAGCAAGGAAGATATTTTTAAAGAGTGGGAAGGGGTGAAAGGTGTTAGTGTTCGATATGAGGGTAACAATATGTAAAACAGGAAATATAAAATATAGTGTATTTCAGTTTCTAGTCAGTGTGAACTCTAACATAAACAACAGCCTTCGTCTTTAGCCAAACATTCAGGTTACCACTGAAGCGTGGGCTGAAAAAACATTTCAACCATATGGTGTGTTGATGAAGCCCATACTGGATTTACAGGAGAACTCCGCTGTGATTGTGCCTGAACTGTGAAGTGGAAGTAAAGAGGAGAATTATCATTAGTGACTCCATTCCAGCATTCAGCAGACATATATTCACCATTTAAAAAAAAATGCAAATCATGTTGCTTCATCATTTATATCAGAGCGCTTTTACATCAAGGAGAGCCAGGCAACACTGAGAAGCTTAACATAAATAATGTCTGCATGTATCTGCAGCTGTACATTGCAATCATGTATTGTAGATGATCATCAATACAATACATACTGAATTTGGTAAGTGCTCCTTCATGTATTTTGCACCCACTGTTTGGAATGCATTGCAGAGCACTCTGAATCTGGAGGAACCTATTTCTCTTGGAACATTCAAAAATCAGCCTCTTATCGTTCCTGCTCTTGCACTGTATGAAAGTTCATATCTTGTATACTTTTTTATTGATGTTCGATTGCTGTTTTATGATGTAATTGTGAATTGTTTGTTAAATGTTGGAACCGATGAGATCATTGTGTCTCAACGGGATCGACCTGGTTAAATATGTGCCTTTGTTATCTGCTCTCCGGTGTCGACCAGAGGAGGATGGGTTCCTCTCTTGAGCCTTGGTTCCTCTCAAGGTTTCTTCCTCCTAACTGAGGGAGTTTTTCCTTGCCACTGTTTGCCTACTGGCTGCTCATTTGAGGCTTGGACCCGGATCCGTGTAAAGCTGCTTTGTGACAACGTTCTGTTGTAAAAAGCGCTATATAAATAAAATTTGATTGATTGATTGATAAATAAAGGCTAAATAAATAAAAAGAAATAAAAATGTACACATAGGTAGGATGGGCCTTATTGCTGTAACCAGCTGACTGTATAAAGTCATCACATTGCACCTACTTTCTATTTTGATTTGAGCTGTTGTGTTAATAGCAACTTTTGCAAGTGAAGACATACAAAGAAGCAATTAAAGCAGTTGGAGGAGATGAGTCTGATTGTTGGTTTCTTGGTAGCGAGATTCACATTTTGCATTCCATATTGTTATGGGAGTGGATGGAAGAAGCCGTGCACCAGCAGCATGAAGGATCTGGGAGACCTGCACAAACTGAGAACTGACAGATTGTCTGACACGAGTGAGCCAGCTGCCACAACTGCGGACATTCAGTGAACAGTGATGCCCTCCACGAGTCACACCTTTTAGCATTGCATTCCGACCTTCTGTGTGCAAGTATAGTGTACCAGGTGGTTGCTGTGAGGTTGCTAAGTAGGTGCTCAGTGGTTACTTGGGTGAAACTGTTTATGCTAGGGGGTTAATATAGTGTATATGGTAGTTACTATGGGGTTGCTAGGTGTTGCAAGGTTGTTTACAATGGTAACCCAAGACGTTTGTGGTGTTGCTAGGCGGTTGCTGTGGTGTCACTAAGGGGTGCAAACTTTTCCTTAATTGTGTGGGTAAATGTAAACTATACACCTGACCAAAAACAAAATGAGACCAAATAATAGAGTGAACAACAAAATGGTGACACCCCCCCCCCCCCCCCCCCCCCCCCCCCCACAAAAACAAAAAATAAAAAAATACAAATAAAAATAAAAATAAATAAAAAATAAAAATAATTCAGAACCCTACACCAATTTTGTGGGATGTTGGTACACAATGAAACCCTTCTAGATAGCATAAGATAGAAGAAGTCTTGTAGTTTGTACATGTGTATCATGTTTGTAGGTTATTCTGATCCTAAGTAATAATGCTTTAAAAACAGCAGATCATGAGTTTAAGTATATATTTTAATATAAGAATTAAAAAATGAAAGAAGAAGAATATAAGATGGAAACAGTATAGTTGGGCATAGATTTTATTATTTATTTATTTATTTATTTATTTATTTGACATAAAACATCTTGTCCCAGTTGACTTGGGTTGCATTACCTATGTATCAGACTGTAAACAAAAGATACTGAAAAACTCTCCTCCATGACAGATCAAGCAATTTACAATTAGATCTAATAAGCAATTTGGTTGTGATTAAGAGGGTTGTAAATTGGCCATCTGTGTTGGCCATTATAAATATGATAATATAGTGTGCATGCTTCTTTATTGCATTTTATATGAAATACTCTTCAAGTGTGTGGAATAATGGAGTTCATCTTGAGGGAATACTATGTAACAGATGTAACTCTTCCATACCCCCAAAATTTACATAATTTACAAAGTTGGACAGTGTAGAGCCTGGACTGGGCTTTCTATCATGCCAAAATCATTGATACACCATTATTAATCCCAGACAGTGTTTGTGTAACACGTGCACACACATTTCTGTCCCTATTCACTGAAGAGTTCTTCACGTATTGCTACACCAGATGGTCTCTTTTCTGTTTAATTGCCATTTTCTTTGTGATTGACAGCTTTTCCACCCTCTCTGGACTTCACTGGTTCTGCAGATATTGCCTGTAAAATTTCCTCGAGGAAAGAGCCTCATCAAAAAACATTGCATCTGAAAGTTAGAAACACTTTAATGGCACATTAATAATGGTTATTTGAACAATTTACAACCTGAATAACAGTAAATGACAATCTTTAGTTACTGGTTCGTTCCACCAAGGTTCTCTAGGAAGCAGCACAGGGGATCGCTCCTGTCGACTGCTGTCAGGCTCCATAGCTCCTCCTTCCTGAATGTTCCTCTCTGAAAGATAAGATGAGATCTTTCCACAGAAACAATACCATCCACAACATACTTTGTCTTGTTTGGGCATTTTGTGTTCTAGCTGTGGTAAACACAGTGTAATTGATGTGAAGCACCAAAAGCTGTTTGAGTATTAAGAGTTCGAGGAGAATATTTATTCTCCTAACCATGAATAAGTGAGTTCATGTGAAGCACTTCACGAACTTTCAAATAAAAACATGGTCATAAAGGTTCTGGGTTTTTCTGAAAATTGAATCTATATACACAAATTAAGTTGCACCCATTGCTGACACAGATGTGCGAATGCACCCACCGCTGGTCTATTCCCTATAGAGAAGTATTGCCAATAATTCAAGTCTATCTCTGGAGCTGATAAACAGAAAACTTTTTGCACTATGCTTAATGCCTGACATGGGACAGAGCGTTATAAACCCCCTAGCATTGAACTGTGTTCTCTGGAACGACAGTACTCTATCCAGTACTCTTGGGTTTAGATGGGGAGTTGAGGAAGAGGCTGAGTGGTGATCATCCAGTATCCTCATCTCATTAATGCTCTTGTCACTCAATGCAAATCCTCACAAAAATGCTCCAACATCTAGTAGAAAGCATTCCCTGGACAGTCCAGGCCAATGCTGTCATGGCTGAATACAATCAAATCCTTACAGCAGTGTTCAACATCTACAGTAAAGTTGTCCCAGAAGAGCACATTTTTTCACATGATGTGCTTGATGGGACTGTATACAGTCATAAAGCTGTTCTTTTAAACCTTCTCTGGGTTTATTCACCAGGCAGGTTACTAACCTGCATTTGATAATGTTTGTTGTTCTGAGGTCAATATCATGACAAGTGATGTAGTCCTTATAATATGGAGTGATATGCAGTCACACTAGTGCTTTTATTCAACCAGTAAGATACATTTTTGTGACACTGGGGTATAAGAGAGAGGATTTTGAAGGCCAGAAGGAGCCAATCGTTTCTTGTCTTATCTTGTGGCCGTTAATGACAGTGTTTGTCAAAACAGTAAAATTGCTTCTGTCGAGGGCTTCTTCAGCAGAAATTAACTCTTTTTCTAAGGCGGCAGCCAGAGGAAACACATACATCATATGCTCTGTATTGTCTTATTCTCATTCTGCCTCTAATGGAGTCATCTCCTTTCCCTCTCTGCTATCTGCCTGAGCCGCGCAATGTGGCGTGCTTGAAGAATGTGGTTTGATTTGCATTGTTTAATATCTTTTTCCCTTTCTCCCTCTCGTCTTCATCACACTCTCAGTGATTAGTGAAAGTACTTTGTGGACAATAGTCGTCCTATCATTAATCTTGCTGAACTGGTTATTGAGGGAAAAGAGGAAGCTGAATAATGTGATTTATCTAAAAGCAGCTAATTAAAGATCCATTCGCAGGGGAAAATGAGAAGCTTCTTCCAGGTGAACGAAATACTTAATGACGCTATGCAAAACAGGGCAGGGGATTCGTTGGAGGATGAGAAATAAGTGTACATGCAAATATACAGATTACATCCGTCAGGCTGTTAATACATTAACTGAAATTTACAGTGCCGACAGGGACAACGGGGTAGACATGTCTTGTTGAAGAAGCTACAGCGCCAAGCTCTTCGTTAAAACCTAGAGAGCGTATCACTCGAGACTCACACTTAAAGTTAGATTTATCATAATAGCGTGATACTTCTGAGATACTTCAGGGACCAGGTTGTTTTTAGCTGGTAAGATATGATTTAAACCACCTCGCATTTTCGAAATTCCCACAGCACCAGAATATGATTGATGATGTTTCACTGCACAACAAGGTCAAATGCAGCAGCTGAAAGTGCAGTTCTGGTAGTGTGGTGTGGTCAATAGGTCAGATGCATTGCTGAGGCCATGATCAGTGTGTGCATTAATGCTGGAACAATCTGATGGCAGATGTACAGGCACTTCTATCTGGACACCTTTCTGACTTGGCTGGTTTCATACTGCAACAACTAAAGCCAGGAATAGTTTCTGGCCTTCTGTTTTCTTAATGCTTCTTTAAAGTTTCTTTAGAACATTGTAGTAGCGATTGAGCCCTTATGTGATTTATCCTTCACTCCTCCAATGCAAGTGAAGTCAGCCACCGACTCTTTTTGAACTGCTGCCATTGTTGGGCAGCCAACGCACTCAGAGGAAAGTGCTGGGTCACTAGCTCTGAAAGACCTGTGCCAACCAGCATTACACCAACTACCCACAGCTGATTTTGCTCTCTTGATCTTAATTGTTAGCTCAGATACAACAGCTATTTATGATGAGGGGAGACAGCGCCATCTACCCACCCAGAGAGAGCATGGGCAGTTTTGCTCTCTCATACTCTGGCTGCTGATGGCAAGAAGCATGACCCCAGGATTTGAACCTACAATCCTTGGATCACAGTGCTTGCATTAGACCACTGATCCACTCAGATCCTGGTAGTTGCTTATTTTTTTAGTTAATCATTTTATTTTATTTTTATTTTATTTTAAACTTTAAATAAGTCATCAAAATATGTTCCAGCATATCAAAAATATATTCCACAGTCAATGAGTGTACAGTATACATTTGAAAATTCAGCTCTGATGTTTGGTTCCCTTAGTTGGTACAGACAAAGAGATGTGTTTCCACCAACAGCAAATTGAACCAGGTTTCACTCTGAGACCTGCAATTTTTGTAGAGAGTTCAGAGTGAGAGAATGCCTGAGCTGTCAAACAGAGTAAACACGAAAAAGTTTGATTGGTCCAGACCAAACAAGGTAGATGTGAAAGTGCCCAAAGAAAAAATGTTGTTTCCAGACAGATGGATGTTTGGTTACTGACCCAGGGATACAGGAAGATGTTTTAATTTAGTGCTAAATATGTAAGTAGCGCAAACGTGATCTTGTGCACTAATGTTGCTCCTTGTCTCCAAACATAGCTTGAGGCAAAAGGTTTCCAAAATCCTTCTGATATAAAGATGTTGTTTTATAGGTCATGGCTAAGATTTCCTCCTTATGACGTTTCTATGCAGATAATATAGTTCAAGCAGTGATGCACAGTGGAAGAGCACACCACCACTTCAGTGACAGCTTAACCGTCCTGTAGGTCAAGGATATTTATTTATATTGAAGAAGGTCCACTTAGAGAACATAATGTCTTACTAATGATTCAGTGTCTTATTCTCTATATTGAAGGAACCTAGAAGTTCTGTCAACCAATGTCATCAACAGCTGCATAAATCAAACTGCAAGTGCAATTCAGTTAATTTTAATTATATCTATTGTCAGTTCTCACACTGAGCTAGATGAATAACAATGATCAAACAGAAATAGAAGTTCTGATCTCATAATTAAGGCGGGGTGCTTTTGCAAAAATGTGTATGTCAAAAACTGCTTAAAAACCTGTGTAGCACTGGTTCTGGACATTTCTGGTTTTAGAACTGGTGTCTATTCTTTATTAGAAGCTTGGTTTTTGCTCCACTCATTGCAGAGACAGAATGTGAATTAATTTCCTCCAATTCACTTTCTTCTCCAGCTGCTGTTTATTCTCTTTGTACTGACTGGAGTTGCAGCATTTATAATGCACAGATGTGATTGGCTGAGTAGTGCCACAAGATGAGATTGGTCATTGGGTTTCCTGGGTCACTGTTCCTTTTGTATAAATGTTATAAAACGTATATATCATTTATAAGTCCAGGTCCAGATAGGACAGCATCTAAGTCCAGCACAGGACCTCACCTTGCTTCTGTTGTCTTTGCTGGCATGCAGGGGGTTGCTTTGCCTTTTCTGGCCGGCATACAGGCAGTTATGTGGGGGTTCTTGAAGTTCCAGACCTTACTTTGAGTTTCACAGTTCTCCTTAACTGTCATTCTATGAAGATTTTATGACTGCAGAAATTGAGAGCTGGAAGCACTTTAATATCATTGCCTAGCCTTCTTTTGCTTTGTAGGCATCAGTTAGCTGCATTTCTCAGCAGCTGCAGAGAGGATCCAAAGGTGTTAACACAAGATTAAACGAGTCCAAGAATCTATGGAACTGTCATCAGCTGATAATTCCTGATGACCTGCCTAAGCATTCCTAATGAGTCAATTAAAAAGTTAATTAAGCTCTGAGACTTTTTCCTTGTTTTGTAAGATAATAAATTAAGTAACTTCAGACACCTTGGATTCTGTGTCTCTCAACTTGTCCTCCAGACTATAGGAGCTTGAGTTAAGACTCCAAGATTCCTGATGTCCAAATGAGTAAGGGTAAGACATGTTTGACATTGCTTCTGGTTCCATACTATATACACAATATGCACCATAACATTAAAACCACCTCCAATATATCAGCTCCACTTTCCATACAGGAACACTTTGTAGTTCTATAATTCCACACTGTAGTCCATCTGCATACACTGACATGCTGGTGGTCTGTTTTGGTGTGTTGGGATGAGTGGATCAGACACAGCAGTGCTGCTGGAGTGATTAAACACTGTGTCCACTCACTGTTCTCTCTATCAGACGCCCCTACCTAGTTAGTCTACTTTGATGTACAGTAGAGTCAGAAGCTCATATGTTGCTGCACAATTTGTGATGGTCATGCTCTAGTCCTTTGTCAGTGACGAAGGACAACAGCTGTCACAAGACACTGCACTGACTGGATAGTTCAGGTTGAGTAGAAAGTGACATTGAAGGCTTTAAACACTCCAGCAGCACTGCTGTGTCTGATCTCATACCAGAGCAACACACACTAACACATCAGTATCAGGTCCCTTGAAGAACAGGGTGAGAGTAGGATAAAGTAGGCAGAGAACCAGATGAACTACAGTGTGTAATTATAGGTTTACAGCATGATTCTCTATGGTCAGTGGAGCTGATTGAATTCTCAATGAGGATACACACAAAGGGATGGTGTTATTGCCATGGTCAACCGGTGTATGTTTTGATACAGCAATCTGAGAGCAGCCAGCCTTCTGTGACTGTCCATCTTCTGGACAACTATCAGGTCAGCATTCTTCCCCATTGTTGTGGTTGTGTGTGCTGAACAAGATATGGTATTTATCTATATTCATCCAACAAATCAATTCTCAAAATGAAATATTCTAATAATTGTAATGAATTTGTGATTTTCACCACATAAGCCACACAGTTAAACAAATAACATTAAACATTCTGAATTAATATGACTTATATTTTATTTTATTTTATATATAAATCACAATTTATATGATTTATAAAAGTTTACCTTTTTGAATTAGAATGTGAAACAAAATGTACCTTTTCACAATATTCTAAATACCACAAGATGCACTAGTACATTAAGGCAAAACGGCATCTTATTAATTTGCTGAAGATGTTGTTTTTCACTTAAAAAAAAGAATCAACATATTAAGCAAATGAGACTTGTACTGTATTTGTGTATTTTGCAGGTTTAAGTCAAACAGCTACCTGAGTGTGATGCTGATTAGGCCTGGGCAATAGCTTTCCATAAACCATTCGAGCAAACACTATGTGAGCTATCTGTCGCCACAAAGAGTCATACATTTCTATGCTAATGCACATGGTTCTGTTACAAAATACTGTTCAAACGCTTCCTAAAATCTGCAACACCATCAAACTTTAATAAAGTACATGTTTATTTGTACAAGTCAGCAGAGAGAAAGGGGGAGGGGGTTTCAATCAGACTGAACTAGCCCAAATGAAAGTAGTCTTGTGATCATTTCTCCAATGGTTTAGAATGCTATTATGGCTATTAATGAGGAAGCACCACCAATTTACTCTCATTTGCATAATGCTGATGGGTTGCCATTAGTTTCATTTCTTATCAGCAACATTAGCACTGCATGAAAACTGGAGACAGAGGTCACACGAAACATTTATTTTGTCTGGATGCCATCCATACATCAAGATATAATTGTCTGCTCAAACCATTAACTGGCTAATTATTATTATAATAATTATTAGTAATTGTGCAACCCACATTCTCTCTTGTGTCCAGGAACGAAGCCACGGGCTGGACTCCTGGGCTTCATGTGATGATTCATCTTTTCTTGTGTAAGGTCAGAGAGAGTGCAGTGTATTTATAGCACTGTCCCACTGGATTCTTAAAAATAAAAGGCTCCTAAATGGATCTCAGGCCAGGTTATAACAGAACAGACATATTTATTTAAAACATACATTTGAATGATTCTACAGAGTTTCTTTTGTAAGTAGAACCTGTTTTTATTGATTTATTTTGGGAAAAACCTTGCCTGAGACACAACCATTCAGTTCTTTAGCAGTGTGGCTTTGTATCCTGTAGATATACACTCACCAAGCACTTCATTAGGAAGACTATACCAATACTGAGTAGGCCTACAGTTGTCTGTCCTGAGCTTCCAGGGTTAGAGCCCTGATATTTCAAGCCAACAGTAAAAGGCTGGGAAGCCGCCACTCCCCCCCACTGTCAGAAGAATCCCCTTGTGGGATACGCACCTGGGGCTACGTTCTTTGAGGCGCAAATGCCATAAGAAGTATTGAAAGGATTGCTTTGCGATTATGGTCTAAGTTGAAATGATTGTGTCACAAAAGTCCTGCAGATTGTTCAGGAGTACCGTCATATTGTGAATCTTATGCCACATCTCAAAGGTGTTCTACTGGTTTCACATCTGGTGACTGTGAAGAACTGCCACTAATGAACACTGGCCTCACGGTCAGCAGAAACCTATGTTTTCAGTTCAGTTACACTACATGGACAAAAGTATTGGGACACCAGGTCATCCAATGCTTCTTCTGAAAACAATATTCTATTGTCCAGGGAAGGCTTTCTGTTATATTTTGCTGCATTGCCGTGAGGATATGATTGCATTCTATTACAAGAGTGTTAGTTAGGTCAGGTCGTTGGGTGATTACCACCCCACCTCATCCCCAACTCCCCAACACATGCCAAACATATTGGATAGAGCTCCTTCATTCCAGAGAACACAGCTCCAAAGCTTAATGCTGGGATCTTTATTCCCCTCTAGTTCATGCCTTGCATGATACCAATAGGTTTATATAATCAAAACTCAACAACTGCAATATGCAGTAATTTGTAAAACGAAGTGTTTCCATTTAACTTTCAGCAACTGCACACGGGCCAGTTTTTGGTTCCTTCATGACATTACCCAAAAAACACATCTGTTCTGCAGTTGAAGCTATAGATTATGTGTCGGATGTTCAAAATGTTATTCCCGTGTAGTACTTCCAGCTCTCATCAAAGTTTTCCAGGACATCATCTTGAATCAACATACGGTTGCTACACATTTCTGTGCTGAGTCTCCTACTGCTCATAAAAGATTGACATTAATTATTATGCATGTAAAACTCTTGGTCTACAGTTGCATCATTATGACTTTTTTAAATTAACTTTTCCGGCTTGTCCTACACAGGAGTGATGTTCCTCAAGCAAATTGCATCATGACAAATTTTCAAATTTGACTGCACTGATCCAACACAGCTGAAATTCCTGGATCTTTTCTTGAAGAAGTCAATCTTTAAAGATGCTCCGGGAGGACAAATATAAACACTCAGGAAAGAATAGATTGTGGGTAATAAGTGTGACAGTTGTGGGCTGGGTGGCTGGTACCTCTTGTTTACTCTTGTTTACTCTGCTTGTTGCTGGAAGAGGCCTGAGGCCATGTAGTGCCTGCTCTGCTCAGCTCTCATCCACAGTAATAAGAAATGTACGCCGCAGGCTAAGACAGCTCATTGGCCCACCAAACTACAGCAGAACCTTCCTGAAATAGAGGACATTTTGAGGGGGCCCATGAAAACATGACTCCCTCACAAAAAAAAATGATGCAATGTAATAGAAATTGTGACCTGATGATTGCTTGAAGGCCCATTGAGCCTGAGTCGCTCTTTCTCTCCCCCATGTTTTATATCAGTGTTTCTATAGTAACAAAACAAGCTGATCCATCAAAGCCCTATTCATTGTACAATGTGATGCCCAGAGGCATGCAGCACAAGGCAAATTTTTGCATATTGTAATTCAGTAGAAGTGAAATTCTCATAAACTCCATGAAATGCTGAAAAGAAAGCAATACCCTTGTAAGGGGACTTGAGCACAAGCTGCCTTAAACCACCCCAGAACCAGCCTGGAGTTAATTGTAGATTTCACCTCGAAAACACACCATACACTGCACTGCTTAAGAAAACAGGTCAGGAGCAGAAACACTGCATGCTGCATGTTCAAATGTATCACACATGCATGCAGACGTACACTCTTTAAAATGAAGGTGCTTCTAATGTTTTTCATTTCTGCCATAGATCAACCAATTTTGATCCATAAAGACCTGTGTCTGTAATAAAAAAAAATCCTTTATATCAGTAAAGATCCTTTACATCAAGAAAAGAAAAAGCTTCTTCCCACTCACACATCTCTATTAAAAACATGATTCTCTATAGTCCCTTTTACACATATAGCTATAGCTCAGACGTTTCTGGAAATATTCAATACAAATATTCAACTCATTTGTACTGGACATTACCTGAAGGTTACCCTGCCACTACACAAACACCGCCCCTTACCTTAACCATGCAGAACATTTTTCTGTAGTCAAAAAGTCTCTGACAGTGTAAGTCTCTGACTGTACGTTACATGTTTTGCAGTTACTTTCCATGAAAGTTATGAGACTTTTTTTCCTTCTCCTTTAGAGTTGACATTTTGGAGATAAGGAGATTGGAGATACATGGCTTTTATATGACAGTGAAAATACATATAAATCTGTCATTTGTAAATCTGTCAATCTGTTTTGCCATAATTTGAATGCAACATTTGTCCCTTCGGTTAATCCCAAATGCCCCAGTGAGTGGACCACTCAAGTTCTTTCAATCCTATAAAGTTGCCATTGTGAAGATGGGTTTTCCATAACAGGTGCTGTATATATTAGAGAAATCCAGACCTTCAGGTTGTGGGAACAGAGCCAACAACCTTCTAAACAGTCAGTAATAAATAAATAAATACATTTTAAAAATGCTCATTTAAATTTAACTTGGTTGTAATGTCAAAGTCACACACATTTCCAAACTGAATTGTATTGGTATTTTAGTATCATCAGTATTTAATTTCATATATTCAATAATAAATATGGTGTTGGTATATGGTATATATGGTATAATACTGATAGAACAAAACAACAAAAAAAGAACCCCACAAAAATATTGTAAGTGGACTTCAAAAAGTAAAATACAAGTAAACTCAAAATATGAGCTCTTGAAAGTTCTGCACACAGTTGGAGTGTTCTTGAGCAAAGCTTTTAGCTCAATGTTTATTCAAGGATGCTGCACCCCCACACACAGTTGCCTGCTCCAGGATTCTTCCATATCAGCGCTGGATTCCCTCATACTCTGCAGAATCTTGCATTTCCCTGTTGTAACAGACCTGACTCAGCTCATAAAAGGTTTAATAATGACGGCACATGTTAAAGCAGCATAAACACAGAAATGGGCAGCATATAGAGCCCCAGGGATGGGGAACCACTGAGCTCCAAGTACAAAGCCAGAAACAGATTCAAACAGAAAGGTGGAGCGGAGTTTCTAATAGACGCACTTACACTGCAGCAGAGTTTTGAGGAGTAGCTCAATTTAAAGAGACAGTCTATGACTAGCCTTACGCAACCTTTTCATCTACAATTCTTCTTTAATAATGTGATTAACTGTTAAACATGTAAACAACATAACCTAAGAAAGTAAGCCTAAATAAATGTGTAGTTAGTTAATCAGGCATTTACAAACTATAAGAAATGTAAATAAATAAAAATAAAAATCATCATCATCATCATCATCATGACATTATAATGCATAAGAATGAAAATGTGCATAGTGGAGAGTACATCATCTAGTAAATATATTTATAACACACTTTCCCTGCCTTCCAGCTCTAGCTTCATTAGTAAATTATTCAACTACATGGAAGCAGTTACTCATTTTCTTACTTCAAAGTGGGAAGAGGGAGAAAACACAGACATGGCTGATCTGGAAGGTAATAAAGTCGTAGTGGTGCCATGACAGAGAGAACACCACAACGATCTTAAAGAACTTCCCTCTGAATGGGGCTTTTGACAGTTAAGGCCTATAAATGGGCCTGTATGAGTTGTTTTTCATGCAACATCCAAGGAGGAACCAGGCTCACAAGGAGGGACCCATCCTCCTATTGTCAAACTACTCATACATTATTGATAAGGACACCAGCTGGGCCACCACATGTCTGCTGTAATACATCGGTTTGATGGTGGACATAATAGTAACAGTAGCAGTTAATTAGGGTCTGTGTAAATTTCTACAGAGCCGGTGAGGGAAGGTGGACAACTAGTCCAAGGCAGAGTGTTAAACTTCCAGTAGCTGGAAGGTTGGAAGCCAGTGTGAAAGCTTGAGGTCTGTCTCAGACAGGGAAGCAGGGGAGCCTCAGGTCAGCCTCTGAAGGGTGGCAGGGGAGCTCAAGGTTAGACTTCATTAGCCCAGGCCAGTGGGCCATCCATAGGGAGATATAATTTTACTGCGAAAAAATTAATAAATAAAAGTGTGGCTGGTGACTCTGGCAGATCTGACTAACTGAAAGGAGAGAACCAGAAAGAAACAAACATAGGAGCATTCTGAAGCATCCAACCGCTCCGCCATCACAAACCTGACTGATCATGTGATGTGGTGGCACAACAGCACCGACATCCCAGTTTAACATTATCCCCTATGAACATAAATCCCTGGATCTGCAGCCTTTATCTAAAGAGAGACATTGACTCATATGACAGCTGGTCAACACTAATAGTGATACGAGGGACACTAACAGCTCAGCTCCATATGCAGGACATCCTGCAGCCACATGTGTTCCCTCTCGTGGCAGGGCTTCAACAGGCAGAATAATGTTCGCCCACATACAGCAAGGGTTTCACAGGAATGTTGCCACCCGAGTGCAACACTTTCTTGGCCTGCCTAGTCACCAGATTTATTGTCAATCAGGCATTTATGGGACCAGCATGGGATGTCAGCTTTGGCAAATTATGAGTATGCAGGATCTACAGGCCCAACATCTGTGGGCAAATGCGATTGGATACCTGTATGCATCCATACCCAACTGTGTCTCATCTTGCATCCAGTCTAGAGGCCCAGGGTATGAGAGACTCCTTTCAATTATATCACTTTCCCCAAAAAACATATCTGTGGGCAAATGTGCTGCTAGATACTATAAGGATAAAATAACGTTTTGGGGCAAATAAGTCTGTATAAATGCAAATATCAATTTTCAGACACATACATTTGTCTGAACTATTTCAGGCAACATGACTGCTGTGGCCACCTCCTGTGGTGTGAAAATAGAGTCAAAGTAGACAGAAAAAGACATTTCATTGGTTTTGGGCACATGTCCAGGGAAGGCTTTCTCCTTGGAGCATTGCTGTGAGGATTTGATTGCATTTAGTGACAAGCGCATTAGTGAGCTCACGGTACGAAACAACATGGTGAAAGCAGTGACAATCAAGTCAAGCTTGATTTCATCTCAAAACACACTGATGTAGGCCAAGAGCGTAGCTAATGCATATAAATATAACATCAACTGTAAGAACTAAACTAAAATCCACCTGCTGACTGAGTGATGGTGGTTAGATATTAAAAGTTCTAAATGGTTTTGTGATACTTTCTGCTGAATGGTGTCCATTTAAGATGTTTGAAGTACTGTCTGGTGCACTGTAGCTGAGAGCATAAATGATTTTCTCAGTTCAGTAAAAGGTCTAGGCAGTATAGAGCTTTGATATGACACATATTCAACATAAAATGGAAAAGCACACCAGAGTGTGCATTCATAAAAAGGTTGGGCCACTGATTGTAGCACCTCATTAACGTAACGTTGGGCTGTCAAAGTGCCTGTAATGAAAACCAAAGGTGATCTGGCATTGTACGAAACTGCACCCCACGTCATGATGCCAGGCCTTCTGGACGTGTGATGTGTAACAACAAACAATTAATCTTGACACTGACCACTGTGCCTCTACAAATGGATTATTTGGTCGTCTCCACCAAGACAAAAGCAGGACTCATCACTAAAGATGACCCACTGCCATTCTGAGTGACTCCATGATATTCATGGCATTGCATTTGGTTGATTCCTCCTGGGAATCAATTTTTTGGATTTAACTAAATGTAACTAATGCAGTGCCAGACTTTTTAGAAACACTGTTTTTTCTGCTTCATGACACTAAAACGTTCTATGGCATCTCTCAAAGAACCTTTGAAAGTCTATGCAATTGTGAATTGGTCAAACAGCAATTACAACGGCTCATGTGTATCAACGTGAAACATGCCTCCTTACACATGCATTTTGTAAGACTGCTTTCTCCAGATCCCTCCAATTGACCTTAAGAAAAAGCTTTGTTCACTCATCCACAGCAGCTGATGAATTCTAGCAAGCAACGTGCTGTTGGGACTGAAAAACAACAAAAAACAACAATCATCATGTGAAATGTTGCTGTCATACTGACATGCCGATTTTGATCTGAAAGGTTAACACAGACATGACTGGTGAGAAGACAAGATGGGGTTAAGCTAATAGCTGGGTTGTAGACGCGTACTCTCGGAGCACACACACTGTGAGATAAAACAGAAGCTGAATTAGACAAGAGATGGAGAAGCTTGTAATGAGATGTTCAATTACCTGTGCACCCGAGCATCACGCCAGAAATTAAAAGAGCTTTTGCTAAACTTCCGCTCTGATCTCTTTAATCTTCTTCTTTTAATAGAAATGAGCAGTTTTTGTGTTTGATCCAATAGCAGATGGTTGTCGTTCCACTGCAGACAAGACCTGAGTGATAAAATGCACCAGACAAAGTAAAATATGATGAGTTCCTGTGTTTTTCAAATCAGTTTTTAGAATGTTATAAAACAGTTCTGAGGTGCCAGCAATACACTCTAAGCCAGTGTTCTGTTCCTTTCTTACATTGCCCATGAATGTTAATCCAGTCTGCTCAACTTCACTTATTATAATATAAAAATAAAGGAGTCATTTCTGGTCATTTTTCAAATATTGGGATAATCTACTACAAGGGTTCTGAACCTTGCATGAGATGCATTCCTAACATCAGACATTACGTCTAGCTGCACAATGTGCACTTCTTTAATTGTCTCTGTATTTCAGAAACCATGTCAAAATCTATCATCAAAAATCTACATCATATGATAAAACTACGTTGTACTTGCAGATTATTTTTAGTGTTGTCTGAAGACCAGTGTCACCATTTGCTCTTTGGATAAGAAATTTCTACATCCTCAGAACATACTGAATGAATGGAAAGTTTTTTCAAGAATGTGACACAGACTTAAATTAGATAAATCTGCCCAAACCTATTTCAATGCACATGCGCACACACACACACACACACACATATATATATATATAGACACATTTCAAACATTGTGAATATCCTTCATCCTTCATATTAAATTCTCTCTTGCCTCTACACTGACGGGGAGAAAATCTGCCCTCGTACTGAATGCAGAGAGGATTTCTATGTTGGTGCCACAACTATGATTTCTTCTCCTGTATCTGTGTTAGTGATTGACATTTGATTGATTTACAAGTTGATTGAATTACTGCTAACATCTGTTTTGGCAGAGAATTACTTATTTGAGGTGTGCTGTTGAATTGCCTCTCTAGGGGAACTGCTGTGTACAGAAATGTTTCCGCTAAAAAGTTACTGGCAAAGCAATGGTGACTTTGGCCACCCCACTGGCTCCAACAGTGCCTATGGACCACTAGAGAGTGCTTGAAGTCCCACTGGTGGTCCCTAGCCCACTGGTTGAGAAACCCTGACTTACAGCATGTCTGCTCATTATTATCTGTTTATTTCAAGTTTGTGCTCAAGTCCAACAGTGAATGTAATAAAAGTTTAGCTGAACCACCCCCATATTATGGCATGTGTCACTGAGGCTTGTCTATTTTCTTTGTAATACTGACAGCATTTAAAAATGCACTGATTATAAGACTTACCACCTGAATCACATTTTAAGGCATTATAAATTCTCTGGCTCTTCAAACTGACTTGTTAGCCACTATGGGTTCCCCTATGTAATCTGAAAGCAAAAATAATTAACAGTGCAAAGACTGTACTAGTGCATCTTATACACAACGTATTTGAATCAAACAGAGTAAGCTGTCATATTTTATCACGTGACCCGTACATTTATAGCTCACAACTGTAAGAAATGCAGTTTCTCAAATTATTAGAAAAAATATACAAGATAAACAACATGTTTTGGCTCTGTGGGCATGTGCAGAGTCCTGCTGGAAAAGGAAATTGGCATCTCCATAAATCTTGTCTGCATAAGCATGAAGTTCTCTAAAATCCCCTGTTTCGACTCTGGAGTTGATCAAACACAGTGGATTAACAATAGCAGATGATTGGCACACTAACCCATCTGGACACTTGTGATTCTGTACCAAGATGGTCAAAAGATTGTGCACCTTTTCCCACCACATTTTCCCTTTCCAACCAACTTTCTATTAATATGCCAGCAACGCCCTTCTGTGGCTGATCTTCTTTGTGGAGGGAGATGATGACTGTCTTCTGGACAAGTGTTAGGTCATCAGACATCCCCATGACTGAGTTGTGTGTGTTGAACTAGAAATGGAATTCATGTTGTTCACAAATCACTGTGGACATTTAACCATCCACAACTCTTTGACAATCCTCCATAGTCGACCCACAAGCACCAACATATTCAGAGTCAGTATTTCACTCTTTATCTGTGAACAAATCTTTTCAATGCTTTATTCACTTCCACAACTATGGCACACATACAGACACCAGTGGTCTTCTCCACACCCTCAGCACTCCATCTGTATCTGCAGTCTCATTCAAAATGCCAGTGCTATATTTCATCCAAATACTACAGATCAGAGCATCTCACCTCCTCCTCCACTCTCTTCCCTTACTCTTCTCACTCCCACACTGCTCCCCATTCCAGTAAAAGGCTGCCAGAGTGCTGACGCATCTCAAATGCTTCACATCCCTGCAAACAAAACTCCCTTTAAATAAAAGAGACAAAGTCATTTAAAGTGTTATTTACCTTAAAGCTTGAACAAAGTCCAGGGGAGCCAACAACACACTGTCACAATCATTACCCAATCATCATCCCAATAATTACCCAAGTCCTCAGTAATTAATTTGGATAATAATTTGGTAAAAAAAAGACAAGAAAATGGTTTCCCCAGATGTAAAAAAAATTGTTAATCTACCAGTATTTCTAAAGCTAATATTGACATAAAAAATCTTTTAATAATCCTCTAGCTCAACAGTAACATTATGTGTATTATTGAACATATGTTCAATAGACCTACAATAAGATTCAAAGAATTGTAAAGATATATTTAGTTCAGGCAATTTTTGGGCTCCAGTGGAGTTCAGATGGAATTTGTTTGGGCTACAAACAGGTTCAGACAGAATTTTGATAAGTTAAAAATGTTGTCATCCTACAGTCAGGTTCAGATGGAATTATGTTTTTCTATACTCAGGAGAAGATGGAATTTTGGTGGGTTACAGTCAGGTTCGGATGGAATTTTACTGGGTTACAGCTGGGTTGAGACAGAATTTTGTTGGGTTTCATTTCAGATTTCAGATGGAATTTTTTGGGCTAAAGGTGGGATCGGGTGTGATTTTGTTGGGATAGAGTTGGGTTTAGGTACTGTCAGGTGTTGACACCACTTTGTAAGAATGCAGGGTCAGGAATAATGATGTTGGGTCAAAGTCAGTGTCATACAGAATTCTGTAAACTTTCAGTTGGGTTCAGTTTTTTAAGGCTACATTCAGGGTTTAGACAATTTTATTGTGCTACAAACAGATTAAGAAATAAGTTTGTTGGCTAGTATAGCATTGGGCTAGAATTTTAAACTGCATTTTGACGAGTTTAGACAATATTGTCACTCGACAGTCAGGTTTAGACCAAATTTGATGTAGCTGTATTTGACATTAGAAAGTATTTTGTCAGGCTGAAGTTTAAATTAACATCACAGAACTGTAGGTAATTTCAGGCCAAATTTGAGTGGAGGACATCCTTGAATTATATTTTTTCAAAGTTTAAAATTTCAGGCCCCATTAAAGCACTAATTCGTATACAGCACTACGGTGAGGACACGAAGAAAAACTTTTAGCACCCTCTAACTATTGATGGGGTAATGCTTCCTGACTTTCAACTCTCTGTAACCTCAAGAGGAGGCAGAGAACATTCCATAAAAGTAGCATATGGTGAAGAAGTGGTGAACTAAGAAGCTGAAAGAGCTCTAAGGCAAAGCATGGATAAGACGACTCAGTGCTAAAGAGCCAATCATTTTGACATTAATAACTTTTTAACCTCAATACGGAATCAGGCGGGCATACTTTAACTTGCTGCTTATCTAATTTACACATCTTTTCATAATCCAACCATGTCTGTAGTCTCCTCGGCTTAAGGGTGCTGATCTTCTGAAAAGAAGTGATTCGAATGATCATCACGATCACTGACGGCCTTTTAATTAATACTGAATCCTTCATATGAATATTAACGCTTTTAACCGTTTGATCATACTCTTATGGAGGGTGTGTGTGTGTGTGTGTGTGTGTGTGTGTGTGTGTGTGTGTGTGTGTGTGTGTGTGTGTGTTTCATGAATAGGCATCAAGGCAACTTTGCTCTGGCAGAGAATGAGCACACTGACAGCAGAAGCAGAGCTGGGATGGAAGTTTAAGTCCTGCAGTCCTTTGGTTATTTCTATAATGAGATTTGACCAGTGTCCAAATCAAAAAGAGATAGTGTGTGCAGATGGCAGAGCTGCATGGTGATTTATTCAAACCTTCCATTAGCCACTCATCAGCACTTCACTACTGTCAGAGAGAGAGACAGTGTGAAGGAGCTGAAAAGCTCTAGGAGAGAGAAGAAAGGAAATGTGACAAATGTGGAGGACTGAATGGAACTGATTTTTTTTTTTTTTTTTTGACGTTTGATCATGTCACTGTTTAACAGAAAGGTTCTCACAGCAAGAGGGAAAAGGTAGAGGCTTTTAAAAAGGGCCCAAACAGTTTGGGAGAATTCATTGTTAAGGATTTAAAACTTTCCCCACTTGCTCTTTTTCCAGGGAAGCACTTAATGCGATGTGACTTTTGATACTGCTGGCTGTATGTGGATATGTGCAGCTCATGGTTTTGGGGGGAAAAAAACACCCAGTACATTTGAAAAGGACCAGAAAGCATAGTCTCGGACTAGACATGTGCACGCCTGAAAGGTTTCAGGAACAACCTGACATGACTGCGTCAGTTTCTGTCCCTCACGCACAAAAACACACACAAATGCATGCACTGTACCATACCTTACCACACACACACACACACACACACACACACACACACACACACACACACACACACACACACACACACACACACACACACACTCTCTGTTGAAGTTCCCCTCACAGCAAATGGTTTGGGTGCTCCCTGTAATACACACAGACAGCACTGTTTTGGCACTGGTCATAGAGAGGGGAGAGGATGTCTATGGGAAAACAGCACAGCGTTTACCATTTCTCTATTTCTAAGCACATCACTCAGACAACACAAAACATAAAGACCATGAAAAAAGCAGTGCAAGAACATTACACATAGAAGAACACAGCATTTTCCACCAAGCTTTCATCAGACTGTTTACATGAAAACAAGATAAAACTTAATTGAAGGCTGTCTACTTTAGAACTGCATAACTGTATTTGCTAATTTCTATTCCCACCCCACTCGCACATAATGCTACCAGCATGATTAGGGTGAAGGGTCACATGTGCTTCCTCCTGAGTCCCCTGAAGCCAGACAGTTGTTTTCAAACTGCTACTAATGCAGACATCTCACTTCTACATGGAGATGCGGGACTCTCCCATATAATGATATCGATTCCTTGATGTCCTCAAATGAACAAAACAAATCAGCAGGGGAGAACGATTCAGAGAGAAGGAGGTTTCGTTGTGTTGGCACCACCTTACCAGCCCCCAAAAGCGCCCAACCCAGGCCACACAAAGAAGAAGAAAGCTCTTGGCACACACTGATTGCAGCATAGATAACATTTCTATCTTAAATATGACTTCTAAACCATTTTGATGCTCCCCTGACTGTAATAAGGAGAACTGTGCTGCTACAGTTGCTACTCTGGGCTCAGCATGCTGCTAACTGCACAATGTGACTTTGGTCAAGCAGGTAGGACAATGTTCACAAGGGCTGCTTAATGCTGCTAGTATTTTAAAGTACTCTAATGTAATATTACTCTACCACCTCAGTCCATATGCTTCCTTCTCTTTCAGTGGTGATTCTGTATCAGTCTGATTAGACATTCATGTAAACATTTCCTTTGGCTCATTTCTACAGGATTGTCTACAAGATTTTGGAGAATATAAACAGATAGTTTTGTCTACTACTGGAATACTACAATAATTCAGGTCTTCGCACTATCACATTAATTCCATGACTAACATTTTAGTGTCCAGAGAGTATCATTGTTGATCACTACTGATCCTATTGATCTACAAGTTCAAGAACCATAGACATGATCTTTTTCACAATAAAACATTGACATACCTAAACGCATCCAGGTTTCAATCGTCTAACAGATGGTTTGGTTTTCTGCATTATTCCACCCACTCCATTCAACATACTATCCTCCCCATGCTCAACAGTTGGTGCAGTGTTCTTAGATTTGAATGTCTCAACTACTCTTTCATTTTCCTGTCTCTGCATGTTCATGGACATCCAGATGCCAGCATTGTTACAGAGCTACCCCATACATCCATACCCTCCACAACTGCTTCTCCAGCTGTAAACGCTTTAATATAACATGGTATATGGATCTAGTAGTGGCAAACATTAAATATAGCACATTTAACAAATGTGCAATAAAAACATCATCCATAGCAATTAGCTTCACCAGTGCTTTCACGTACTGAGCCCGAGAACACAGAAGAGAACAGGCTCAGGGCTAGATGTGGGAAACAACCCGCAAGCATGTGTTCCTCTACTGCAAGTATGACTATTTTTAATGGAAGGAGCGAATGCACTATGTCAAGACACATTTTATACATATATCTTTGATTAGCTTAGTATTTGTCTTGACGACTATGCAGGCAATTATAAAGTAATGAGAAAGGAAGGTCTAATGGCAACTAATGCCTCAGCCTGGTCCTCCAGGGAATACAGACACACCAGCACTGATAAAGTTGCTGCATGAATCATGCTTTAATGTCCTTTGTAGCAGATTAGTGCATCAATGATTGGTTTGTTGGTTCCATATATTTTGTAAAATTGTATTTGATGATTAAAGTGTTAATCATCATACGTAGTTAACAATCCAGTAGTCCTACTCTTGAACATAATTGCTTTGTTCTACATATACTACAAATCTACTGAGAAGACTCTGTCAGATTTTGGAACATTGCGGTCAGGATTTGACTGCATTCATCCACAGGAAGTGAGAGGTCAGGATATTGGATAATTACCACCCCACCTTATCCCCAGCTCATCCCAACAGTATTGGATGGAGCACCATCATTCCAGAAAACAGTTCCACTGCTCCACACCGCAATTCTGGGGGACCACATACCCCTCTGGTCCATGTCTGGCATAAGACACATGGAAATAGGCTCATGTTTATCTGCTCTAGAGAATTCTATTCTATTGGAAGTACTTTTTTACAGGGACTAGACAAGTGGTGTGTGCACTTGCACATCTGTGTCAGCAGTGGATGCAACTAAAGGTAACTGAATACATTCACCAGAAGAGGTGTCTGTAAACATTTGGACACAGTGTAGCTCCAACAAGAAGATCAGACAAAAACTTTTTTTCTGGGATGTCTTTGCCAGTACATCGCTGTGAGTATTTGATTGCATTCAATCATAAGAGAATTTGTGACATCAGTTAGTGATGCAGTTCAACTGTTCTACAGCCCAGGTCTTGAGGGCTTTATAGCCCTGTGGTCCCTCACCCTGGAGAATGTAGTTCCACTGCTCCACAGCCCAATTAAGGCTCATATATAGCTGCTCCAGAGTATCCCACTGTACTGACAATACATTTTATACTCTGTGCAGAATTGAATTATTAATCCTTAAGTACCTGAATTAATAAATACGAAAGGGTGCTTTGATAAAGGAGTTGATTGTTATTGTTTCTTTCATGGTAGCCTTACTTCAGTAATCTGCAGATTAGGAAGGTTTGAGGGTTCACATCTGTCATGAGTAAGGATTTAGTAGAAGCCTCTGCTTAAGTAACTGCTTTAGTTTCCATCAACTCCCAGAAGAAAAACAGAAGAAATGTTCTGTGTGTTATGTAAGACAGACCCATTCTTTTCATAGTTCCCAGTGATAGAAATTTGTGCTAGTGCTGTGAGGTTCTAATGCTTTGGATTCTGGCTTCAGTCAGCACTATGCACACAATAGCCGGCAGCCGCTATGAGCTGAAGAGGCTAAGAAATGATGACAAGAAAGCTAAAGATGAGGGTAGATGCACAAATAAAAGGTTTGCTGCATTACTCTGCTTGACACATCAGTGCTTCTCACTGAGCCAGAGTGCAGAATAGCTGTAGAGCACTGCATGTCCAAAACAAGGTGGCAGGTAGTATTTGTGCATCACAGAGCTCCAAGGGTCTCGAGTTGTGGGTTTGATCCATACTCCGGTGGGAGGGGTTCTGTGTGTTCTCCCTGTGTAAGTGGATACTCCACTTTTCTCCCATCATCCAATTAAACACACATGGTAGCTGAACTGGATATAGTAAGTGGACTGGTACCCTGTTCAGGGGATATTTTTGCCTTGCCAATGATTCCAGGTAGGTTCCAGCCCCACCGCAAATCCTGGCAGGAAGAATTTCAAAAAATCTGTGACCTCAGAAAGAGTGAATTTGATTGTGATTCTTCATGAAATGGTCCAGCGAGTCATGAAAGGAAAGACAGGAAGGAAGGAAGGAAGGAAGGAAGCACAGCAGTACAACAGAATTCAACCTTTGCATTCAACTTATCAATGACAATGAACACCCAGAACAACATACAGCCACCTCACTGAGGGGCAACTGGGTGTTACGTGCCATACTCATCATGAACTGTCCCAACCTCAGGCCAGTCCAGTGAAATTTTTAAAATTTGGAGTGCTGTGCAGCCGTCAGTTCTTCTATGAGTACAGTCAATCAATCAAAGCTTTTGTCTTGGCCAATAGTTTTGAGAAAGGCACAATTTTTTAGAAAGTTTGCTGCCTCAGTGTATAAATTGTGAAGAATGATCAGATGTATTGCAATTAATTGCAAAATTCTTCCCTGCCATAAAAATGTTGAATGTGATCTTGTCACAAAAATTACTGCATTCCTGCTGCTACATTTCAGCCCTACAAAATGGCCTGCTAGCATACTTTCATTGATGATCTCATTAGTTCAAGGGAAAAGGTTAATCAGGACAAGTCAGCTGATATCACTCTGTCATGCTGATTAGAGCAGATTGGTTGTGGTGCTTTTCTTCTGTTAACTATGGTTACCTCCTAGGAAACCTGTGCAGTCATCACTGCATTGTATCAATAGGGTTTCACAGGCGAGAACATTGCTGTGTGTAAGATAGCAACCCAATCAACCATTTATCCAATCAACAACACTTCAACGAGAGTGATTCAGCTGCAGTGAAGAAGGCCTCAGGGCACCCAAGAAAGTCAAGCAAATGTCAGGACCGTCTCCTGAAGAGGATGCTGCTATGAGAATGGGTCACCACCAGTGCAGAGCTTGCTCGGGAATGGCAGAGGGCAGATGAGTGCCTTTGAGACAAAGGCTTTTGGAGGATGGCTTGGTGTCAAGAAGTGCAGCAAAGAAGCCACTTTTCTCAAAGATAAACATCAAGGACAGACTGACATTCTGCAGGAAGTATAGGGGTTGGACTGCAGAGGACTTGGGTAAAGTTATTTTCTCTGATGAAGCCCCTTTCAGACTATGTGGAAAAAATGATTGTTGGGAGAAGATAAAGTGAGCACTACCATGAGTCCTGTGTCATGCCAACAGTAAACCATGCTGAGACCATTGGTGTGTGAGGTTGCTTCTCATTCAGTGGAGTGGCTTTGCTCATAAACGATCAGTGCTATGAATAAGTAAATGTATCAAAACATCCTCCAAGGGCAACTTCTGCCAATGATCCAGGAGCAATCTGGAGATGAACAGTGTTTTTTCCAGCATGATGGAGCACCATGTCACAAGGAAAAAGTGATAACCAAGTGGCCATGGAAAGGAAAAGGCCAGGAAACTCCCCAGATATCAATCCCATTGAGAACCTGTGGTTAGTCCTCAAAAAGAAGGTGGACAAACAAAATTCACTGCACTCCAAGCACTGCTTAGGCAAGAATGGGTCATCTTCACTTGAGATTTTGCCCAGAAGCTGATTTCCCGCATGCTAAGAATTTTGTGTTTAAAACAAACAAAAAAACAACAAAAATACAGAATGAATAAAATACAGGTTTAATGTAAATATAAATGTAACAAAATAAGTAGAAAGCCAAGAGGGGTGAATATTTTTGCAAAGGCACCGTATAGACCTCAGTGTAATCGGTTACGTTAGTAGTGATGGTTTGTGTAAGAGTCTATGCAAGGATCTGATCTTGGTGAGTGCTTTTGGAGGATATTGATCAGATTTCTCTGGCTTTGCCAATTTTCTGCAGGCAGCTCCTTTAAAGAAGGCACACTATTGGTCAAACGTTCTGGAGCAGCCCTAATTTTTCCAGTTGTTATTCCCACTGAAGCAGCTCAAGTATAAAATAATAAAATGTAATGGCACAAAGTCCAGTGACCTCAAATGGTATAAAGGTAAGCAATAAACTATCATTTCATGAAAATGTACACTGTTAAGCAAAGGGCCTTTTTAGGGAACAAGACCTTAAGAACTTACAGCTGGTCTTTAGAAATGGAAGATAATTAAGCTTTGAAAATTGATACAAACAGTTTACTATTTACAACCCTTTGAAGCAGTGTCGGGATGGACTGTGTTATTGGACGCTCTAACACATATTTTAGAAAACACTTCACATCTGGACTGCTATTATAAAGTACTGAAAGACAGATATAGCTTCATAAGTCAAATTTTAAATCATAGTTCTTTCCTTAAGAGAAATGAGAAATAAAGCCATGTCATGAGTACAGTTTCCTATACCATCAAAACACTATAAATCAAAATCTCAATTTGATCATAAAATGTGTTCCAAACAAGATAAAGGTCTTGCATAAAGGACACTGCTGCTCTTCTCCATTAAGCAGTGTCACATTCAGATGCGTTGCTTGGATACATGTCCTGCTGTGACCTGAGAGGAAGAGCCGGACAACTAAGGATCCATCATTTAAGACACTCAGCTTCTGACACTGTAGCAGACAGCTGTATATTTCTAAAATTGCCAGGATTACTGTCCTCATGAACACACATGGCTGCTCAGCATGAGCTTGCTGCTGCTGAATTTTAATGTGCGTACAAAAAACTCTAATGATTGACAAGTTGGACAGGATATATATCTGTGAACTAGGCCTGAACAATTTCCACTTTAAATTATGTTTATCAGGTTCATTTCCAGCTTAGAAAGCTGATTAATGCAAGTTTGGGGACTGACATTCATCTGCATTTTTGGTTCACTGTAGACATACTTCAGTAACCAGGCAACCTATTGACTGCCCAAGAAGAAAATAGGTCTTTTCAACCTCTCTACTAAGCATCCACCTCAACAGAAAAAGGAAGTGTTGGGCAGATGCCATTGGAATGCATGTAAACACTATGTGCTCTTGATCTACAGGCCTAGCAAGCCCATCGATATATAAATCAGGGCACTTTATTGCATGGCTTCACTCAGTAATGCAGGGAGAGGAAAATGAATCATTTATTAGCCAGATATCTGGCTCTTGAATGCTGTGTTATCTGCTTTGGCAGCTTAAGTCCAGCATTGGAGGAGCCCACAACAACTCCATGGTTTAGAGTTCCCGCTTTAGGAACCACTGGAGAATTATTAGTAAGCTTTTCATGTGCTGACACAGTTTGAAACAGGACTGTATAAAGTTCTGCTATGTTGTAGACCAGATATGAGCTGAAAAATACATTATTAATGGAAACCCACATCAAACACATGGCAACATATAGATTTCAAATATATTAGATATAGATTATAGATTTGATTCCTTTATATCTAACATACACTCACATGCTAAAAGTCATGGGATAGCAGTCTGTAGACTGATCATGAAGTGATCCCTCAGGGGACCGATTGGGAATGTCTAAACCTGTATAAGTCATGAAGGGCTATGTTGCGAGGCTGAACACTTGGCAGTGTGATGTGAATTCATACCTGTCTAGACCATGCCTGGCATTATGCTCGTCTAGAACAGGGGTCATGAACCCTGCTCGTGGAGAGGTACCTTCCTACTTGAGATTCAACCCTAATCCACTCCACCTCATCCAGGTAGTTCTACAGGAGCAGGGATGGTGACTGCTGATCTAAAGTGAGTGTAACGTCTCTACAAGGACTAGAAAAGCTGTGTGTGCATTTGCACACGTGTCAGCATTTTATGGATTGTGCTTTTTCGGCATTATTTTGCTTATAAGGACTTATAAGGAACCCCCAGAAATCCTGTTCAAATGATCATCAACATGAAACTGCAAGAATTGTGATGAGTTATATGTAATGATAATTATAAATATCCTTGTCAATTTAAAGTTCTTCAAAATACTTGGCAGTAGTTTAAATAAAATGGACAACCTGAATGTCCTTTATTAATTTGTTTTTTATGCATATATTATCCCATCTCATGACTTTCTTCTTAGTAAAGAAAGAAAGCAATGCATCTTCATTTTCATCTGTAACCCAATATCCAGGTCAGTGACATCATTAGCCCCACCCCTCTTCCTGGTCAGTCTGTAAACACCCATTAGAAGGCTCCTTTGGCATTTAAACTTGGATTTAATTCAGTTGGAATTAGTGAATTGTAGCTGTTTCTGAGCTTGATTGCTCACTGAAAATCCATCACACCCTGATACATACATATGGAACCACCATGGTAAGTATTGTAGTTTGTTAGGTTACTCTGACCCTGAGATATGAAGCTTAGAAAATGGAAACAGATCCTGGGTTGTAAGTGTTAAAGCAGCTGAATGCATTCACATAGACATAGTGTATATGATTGCTACATGTATTTTTGGGGGAAAACAAAACAACAAAAAGCCTAAATCAGTCCTTCATATTATACAGTATATAGTACACACACACACACACACACACACACACACACACACGCACACACACACACACACGCACAGTTTGGAAGAGAGCTGCCCTTAAATTAGCTGAGTTCACTAGTCAACCCTAAATAAATTCCAGTACAGAACAACTCAAATGAAACAAGGCAATATTTCATGACCTATTTTAGTAAACCCAATAAATGCAACTTTACAGTGCTCCCTGATATGAGGCGAGTTAGTAACAAACAATTCAATTTTACTCGCTTCATTCAGAAAATCCATGAGACGAGTTCAATTCATTAGCAAAAGTAAGCCGCTCAAGAGTGCATGGGCAAATCTGAATTGTAAATTGAATTTTGGCTCATCTCTGGAATTTATTTTAATCCAGTTTAATTGAATAGGCCCGCCAGCATTGTGCTGCAACACGAAATCTCATCACGTCATGCATGATTTCACTGAGTTTGTTGTTTCCGCACAGACAACTCAGCAGCATTTTCACCATGACCTGATTTTGAGGAACTCTCATAGGATGACGCATCCCCTTTTTGTGGCCTTCTGTTTACAGAGCCATAATAACATGAATGCAATCCATATATTACCCCGTGAAGCCCCTATATACTTTCTTTGCGAGCCTGTAACATTCTTTTATTGCAGCTTTACTGTTGCCAGGTGTGCTCAAACGTGGAATGAAGACTGGTCTGAAAAATGTGCTGCATAGAATCTGCAGCAAGGAGCTTGTGTAGGCCTGTCAGACTGTCAGGCACGGTGGGGAGCAGGAGGAAGAGGCGAGAGGAGGGGGAGAGGAGAGCATGTCCTCTGTCTTTTCTTCTTAAACCAATGAAGCTTTACCCCAGCAACCTCAGGATCCTTCTCCAGATCACCCTTCCCTCTACTCAAAGCACAGGTACAAAGACAAAGACAAGCATTCATTTTTCATCAGCGGCAGATTTTCTGGGCCAGGATGCCAGCTTTGAGTTAACGTTCGTGCGTGTGAGTGTATGTGTCACAGAATGAATTCTTTATGAGGTCATTTGATGTGTACATTGTAAATATATAACTTTGGTTGGAGCAGAAAATGCTCACACAGGTGTACAAGTTTATTTATAACCCTGTTATTTAACCGTACAATAAACACATGTAACATAAGGGCTGCACATGCAGAGGGCTTTAATTAGGGTCATTCCAAGTCTCATCACCATTAGAACATTAGTCTCATCCCTTCACTGGCTAACTGTTCAATACCGCATGGATTATAAAATTTTACTGACATACAAGTCAATGGTTTAGCCTGACAGTATCTTAAAGAACTTTTTGACTGAGTACACTTCGTTCCCATTCTCCCATAAAGTACCCCAACTCTGGAATCCTCTTCCTCTTACTGTTCGGGTCTGAGAATGATTTCAGGTTTATGTTCATTATCATAGTTCTTACTAAGCAACCTCCTATACAGGCTCTTCACCAGACCACCTGTAGTCCTAAAGTTATTCCCATGTATTCAGATGGCCTGTCGTGCCTGAACTGTCCTGATGCCACCCAGTTCCCCACTAGCATGCTGGCCTCTGTGCCTCTAGCATGCTGGCATATGGCTGTTCAACCTGCTTGGCCTCACACATCAGCACTGAGCTTGTGTTCTACACTCCTATTCCCTCATATCCACACTTGCTCATACAGATCCTGTGCTCACTTTAGCTATAATCCTTTATCACTTCATCATTATTACTCTTGCTGTCCAGTTCTTTTTGTTCTCATCATTGGCTACATTTATATTCAACCTAATAATCCATTAATAATCCGACCTATTGCTCAGTGAGAAAAACATATGTCCACTTCAATCATGAAGAGAGTAGTAAAACTGAGGCCATTCCGATCATTTCTATCCGATTGGAGGAGGTGGGTAATCCTTGAAATAATTTGTTAAATACATTCTGTGCAAGTGCACTTGTGTCATGGCAGATGTTTAGGAAGTTCAACATGTCCAGAGGTAAAAACTGGTCTGCAGAGCCAAAGTGTATGCTGGCAACTTTAAAAAAGATGGCTGTAAAGCACACAATAAAAAGCTGTTTAGGCAAGAATGTGAGCAAATGAAGGACAGAGGGTTCACATAGTCTGAGCAAATTAAGAACAGATGGAAGTTTATAAAGTTAGCATATTAAAAAAAAAAACTAAGAATGCTAAAAGCAGTTCTAATCCATCTAAATTTCCGTTTTATGAAATGGACAAACTGACATATTGTTCTATTCTGGTGTTGACCAGAGGAAGATGGCAGCCCCTTTTGAGTCTTGGTTCCTCTCAAGGTGTAAACGTGAACTTTGATTGATTTACTGATTATCAGAACAGGCAGGGGTCAAGAAACAGGCAGCCAACAGTAGTGAAAGCATATCCAAATCCAGCTCAAAAGCACTTAGACTTCACAGCAAAGGCCTCAAACTGATGTGACTAAAAAGAGCCCCAATCAGGCCTTGCAGCTGTGTTGATTAAATAGGCCTCGGGTGAAGGGCGGGGCTTAGATCAAGCCCAGTCCAGTAATCAAGACCAGCAGAGGCAGCCATTTGAATTTTATTTAGTTTTAATGGTGGGCTTTGGGGGAAAAAACAAACATACAAACAAACAAACAAAGAAACAAACAAAAAACTCTCTGGTTAATTCAACAACACACATAAACTAGGCTATGCTTAGCTTACCAACATAATGTCCTCTCTGGTTCCTCTCAGCACACTGTGCATTTAGCTAGCTGAAGAAATTGTTCCTGATTCCCGTAGCAGCTGCATCCTGTGAGGGATGTTTCTTAACCTATATAATGTTTTTGCATTCCTTTTAGTTTTTCTTATACATTTAACTCTTTCTTAACCTGATTCCTTGCTTTCTGCTGGGTTTTCTTTATTTTAATCACTTTGTTCCTTAATTATTAGTGATTCTCTGACTGAATGGTGAACAAAGGAGAGAGCGCAATGAAGAATGGAGCTTTGGCTGCTCGACACACATACTCGCGTGACAAGCTCCTGGAGCTCCGGAAATCTGCTCCACACTCTGTTTCTGCTGCTGTTCCCATTCCTGAAGAGCTCTGAAGGCCTTTCAGAGGATGCAGAGCTGGAGGCAAAACCAAAGTGAAGCATCCAAACTCCTTCATTGCCATTTCGGGTGATTTTAATCAGGTTTCACTCTCTTCCACACTACCAAAGTTCATTTGGTATGTTAACTGTGCAACCAGGGAGAACAAAGTATGGGACCATGCAAATGTGAAAGATGCATATAGATGTGCTCCATTAGGAAGATTAGATCATAATCAGGTCTGGCTTATTCCCATATGTGGTCTTAAGGCAACTGGATGACAAAGAAAACTATCTGGAGATGGTCACCAGAGGCAGAGGAGGTTCTGCAGGTCTAGGACGTATTGTGTGAATCAGCTGGTGGGGACATAAAGATGACATATTGCATTACTGACTAACTCAGCGTCTGCACAGACACTATTGTTCCAGTGAAGCAAGATTGTTGTTTTCCCAACAACAAACCTTGGATCACCAAGGTCCTGAAGGAGCTGTTAAACAAGAAGAAACAGGCCTTCAGACCTAATAACAAGGTTCTGCTTCTGTGCAGAAGGAGCTGAATGTGAAACTGAGTCAGCGTTTGCAGACCTACAGAAGAAAGCTGAAGGCAAAACTTCAGAACAACAGAGCAAAGGAGGTTTGGGCTAAAAAACACAAACTGTGGGGGACAATTTGGATACTGACAAAGAGCTGCGTGTATTTTTTAACAAGTTCACCATGTCATCACCCCTACCTACAGTAACAGTAGCCTTTCTTCCACACTCCTTCTCACATTCCCTCTCTCCACACCCATTCTCCAAAGACCCCCATTCACATCTAGAGGTGCCAACCCACCAGGCAAGGAGATGGAGAGCCGGAGAAGCTTAAATGGGGCAAGGCAGCTGAACCAGTTGGAATCACCCCAAGAGAACTGAGGGACTGTGTCACTCAGCTGAGTGGGATTCTTCAGTGTCCCTTTAACCTGAGTCTGTAGCAAGAGCAAGTGCCTACACTGTGGAAAATGTTCCTGTTCTTAAGACATCTGCCTCTTCTCTCAGTGACTTCAGGCCAGTAGCCCTCACATTCCATGATCATGAAGGTCCTGGAAAGACTGGTGTTGTTACATCTCAGACCTCAGGTCAGCCCTTTCCAGGACCCTCTGCAGTTTGTTTATCAACAGCAGGTTGGTGTAAATGAGGCTGTAATCTCCCTACTGCAGTACCTACTTCCATCTGAACCAGAACAACACCACAGTGAGAATCACATTCTTTGACAAGTGCATTTAACACCATCCAACCTCTGATGCTTGGGGAGAAGATGGATAAAATGCATATACACAAGTCCATGACAACCTGGTTCCTGGACTACTGGTCTCATAGGCCCCAGGATGTGCAGTGGGGAACCAGCCAGTCTGGTTTTCTAGTCTGCAAAACTGGAGGACCTCAGGGAACTGTACACCACATTCTGAACACCACAGATGCCTAGTACAGGTCAGATCTATACAACCTTCAGAAATTCTCTGATGACTCTGCAGTGGTTGGGTGCATCAAGGACAGGAAGGTGAAAATAGAGACCTGGTGAGCAGCTTTGTGGAGTGATGTGCAAAGAACCACCTGCTCCTTAATGTGACCAAGAACAAGGAGATGGTGGTGGGCTTCAGAAAGAAGAAGACCACAACCAGGCCTGGTACTGTCATGGGTAAGAACGTCAAGCTGGTTGACATGTACAAATATCTGGGTGTCCTCTGTATAAGAAGCAGACTCTTGCTTTCTGAGAAAGCCCAGGTCCTTAAATGTATGTAGCAAAATGTTGGCCATCTTCCCAGCAGTCTCCTGGGCATGCTGCATCAAAGGTGGACATGCCAAACACTTTACCTGTACATGTGCACACAAGAGACATGATTACTGCCCCTTCATGTGTACTGTATTGTCATGATAATTTTAGTTTTAGCCTTAGTTTTAATATTGTATTTAAAATATCTCCTATTTAATGTTTCCAATAAGTCTTGAGTACTGTGCTCTTTCTGCTCTTGTTTTCATTGTGCTGCTGTGATATGCAGAATGGATTCGGTGCATTTCCACCAACAAAAATAGGTTCTGGAACCTGAAAAGTTTGTTTGCAGCGGGAACCAAAGATTGGTAGGTTTTCAGCACGAACCCCTGTGGGTTATGTCTAGTTGTACAGGAGCAAGGAGCAATGACATACCATTCATCTCGCACGGCTATGTCTTCTTATCACCAAAAGTTGAGCGATAAGCATTTGTGCCATTACAGATGTTTGTTTTTCTCCAAAAAGCAAACATGGATCAACTTTTGGTGATAAGAAGACATAGAAGACTACAGCATGCAAGATGAATGGTATGTCATTGGTCCTTGATCCTGTACAACTAAACACACCCACAGTGGTTCACTCTTTAATCCTACTCCCCCTGCGAACAAACTTTTCATATTGCTCACTCTCTAGGGCTAGGCATAGCAAGTGGATGGCTTTATCGGCTTCCCCATCATACACTCTATTCACATTCAAGGCTCACTTCTGTATTATCACAAAGTAGCTGTTGTGTTTAGCCTCAAAAACCTTTTAGTAGCAGTTTAGTAACAGTTTTTTGTTTTAGAATAGGCTTGTTTTAGGCTGTTTATCTTATGCCAGATTTTCTTTTTTAGGAGACTTCAGTGTTTGAGATTAATGGTACTTTCCAAACTTTCCAAATCTTGCTTCCACTGAGCATCCTTCAGAAGTTTCTACAGCTTGATTGGAGAACACCTGTGGTAAATTCAGTTGATTGATTTGGAAGGCACACATGTCTGTGCATGCCAGAGCATAACCCAAGCCATGAAACCTAAGAATATGTCTGTAGACCACAGACACAGGATTGTATCTTGACACAGATCTGGGGAAGGATACAGAACAATATCTGCTGCATTAAAGGTTCCAGTCAGCACAGTGGCCTCCGTAAATGGAAGAAGTTTGGAACCACCATGACTCTTCATAGAGCTGGCCGTCTGGTCAACCTGAGTGCTTGTGGTAGGAAGGCTTCAGTCAGAGAGGTTACCAAGAGCCCAATGACAGAGCTCCAATGTTGCTCTGTGGAGAGAGGACAACCTTCTAGAAGGACAATAATTTCTGTACCAATCAGCATGTATGGTTGAGTGGCCCATTGAGGGGTTTAGTGGCTCATGACAGCCCATCTGGAGTTTACAAAAAGGCAACTAAAGAACTCCGTCCATGAGAAACATAAAGATTTAACTTTTTTTCACTCAATGCTAAGCATCATGTCTGGTGCAAACCAGGCACTGCTTGGCCAATACCATTCCTACAGTGAAGCTTGGTGGTGGCAGGATCATGCTGCAACAGTTACTGCAAGGCTAGTCAGGGTTGAGGGAAAGATGACTGTAGCAATGCACAGAGACATCCTTGATGATAACCTGCTCCAGAGTGCTCTGGACCTCAGACTGAGGTAAAGATTTATCTTCCAAGAGGACAGTAACCCTAATTACACAGCCAAGATAAAGAGTGGCTTCGGAACAACTTGAGTGGCCCAGCCAGAGCCCAGACTTGAACCCAATTGAACATCTCTGGAGACATCTAAAAATTGTAGTGTAGCAACGCTTCCTATCCAATTGATGAGCTTGAGAGGTTCTGCAAAAAAGAATAGGATTAACTTCCCCAAAATAGCCAAACTTGTAACAACAGACTCTAAAAGACTTGAGGTTATAATTGCTGCCAAAGGTGCTTCATCAAAGTATTGAGCAAAAGCTGTGAATACAGTGGGGCAAATTGCATTGTCAACCACTGATTGTGCAAGGTTTTCTACTCATAAAGATGAGCGAGGTCTGTAATTTTCATCATAGTTACACTTCAACTATGAGAGACAAAATGAGAAAAAAAATCCAGGAAATCACATTATAGGATTTTTAAAGAATTAGTATTTGGTCACACAAAAACAAGCAAGATTTCTGGCTCTCACAGACCTGTAACTTCATCTTTAAGAAGCCCTTCTGTCCTCCACTCGTTACCTGTATTAATGGCACCTGTTTGACTTTGTTATCTGTATAAAAGACACCTGTCCACAGCCTCAAACAGTCAGACTCCAAACTCAACCAAGGCCAAGACCGAAGAGCTGTCAAAGGACACCAGGAAGAAAGACCTGCACCATGCTGGGTAGAGTGAACCTACAATAGGCAAGCAGGTCGGTGTGAATAAATCAACTGTGGGAGCAATTGTAAGAAAATGGAAGACATGGAAGAAGACCATTGATAATCTCCCTTGATCTGGGGCCCCATGCAAGATCTCATCCTGTGAGGTCAAAATGATCATGAGAATGGTTTGTTCCCTGCAGAGAGCTGGGACAAAAGTAACAAAGGCTACCATCAGTAACACAGTATGCCGAGAGGGATTCAAATCCTACAGTGCCAGACATGTTCCCCTGCTTAAGCCAGTACAAGTCCGAAGAATGAACGAGGCCATGTTTCATGAAATTTTCAGCCAAAACCTCTTTCCATCAGTGAGAGCACTGAAGATGGAACACGACTAGGTCTTCCAGCATGACAGTGATCCCAAACATACCTCTCGGGCAATGAAGGGTGGCTCCGTAAAAAGCATTTCATGGTCCTGGAGTGGTTTAGCCAGTCTCCAGATCTCAATCCCATAGAATATTTGTGGAGGGAGCGACAGCCTCAAAACATCACTGCTCTAGAGGGGATCTGAAAGGTGGAATGGGCCAAAATACCAGCTACAGTGTGTACAAACCTGGTGAAGACTTACAGGAAACATTTGACCTGTCATTGCCAACAAAGGTTATGTTACAAAGTATTGAGTTTAACTTTTTTATTGACCAAATACTTTTTTCCACCATATTTTTCAAATAAATTCTTTAAAAATACTACAGTGTGATCTCCTACATTTTTTTTCTCATTTTGTCTCTCATAGTTGAAGTGTACCTATGGTGACAATTACAGACCTCTCTCACCTTTATAAGTATGATAACTTGCATAATCAGTGGCTGGCTAAATACTTTTTCCCCCACTGCACTTATGCTATATTTTTGTGTTTTTTTTTTTTTTTTGTTTTTTTTTTTGCAAATATTTGATATCAAATATATCAATTTTGTCAATATGTGTTATTATGTGTAGTACAGAGAAAAAATAATACATTTTGAAATAAGGCTGTAACATAACAAAATGTGGAATAAGTGAAGCACGGTGAATACTTTCAGGATAGACTGTACTTCTCCCTCCCTCAACCACCCTGCCACTTGTCACCTCCACTCAAACATAACATGTTAAAATGCGATAAATAGTAATAAATCAGCTCAATACAAAAAAGAATAAAAGAAAAACCCACAAAAAGGTTTCTGGGATGTCAGACTGCCTGAACTCTGAAAAGAAAGCAAAAAAAGGGATCCCATATATGAAAGTATTGACATGTATTAACTTTAAGTATGTGCCTATTTTGTTTCCAAATAGAGAAAAAAAGCAACATCATTAAGCCAGTGATCAAATGAAGGTGGAGTTGAACTTTTACACTGAATCAAAATAAGATGGTACAAAAAGCAAAAACATCAGAATATACTGCTGAAACCATAGTCTTTTTAAGGGATATACAAAACATAGCAGCCAAGGGATGAGGTTCAACTTTCGAACGAAGTATAAAGGAAAAGCATCTAAAAAAAAAAGAGGGTCAAAATGATTGTAGAGTGAAAATATATGAAATAATGTAGCAGGAACCCAGGAACTTCGATCACAAAGATTTTAAAGGTTTGGATTAATCTTAGCAAGTCTAACCTTTGTTCAGTAGACTCAATAAACCAACTTTAACTGAATGACTTTGTCAATTATATATTAAGGAAGAATGAAGAGTGACTAATTATCTGCTCCCAATTCTCCTCCTCAAACGTTCTCTAACTCCTGTTCCCACTGTTGTTTAATGAGGGATGTATGGATGGGGGCTAAAGCAAATACCAAGTTGTTTAATATAGAGATAATGCTTCTAGAATTAGCATCAATTCCCAAAATATCAAGGGGTGATTTTGAGGGCATGTTGGGAACATCCATAAAAGTGTTTCTAACATCTAACATCCAAATCTGAAAAAGTGAGATTTAAGATTTAAGAGAAACTTGGGTGCAAAGCTGTGTGTACAGGTTAACATGGAGCAGCAGCAGAGATGGAATTTGTTCACAGCTGCTGGGCAATTATCTGGGCAATATACCAGCCTAAACTGCACCTGCAGAGCCATTAAGCTCAAACTTGCAGAGTACACCTGACAGTTGGGTTGGATCGGGGTCAGATCACGTTTTCACCACAATTGAACTGCTTCAGAGCCAGTGCGGTTGTGTTGGTCCTGTCTGAACGATTTGCACCCAAGGTCATTTTAACTGGACTAAAAGGGCAGGTATGAAAACTATATTGTGAGAAGTCTTTTCAAAACCTTGTAGTGTATGGTTAGAACAATGGTACTGTTGCATAACAGGGCTATTGTGTTCCCTTCCTGTTAGAATTCAAACACAGCTGCCTCTAAATTCTGATACATATTATCAGGAGCATCAGTAATAAGGATGCTGCTGCTGCTGCAGAAAATAATGTGTTGAATTTTTTAACTCAAAACTGGTCCTAGACCAGTGCCCTGATAGTACATCTCCCATGAGCCTGATGTAATCTGATGCATTCCAGTCTATACCAAGAGATAATGTATTAGCCACTGCTGGAACTGTGTTAGTGAGATCCAGATAAAATTGCCATCCCTTCGTTCTCAGAGAATGATGAGGCTCCTCCACAAACTCTTCCCACACACAAGGCCTATATGCACACTCTACAAACTCCAAACACAACTCTTTTATACAGAGGTTTTTGATGTCAGATGGGCTTAAAAGAGGGGGTAGAAGTGCTTCTCCCTTCTCTCAGAGACCACTTTTGGGTAGTGTGCCTCGTTAACTCATACAGACCGACTGTTGTCCACCTACATTATTGACATTGTTGTTTCTCATGTCAGGGCTTCCAACTGCTATAATGCTTGTCAACACACAGCAAGGGCTTCCCAAGAATGTACTTGTCATATTGCAACACTTCCTTGGCCTGTCACCAGATTTATCAGCAATCAGGCATTATGGGATCTGCTGGGATACCAGCTTTGGAAAACTGCAGATTTATTATCTACAGGCCCATCTGAAACATCTGTGGGCAAATGTGCCTGTAGAGGCCAAACTGGGTACTATAGCCTCCTTTCAGTTGTACAGTTTTCCCCAAATAAGCTTATTTAATATCGTAATGACTAATATCATTATTGGATTCAAACAACTCTTTCTTTGTGCATATTGTTGTCAGTGGGTGTATATGTGTATATTTGTTTGATTATATGAATCTTATTTATTATTATACTCATGCTAATCATCAGGGAATTTCAGGGTTTTTTTATATGTACTTTTTTGGACTATTGTCAAGTATTTCAAAGAATCTTTATAGAATACCCTTGTCAATGTAATCATTACATATAAATCTTGCATTTTCAGCTCAAAAACACCCTATGTTCAATTCCCTTCACATGATTCCTGTGAAGTAAAGTGTATTTTGGTCGTTATAAGCAAAAATACTAGCTGAATTAAAGTACACAAAACTACAAAAACATAACACTACTTTAGTAATGAAGGTTTTTTGTTTTTGTTTTGGGGGGGGGGGGGGGTGCTTAGTGTTACACAGCTTTTGGTAACTCACCCTTGATTGGATAAGGTTCTCCAGAATGGAGTGTTTCAAACCAAACTGTCCACACACACACACACACACACACACACACACACACACACACACACACACAGTCAGCATCTATTTATGCACCCATACCACACAGCCCTTTCTAAAGACCCTGATCCTTCTGCTCACTCTCTCGGAGTCCTGAGTCCAAGTTTGTAGCCCAGCTGAGCTGTGGTTTATCTCCCCAGTGGTTCCACCTGAACTACAATGCCCCTCCAAACTGTCTCTGCTCTGCTGGCCTCTGTGGGCTTTTCCTCTTTTATCTTCATTCTCATTTCACTTGCAATCTGCTCATTTGTAAATCCAAAGGGAGCAGAACTTCGTGAGAGAGAGAGAGAGAGAGAGAGAGAGAGAGAGAGAGAGAGAGAGAGACTCATATAAACAGACAGACAGAGAGATAGAAAACAAGAGCATCCGCCTGTTTTTGAGCAGTGTAATATGTGCAGACTCCAGTGTGTAATTGTGTTTGCTCCAGGCGTGACACTGTGTGCATTTCTCCAGCCTTGCACTCCTTTTGTTCTGAAAAGTTCTCGCGCACTCAGGCTTGTATTTACGTTGCTGCATCTCACTGACAGCTCTGCTTCTGCCAGCCTGTGGAATGGCAATAACGGAGCAGCTTGAACCTAGTTTAAGCTGCACAAACACACACACACACACACACACACACACACACACACACACACACACACAGTTCATAGTTTGGCTGCTGGGCCTCTCCCTAGTGGAAACTCCACTTCTCCCAGCAACAGCAGACGTGTTGTGTGCAACCAAACGAGCCCAACGATTCAGCTTTAATTATTCAAAGCTACACACTCCTCTAAAACTATTACAGCACGACGACAGCGGGGGAGAATTAAAGCATGAAGTCTGCTGAGCGAGTCTATGATCAAATCCCACACTTATCTGCCACAGCCAGGACCAATACCATTGCGCCAAATGAAAAGTGTGTGGGGTTGCTTAGCAACGTGCCGATTGCTGCGATAAACCACGCAGAGAGACAGCCAGAGAGAACCTGACTCTATTCACAGGCGCATGACACGGCAGCCTCTGCCAGCATATATGCGATGATATGCACAGACCTCGTCAGCTACAGTCAATGACATCTCAGAGAAGCAAGAGCGCCTCAAAATCCAAGCAGACCTGACATATCTCATTTACACCAGCGATCGAGGAGATGGGATTAGAGTCTTTCCTGTGGTGGAACTGAGTGAACCTGCCACCAACACCATCAACACCACCAATATCACAACACCGTTAACATGGTCACCACTATGGATAGTGTTTGGAGCTCGTGTTTGTAGCTGCATGCATTTGTTTAAATCTACAATAGAAATGAGATAAAGAAGTAATCAAAGTGCACCGGAATAAGAAGCACTCAAAACCCTCGAGCTCAGCCATAAAGCCCTCAGTCAGCTACTTCTGAGATACATTAACCTTATGACCTTTAACACTCAGCAGCTTCACCTCCACAGCTAAACAAAACCAAATTACCTACAAAGTGAAACAAAAACAGCATATATATCTGGAACACATTGGAACGACAGCAACAAAACACAATCCAGACGCTACTGGACACATAAACATGGTTTGGCAGAGTCTTTGAATTCTACATTGAGAAGAGCTTTATTGGCATGGCTGTATTAAGTTGCCTGTGCTGCCAAAGCACTCAAATCTGTTTATCATAAATCAGTCAAGTAATGAGTCAATATGCATGCGCACACACACACACACACACACACACACACACACACACACACACACACACAGGCAAAATAACTGCACATATAAATAGTATTATTCTGATTAGAGGAAATCATGTGAAAACCCTTTTTAATGTATTTAAACATAGAGACATAGAAAAATGTAAACACAAAACTGATGTCTTAAATTCACAGAAATGCAACTTTCTTATACTTGGACCAGTGGCAGATGTCAGAGAATGGAGCTGGACAAATTACTGGTGGGGAAAATTGAATAATCACTGGATGTAGGTAAGAATGAGTCACCTCTGGCCATGCTACAGTGGATCCAAAAAGTTTCCACAGTACTTCAAATTTTATGTTACAGTCTTATTCCAAAATGGATTCAATTAATGTTTTCCCTCAAAATTCTACACACAATAGGCCATGGTGACAAAGTGGAAATGTATTTTATTTTTTTTTGCTGTAAATTTTGATAATTTATTAAATAAAAACACATAAGTATTCATAGCCTTTGCCATGACACTGACAATTGAGCTCAGATGCCTCTTGTATCTACTGATCATCCTTTAGATGTTTCTACAGCTTAACTGGAGCACATCTGCAGTAGAGCTGGCCAATCAACCAAACAGAGTGATCATGGTAGGAGGGCCTTAGTCAGGGAGGTGACCAAGAACCCAATAGTCACTCTGTGACAGAGCTCCAATGATGCTCTGTGGAGAGAGGAGAACCTTACAGAAGGACAACAATTTCTGCAGTACTCCACCAGTCAGTCACATATGGTAGAGTATATGGCACATGACAACTCTCAGAGCATGAAAAAAAACATTTGGACTGAAGGCTAAGCATCATGTCTGTAGGAAACCAGGCACTGCTCATCACCTAGCCAATACCATTCCTACAGTGAAGCATGGTGGTGGCAGCATCATGCTGTGTGGATGTTTAACTGCAGCAGGAAGATTAGTCAGGGTCAAGGGAAAGAAGACTGCAGCAATTTACAGAGACATGATTTTGTCTCTGTCATGAATTTGAGTGAATGATCACCTGCTCCAGAGTGGTCTGTGCCTCAGACTGGGACAAAGGTTTGCCTACTAGTTAAGGATATTTTCAAAATGAACAACAATGCACTTTTGTAAGTCACTCTGGATAAGGGTGTCATAAATGCCATAAATGTAAATGTAAATGTAAATGTCTATCAACAGGACAGCCACCCTAAACACACAGCCAAGATAACAAAAGAGTGGTTTCAAGACAACTCTGAATGTCTTTGATTGGCCCAACTAGACCCCAGACTTGAACTTGATTGAACATCACTGGAGATATCAAAAAATCCAATTGATGGAGCTTGAGAGGTTCTGCAAAGAAGAATGGGAGAAACATCCCAAAACAGGTGTGCCAAGCTTGTAACATCATACTCAAAAAGACCTGAGGCTGTACTTGCTCTCAAAGGTGCTTCAACAAAATATTGCGCACAGGCTGGTAGACACATATGGCTGCACAATTTGATACACCTGCAAAATCATCTACGTTACATTACTTATATTACAAAGCTATACAACACAATACTCCTCACTATGCCATCCAAATCTTCTCAAAGTTGTGCCCATCTTGTGTGTATTTGCCAGCCCATGGAGCATTTTGCTTAGCCTCTAACCATATATTCAGTTTTTCTCTTTCATAGAGTTCTCTGTCAGAGAACCAAAAGAAACACAGATCTGTAAAATGAATACAAGCTCAGTGACCACAGTCCAGACACTGAAAAGGGCAACTATAAAAAAAACCCAGCTGCCAAAAGAGTATATATGGTCCCTGGATGACAGGTAAGGTTGAGACAGAGCTGCCCTTTTTAACTCACAGTGAAACATTTCAAAACAGAAGCAAACTCATCCTTAATACATTTACAAACCAAACCATTTTTGATTTCCCTGGTTGCTGGGGATAAGGCATTGTGGATTATCTCAATAGAGTTTCTGCAAAGTTTGCTGCCGTGTGTGTCAGCCTGGGGAACAATGAATGACCAGTGCACTGAAAAATGAGTCATTCACTGAAGATTTTGTGTGTGTGTGTGTGTGTGTGTGTGTGTGTGTGTGTGTGTGTGTGTGTGTGTGTGTGTGCGTGCATTTGCGCACACTCATCAACTAACTGGTGTTTTCAATATTAAATGAATCAACTGTGAGATAATTAGGGACGTCACATGGCATTTTAATTTGTTTTCTGATATGATCTAGGCTGGGATTCCCGAAAGCATCTTAGCATAAAGGTAATTCTTAAATGGTTGAGCGAGCATCACATTCAACACTTTCTCTCCCAGTTAAGATGAACAATGAGATAGGAAAATAAGCCTTGATTTGATTGTAGCGTTTTCAAAGATAATGAAGTCAAGTAATTATGTTAATTAATAATCACTGCATTTAAATGGTTTTAGAGTTTACTGATCATGATCCAGTTTCAGGGACCTCCTTGACAAACAGGCTACCAGAAATCTTTTTATTTTTTTATACACACAAAAGTAAACAAAAATCATAGCAAAATGTATAATTTATAGTGCAATAAACTCTGCTTTCATATTCATGATCTGAAATATGAGAAACCATATCCATGCAGATAGAAGAAGGCCTTTGGGACATTAATTCATTAATAAAATACACAGACCTGCCATAACATTACAACTACTAACACTGACAGGTGAAGTGAATAACAGTGATTATTTTTGTATAATGCTGTCTGTCAAGAATTTAGTTCTACATATAATCTGAGCCACATTGAGGACCAAACAATGGGGTCTAGAATCAGAGCTTCTCCAAAGTGTCAGGTCTTGTGGGGGGTCTACCTGGTGCACAGTAGTCATTACCTACCATTAGTGATGGTACTTGTGAACTTGGTAACCCAAGGCTCATTGATTTTATGGGTATAAAAGGCTAGCTGGTCTCTTTCCACACTGTGACAGATTTTCAGGAATGGTTTGTGGAACATAATAGATTTCATATTCATTTGGTTGATTCTCCAGATCTCAATCCAGGACTTAAAGGATCTGCTGATAAAGACAGGATGCCTCTGGCGGTCTTGATAAGTCCATGCCTTGATGAGTCAGAGCACGTTTTGGTGGCATGGTTGACAAATATATATTACAATGATACAAGTTTGTCCAGTTTACTTACTTATAATAACAAATGATTAACCTGTGCTCTGCCCAATCTACTATTTAGGGTGAATTACCATAAAATGGGTCACCTAAGCTCTGGGGGCACATTAACACACTTTGTGGTTAGGATGTTGTGGCCTGGGACCATAGCTGCCCCATCATATATCTAAAAACACACCCCCAAAAAAATCCCACAAGCAATAGGTCAAAAACAGAGCACATGTTCAGCATTTGGGTATGAAACACAAAGAATGAGTGCCTTAATCAGTCCCAATCAGTCTTTGCAGCTGTTTTGATTAGCTGGGCCTCAGGTTAGGGGTGTGGTTTTGCTTAAGCCTAGTGAAGCACATTACCTGTGCATGTGCTATCCCACCTGAGGCCAGCAAAAGAAGCATATGCTGCATCCACAGTTGGTGTGACTAATGGTTTCAAGTGTCTCCATACTTTAAAAAATGTGAAATATATTTTTTATATGATATGATGGAATACTTACACATATGTTGCACAAGATTAATAAAAAAAAAAAAAAACATTGTTACATTTATGGTTTATTTTACAGAAGGTAAAATGGAATCTGGAATCTTTACTAATGTGGGGGTGCGCAGTCCATAAAAATGATCTTTCAGACAGGACTGAAATGCTCTGGTAATAATTACATTATACCGCCTCCCCTCCCCACGTCCCCCTCTCTAAATATGGCTTTAGATGGTATAGCAATCTTCAAACAGGAACCCCCAATGCAGCAATGTCCCACATTGGACTAACACACTTCAGCGAATGTGGATTTTCACATATGGAAGAAAGGAACGCAGGAATAGATGGAGTATGGGTTGATCTACTGTTGTAATATATTTGATCACATTTGCAGGTTCATTTCATCACTGTTCTCAGCACACACAAACACACCTCAGAACTGTAAAACTGAGACAGCACTGAAGTTGGGAAGAAGAAGTTGGGAGGAATTTGCAGTGCTGCAGAATCACATCTAACACTTACTAAATAATGAGAGGAGACAAGAACAGTACAGCTAATCTAACAGCCTTAAAGACACCAAGAGAAAAGGTTGGGGGGCGAGAGGGTGAGGGAGAGGAGGAGGGAAAGGGGGAGGAGGTGAAGCAAGGAAGAAAGAATCAAGTGTGGGAGAGAGAAAGGGGAAAGAGGGGGGAGAGCGAGAAAGAGCAAGGGGTGAGAGAGATGGAGGAAGAGTGCGAGAAGGATAGAGAGCTGAGAGGAGAGAGATGGAAGGAGAGAAGAGAGAGAGTGAAGAGGGAGAGGAAGATGGACAGACAAAGCAGGGAGGGAGACAGAGAAAACAAAGACAGCATGAAAGTGGGAGAGATGGGAAGAGAATAGATGAGATAAAATGAGAGAGAAGTGGGAGAGAGGGAAAGAAAGATGGATAGAGAAACGGAGAAAGCAAGACTGGGTGTGAGAGAAAGAGAGGGAGAGGTCGGAGAGAAAGATGTCAAGAGAAGACAAAAGAAGGAGTGAGAAAAAGAGGGGTGAGAGAGAGAAGGGGGAGAGAGAATGTTTCAGAAACTGAAGGAGAGAAAGAAAGAAAGAAAGAAAGAAAGAAAGAAAGAAAGAAAGAAAGAAAGAAAGAAAGAAAGAAAGAAAGAAAAAGAAAGACAGACAGTGGGAGAGGGGGGAGAAAGAGAGATTGAGAGGGGGACCTCAGATAAGATGTAATGGATGTCATTTGGTATTCCAAAGCTCCTGCTTCAGTAACGTGGCCGCAGCAATCATCATTTGCTGTGAATGTGCCGAGTATCCACAGAAACGTTAGCACTCTCTGTGCTGTGCATTTGGACACTGGACATCAATCATGATCCCCAGCAAAGTCACTGAGCCGCTCACCAGAGGAAAAAAGGCCTGGAACAGCTGCTGCAAAATTCAACAGCCCCACACAGAACACACACACACACACACACAGCACATTCATCACACTACAGGCCAAATACACAGCATTAAATAACCAGGGTGCTGAATTAACCCAGTTATTATCGCCATTTCGTTTATACACCCACCATCAAAAAATAGCTGCACCCAGAAAGAAGTGTCAGACTGCAGTGCTAGAAGGAAGGTTACCAGGAACAATAAATGGTTGAACTCATATGGGCAATATTTGCCAAACTACACATACACAAAAAGTGTTTCTCAGTACGTTTGCTAACGTTTCTGCATGGAGCTGTACAAGTGTGTCCTAACGGCGTCCAGCAATAATCCGTCCCATGCAGCTCGAATAGTGCACTGGTGGATTCACTGATCATCTCCACCAAGACAAAAGCAGGACACATCACTGAAGATAACCCGCTGCCATTCTGAATGGCTCTGTGACAGTCACTCAGCTTTTGGTGATGTTGATGGGGTGTTAAGAGCAGTCATCGTAACGTCATGCATGAATTCCATCTGCCAGTGGTGCTGGCAGTAACAGGGTGGCTCATGTTCACAGCCATGGCTGTTGTGTCAATGTATGATGGACAATCTGGGGGGTTTTCCCTCTCCATGGTTTGTGTAGGTCTCCCATATCCTTCATGTCAATGGTGCATGCCAACAGTGCCAACACATTGAAATATCTGCATGACCAGTATGGAGTGCAATATACTGATAACACCATGTCGATTCCTGTAGTCCTACAATGCAAACACTCTCAAACTCTTCCAACTGCACACATTGCTTTCACAATCTTCCCCAAGGCACACTTCGCTTACAAATGAAGCTATCAACACAAAGGCATGAGTCAGAATGGGAAGCACATACAATGGGACAACCTTATGTAGTCAGTCAGTTACAGCAGTCCTTACTTACAAAACTTGAATTCACGTCTCACTAGGTCGAAATATACCCACCATGTCTCCTTTCTGTAGGTTGATTGCTTTGAGGTGCACCTATGTTTTCAAGGATGGCAACTAACCTCACCTTCCACTGGAAAAAAAGAGTTTCTGATCCATGTTGACATCACTGCATCACATGTCCATGCTGAGAATCTCCATTTCTGCCACGTCCCAAAGGGGTTCTTCTGGATCCAGCTGGTGACTGGGCAGACTGCTGAAGAACACTGAACTCATCCCTGAAGTCATCTTCACAAAGCCAGCTTCAGCAAACTTTTACTTTGAGATTTTGGGAATGATGGAAGTACCCTGTGTGTGCATACAGTCACATAGAATACTAGGACACCCCATATAAACCTTTATCTTGAACTTATTTAAACATACAGACATTTGATCTTCATTTGAACAATACTGACAGATGAAGGAGATGTACCTAAACACATACAAATGGAATTAACAAATGCAATTTCATTGGAAAATGTTAGGACACCTCCACATTTATTACTACTTAAAATTAGAATCTGGTACACCACGTCAGCTGTAGATGATTAGAACATGGTTAGAGAGGATTTTGGAGGAGACTGTCTTATGTAAACCTCAGACATTAGTATGGTTTCATTATTGAAATGAGTGATATCACCATGGCCAGATCCAAAAAACACTCTGACACCTAAGGAGAGAAGGTTGTAGAAGCTGATGAGTCTGAGAAGGGATTTCCAAAGATCTCTGCACAACTAGAAAGCAGCCGTTCCACTGTTTACAAACAGCAGCAGTTCCACAAAATATACAAACAGCAGCAGGTCAGGCTCACCCAATGAACTTGTTTAAGGAATTCTCCAACAATCCTAAAATGAATGAAGTTTCATTTATACGGGGAACCTATAAGCTTTAACTTTCTGTTCATCACTAACTCACACAACACACACATTTATTGATAGCACTGATTCTAGATTGCCGCACACCAGAGCATGTCAATGAAACAATCAATGCAGTAACAAACTCCATAATTCTGAGGATTTAAATAATAAAAAGTCCCATTAAAAGCAGTCAAAAGTAAAACTTTTAGACTGAGGAGGTAACTGGTAATGTCAAAAGGCCAAATGTTATAATAAGAGAAGCAAGAGACATAAAGCATCAAAAGAACACAACCGCAATGGCTGTTGGCCCTATGCTTCGCAGTAAGCATTGTCTGTGGCCAGAGGGGTGATGCCGTACTGAGTGCTATTCATTAGCCACAAGCCTGCAAATACAATCAATACCACGCCTTTCCAATTACACTGTGAGAAAGCCATAGGAAACTCACGCTGTATTTAAACGCTTTAGTATTGACTGGCATTGAAGCTCACAGCTAGGCTTACCTTGTGCCAAGCATGGAGATGCAGAGAACCTGCAAAGAGCACCCCAGTTTGTATTCTCTTGTGATCCAACTGCACCACTCTTTTTCTCCGGCCCTAACTAGTAAGAAGATTTCAATTGTTCAAAAACTCTTACGTAAGGAACACTGGTAACGAGTGTACACGTGTCATCCCTGTGTCTCAATACAGGCACTGTATCACTGTCTCAAATCCAACGCTGACATTTTGCACTAAATAAAAATGTCCAGGTGCCACACTGTACCTTAAATTACTGACATCTCTTAGAGCAAGAGATGGAGTGAAGGGAAGACTGCGTGACTCAGTCTTTACACCAATGAAGGCCATCCCTTTGTGCAGTCCCTGAATGAGACCCAAAAATGCAGCATCTGTTTTTTAACATTCCAAGGCAGGGCTGTTTGATATAAGCAGTTTCAGCAGTTTCTTATGGTCGCTTTGCCATGTGTACGTTTAAATCATTAACAGTGCACTAATCATATCACATAAAAAATTATTGCTCGTAATTTTCATTTTAATGAATTCATTTTAATTTAATTGCAGTGTATTATAATGGCTCCTCCCCTTCTGTTACATTTGACAAATTGGGTGACGCAAAGGAATGAAAACAGTACCACTGGCTATCCACTACGTTGTACCCAGTGGATCACACTGACTAAGCCACTGTACTTGCACTAAGTGACTATGAACGTACTGTAGCACCTATATCTCAGAGGAGTAGATATAATGATTTCTGACGCTGAAAAAATCCATTTCTTTCATTTTATGTTCATTTCTATTAAGAATGATGTTCTATTCTTATTTAAACTGACAACATTGTTGAAATATAAATGGGTGACTGCATAAAATTTAGATTTTCCTACTACCACCTACTTCCATATACAAAATATGACACTGAAAATGTTAGATATTATCTTCTGGAACTTGGCTTATGGGTAATATTTAAATACCCCTGTTTGAGGCCATTCCTATGATCCATGCACCTATCTGTGCATGGACCAGAGATGACCTGGAGTGAAGGTTATAGTTAGTTGATAGAAGTGGAAAACTTTAAAACTGTAAAACTTTCTTTTACAAAAACCTTCCCTTTAACTCTCTTTACAACTTCAAATAGATAGATAAATGCCCATGTATTATCTAGAACACCCATGGAAAAATTAACGTGTTGCAGAGCTGCTTTGATATCACTGATCTAAGCTATAGGCCTATCTTTTCCTTATCAGTATCAAACAAATGATTCCCAACATTTTTTACATTTTCTATCATTTTGAGGACATTTGTGCACCAAGAGGTGCTAAATACACACACCACACAACCCCTTCCATATATACAGGAGTCTGTTCTCATCATTTCTCTGTGTGGACAGAGACAAAGTGAGACAAGTGGACAATCGCTAAAATCTGGCTGCCTGTGATTCAGTCGCACGTTTGCGCCTGTGTGTGTATATGTGTGCTGACAGCTCAGTGTGTGTTCGTTATAAATAGCCATGGTCATGGCAAAACACTGAGGCTGTTAGCATCGTCCACCACTGCCCAACAAACATCCCACTGAATAATAACTCCCATGATGGCTGGTTACTGACCACGCCCCCACTCCCCGCCCAGCTCGGGGGCGTGTAATGAAATATGTCTGTGGTGATGTATGGCTGCCGGAGACGCTCGGCTGGAAAATTGAATCACACTAACTTAATTTGCAGTCAGGGCAATCAAATTACGTGTTTTGGCTGGAGTATTTCAGGCTGTGGAGACGGCAAATTTGTCTTGGGGGCCGTCAGAGATGGACATGTCTGCAGTGGTCCACCCTTCTGTTAGGGAGCACAGAGAGACAGAGAGAGAATGAACATTAGTGGTCACCATATTGTATGTTTGTGTATTCTAACACTATGACTGGACATTCAGGTCTGATGGATGCGGTGAAAAGGGAGGAATGAAGAAGTGAGGAGTTAGTCATCAACAGTTTTAGACAGTATGACAAATACACATCATATTACTTCAGTCAGATGAACTAAAAGCAACATCATGTAGCAGTTTTACCTTTCAACAGCAGAATCGTGCTGATGGTATCCTCACTATAATATAGAGAATGGCAATACCTGACTGGAACGCTAAAGCCAATTGGTGGGACTCATTTTGTGAGAAGAAAAATCAAGGCCTTCTGGAAGTCCAAGGGACATCACTTACTGTGAATACGAGCTTTAATCGAACGTGTTAGAAATGAAAGAGACACAACTGGTACATATCTCACACGCACAGGGTTGTACACAACAATATCCACCAATCTTCCATAGTCCAGGAGCAGCATTCCATCCCAGAGTGACAATGACAGAGACGGCATTCTCCTTATTACAGTCAGTGGAGCATCAACATGATCATAAAGATGTTCAAATCAAGTGTGTAGTATCTGAAAGTCTACTAGATCCGCAGCTAGATATCAGTGGACGTGCAAAATAGGTGGAGAATCTGAATGTTTAGTGGGACTTGTTTAAATCTAGAAAGCTTAATGGCCCACAAGAAAACAAAAAACAACCATTTATGTGAAATATATTTATTTGTTTTACCAAATATTTCTCAAGTGCCAACATTGAAAATGAAAATAAGTATTAGTACTGAGTGTGAAATCAGGGTTCTGGAGCGATGCTATGAGAATTATAATGATCTTGCTTGAAATGGACCTGTTTTCATGCGTGTATCGTCTAAATCAGGCAGCAGCAATAAAGCAATGGTGGAAATGACATTCAAATCGGGTTTCGAGGTCAAATCGAGTTGTGACTGGGCCCACTGGTGGTCCCTGGCCCACAGGTTAAGAACCAGGTAAGACGTGATAAAGTCTCCTTTTAACAAAACTTTGTGTCAGAACATTTTTCTTTTTTGACAAAATGTGAATCTGGCAGACGTTCTTTACTTTGTGTCAAAATCTGACTTTTCTTTTCATGACAGCAGCATTACTAACCACACACAGAGCTTTCACTTTTCTTGTTCTCAAGTGATCATCTATTCAAGCGCTTCATGAGTTTAATCAGGAGTGTGAGTTGCTCAAAATAGCTTATTCTACTGCAGGAAATGCGGTCAGAGAGCTTTAACACTTACAACGAATGTCAGTAGTCCGCTTCAGTGTGTGTAATGGAAAGATGCAACAGCAACTAAGAGACTTTCTAAAAAATATAATTAAAGTTGAGAGAGAGAGAGAGAGAGAGAGAGAGAGAGTGAGAACACACACTTGTTTGACTTGGCTGCTGACGTTAGAATTGCTTGAAGAAAAGAAATCAATCAGAGTGACAGGCCAAGCTCCATCTCTCTCTCTCTCTCTCTCTCTCACACACACACACACACACACACACACACACACACACACACACACACACACACATTCTTACTTAATCCTGACAGATCATTCATCTACACACACACACCTAACAACTACAACCACAACCACACACACACACACACACACACGTAAACATGGATACTTTTATAGTTTTATAGTGGCTCTTGCCCTTCAGTAAAAAGAGCCAATCAGAGCCAATCTCTGTGATGAGAGACCAAGAATGAATATGTTGCTAATTGTTAAAAAAATGGCTGAAGTGATGTTAGGCTACAACATTATAAATACATTTAATAAATAATTGATTAAGTATTATAAGATGATTAATGATGATGAAAAATTTGTTTGAAAAGAACTATACAACGCTCACTGCGGGGCAGCCCAGTGACACACAGCTCCAAGGGCCTGGGGTTGTGTGTTCGTACTCCCGTTTCCTCTCGCCTCCCTAAAACACACATGGTAGGTGAGTTGGTCATGCTAACTTGCACCAGATTGTGTGCATGTGTGTATTACCCTGCTATGGACTGGTGTCCTCTCCAGGGACTATTCCTGTCTTGCGCCCAATGATTTCAGGAAGGCTGTGGATCCACCGTGACCCTATTCAGGATGACGCAGATAAGATAATGATTGACTGACGCTCAATGTGGACTGAATGAACTAGTCTGTACACACCTTCACACACAGCCTTCAAGCGTGGCTGTTTAACCCTCAATTTTGGCAGCGTTCACAGTAGGTAAGAACATTTGCCACAGACTTGAATAACCTGAGGAATCCATTCCATGCACAACAAAACGGAATGCCTCCTCACCTTCCCAATACAATCTGGCTAAACCCTCCTTTTCCAGAGAATATGAAAGAATATTTACACACGTTATATAACCTGAGATTATTTTTATGGCTCATTTTACATGACGTAAATAGTCCAGGATTTTACTGAAAATGAATGACATGGCATATTTGGACAGGACTAAAATCACAGAGAACCTTCTGTAAAAATGAATTTACCCCACCTCCCCATGTTAAACTAATCCTGTCCAAATAGGGCTTATGCCTAAACCCAGTAGCAGATATCAGATATAACAAATTATTATAAATAACAAATATATTTAACTGCAATCACAAGTTGTGTTGTAAGTTGTACTTTGGTGATACATAATAGACAAAAAAATGCCAAATCATTCAACAATTTACAGCCATGCAATTTTGCAGCAGAGTGATAAAACACTGATTTTCTGTTTACACGAGGCTCTTGGGGGAAAAAACAGCTTTGATTTTATTGTCTGATTTATGCCATTGGTGAAAGCTCACAGAAATGTATCATAATTTTAACACTGTAACAAAAACACTGCAGTAATTCCCGAATCTTACTGGAGTGTGTTCTTTCATTGTGTTCTCTCAGCATGATCTACTGTTAGAGTTGGCTTTCTCAAATTTTCTTATTGGCAAAAAATAAGTTTTCTCTTTTGTGTGTGTGTGTGTGTGTGTGTGTGTGTGTGTGTAGCCTCAGTTTGGTTCAGCTGAAGTAAAGACATGGTCACAGCTAGTACTGGTCAGCATTAGCTGTTGGCTTGGTGCAAATCCTCGTTTGCTGCCCTTGGATTTTGACTTGTTTGGTTTCATGTTTGAGCTCCCGTCCAACACTGGTAGAGAAAATATGCAATGCTTGGTTCCCACAGAATCCTGTATTTCCATATATAGCATGGAGATATTGTTTTCATCACAGTTAACAATTTTGCCATCTTTGACATGTTTGGGTGTATAAATATAATGGTTGACGGCTGTTATGTAAGAAATTAGGGGTTTGGTTATGCCATAAATTACGTGAAAGAGGAGATAACAGTGTTTGAGGTCTGTCACTTCCAAGTAGAAAGCATAACGGTCTCAAGAAAACAAAACTCAGTTTTTAATATACATTTGTTATCGCATATTATTATCTTTGGCCATGAAAACGTGAGAATGAGGGCCTGAACAGCAAGAGCAGAGAAGTAAAGATCACATATGTCTAGTAACAAAATGTTTGTAGCTAAAACATTTCCTTCAATTTGACTTGAATGATTATGACTTGAAGTGCCATTTCCATTACGACAAGCCTGCAGACCACTACAGAGTACTTCACAGGCATTATTCCAAGAAAATATTTGACATTCAACATTAAACATGAGTACAATAACTGTAACCCTAAACATAATTACCCTGCAGACAAAAAGTGAACAAGATTTGTAATATATCTAAATATACATTACTGAGAGGTAGACAGGTGGACACTATATGCATGGGAGGTAGACATAAATAAAGGGTTAAGTACTATTAATATTGTTGTATAATATTATTGTGTAGGATGGCGTGTGCATTATTGTGCAAAGTGCACAATGCAGTTTTTTTGTGTCTGTATTATGAGTTCCATTGTGATGTGTGTGTGGTGTTGCCAGTCATTCACAAGTCTGATGGCTTGTGGGTAGAAACTGTTTGTGAGTCTTACTGTCCTGAACTTCCTGTAGCATCAGCCTGATGGTAGGATTGTGAAGAGCTTGCTTTGAGGGTGTCTGCTGTCCTCGATGCTGTGTGCCCTTCTAGTGGCCCTGGTGTGGTAAATGTGAGGTGAAGGCTGCTCCTGAGATGGACTTTGCGGTTTTGATCACCCGCTGGAGGGCCTTCCTGTCCTGAATAGTGAAATTATTGTACATGATAGTGGAACCAGTGAGGACCCTGTTGATTGTGCATCTGTAGAAGTTGCTAAGAATGTTGGCTGACATTCCAAATTTCCAAAAGTACAGTTGCTGCTGTTACTGTTTTGGTTTGTGTTGGAAAGCCAGAAGAGATCCTCACTGAGGAATTTAAAGAACTTGATCCTCTCCATCTGTGGTGGGTCTTGTCTGAACTGGGGGACAGGTTCTTGTTCTGACACCAGGCCACCAGATCAACCACCTCTCTCCTGTACACTCTCATCCTACCAGTGATCAGTCCATTTGACTGTGGCATCATCAGCAACCTTGATGATGCAGGTGTTGTTCTGGGAGGCCACGAAATCGTACCTGAAGAGTCTGTACAGCAGGGGGCTCAGCACATAGCCCTGGGAAAACAACAACAACAACAACAACAACAGCAAACGCAATATTCATTGTAATATTACCAGTCAGCAAATATGTTTCCTACATGACACCAGTAATGCATTTTACTCCATCACTGATTAAACTTGATATTGCTCATGGGAGGGGCACAATATTGGGGTTAATGTGCCCTGCACCTGCTCCGTTTCTACACATTGACACATACACACACTTTTCACCGTCATGCACATGCATGCATTCACACATGCCTCTTTCTTTCTCAAACATTCACACACAATGCTCTTCTCTGCTTGCTCTCTCCACCTACGCACAGCACAGTGAAAGCATGCTTGAGTCTTTCCCAGTTATATGCACTCACAGAAGAAAGCACCCAAATTCAAAGGAAGACACTCCATTATGTTCTATTTTTTCCAGCTATTCATTTTGCACCTTGCTGTGTACACCTCACCTCCAGAAACTTGGAATTCACTTCAAAGCCCACCACATTCCTGCCTTTATCAGAAGAGTTAGCTTCAAAAAACTAAATTTAAACTCCAGACTATTCACCTGAAACCCGAACCTTACATCCTGGATGGATTTTTAAGTGTTGTTAAATACAGATATGAAGTCAAATACAATAGAGCTTAAACTCATTCCACCTGCACGACTGTGTTAAATATGCATTTGACCCATGTCTGCTCCCACTCACTCATATTTAATTCAGTGATATGAGCAAGGTAGGAGCTCAGGAGAGCCTGCAAATCATTAAAGGTAAAGCTTTAAGTAAGATCATCCAATGTTGTTTCAGCCTTTCTTCAGGAGCTTTAGGAGAATGGACCATTTTTGGCTGGCTTAATAATTGCAAGATGATTGCATGGACAGAATATAAAAATCTATACTCTAATGGGAAGAGAAGGCTCATGTCAAAAATTGACTGCATTGTAATGGCAGTGGGGATCACTTCCCCAAGCATAATATCAAGTAGTTTAGTAACGAGCATGCTAAGTCATGCAAAGAAAAACAACCTGCAGTGAAAGAGCCAGAATTTGTAGACTGAAGGCATCATCACATTACATAGCTCAGAATCGGTAAGAAACCTGCTGTGAGAAACATCACCTTTACTGTAAAATCAATTTATAACATTTTATATAAGTAAACGTAGTGGAATGAGTACCTGGTGCAACATCTGAAGGCACAGATATTTGTCTATATTGAAGACATTAGATTGACTGCATTTTCTCAGTGTAAATCTCACTCATGTCATCTTCTGTGTCTTCCTGTGATCTTGTTCTATATCTAATGTAATGCAGCAATGGAACAGATATTTCTCCAAATTCGGCACCAAAGGTGTTTTCCATCACCCATTTCATGTACAGCTCAAAAACATTGAATTGAAACTCAGTATTGTGGGTCATTTAGGTAATTTGTTAATCATTAACATCTCTAATATGTTGAAGACCACTTACTAAATCTTTGATAAAGCATTCATGGCAGCAATAGACATAGCTGCAAAAATGCAAACAGTCATCATGGTGTTTTGATATTCCTCAGGTGATCAACTGTTTGACATTTAACTAAATAGAGTCTACTCATTTTCAGCTAATTAAAAAAAAAATGCTGCACTAATCAATATGGTCACAGCTGTGTTTGCCCAAGAGGTTTAATTTCCAGCTCAATCGATATGTGAGTGCTTTTATGTTGTTCATGAGCTGGTTAATTGTAAAGTGGCTTTAAAGCAAACACTTAACACTTCATGGCACACACGGTAGTCTGTGGACTTGTTTTAAAAAATGATGGAAAAATGTGCACAATGATTAGAGGGGATGAAGTCTTTACAGACATGCTTATCTATAGGGTTCTAATAATTGACCTGACATCACTTCTGGGTTGTATATGTGACACATTGTCTATATTGTGCTGTTACATCCTTTCCCCACTTATGTTCACAAATCACATTTGCCTTCTTGCAGGTACCAAATTCATTTTTACCTCACATTTTATTACTTAAAAGTAATTAAACAGGCACTTTTTGTGGCTGTGCATTTAGGATACTCCTAGATATTGTAGGACACTAACATGAAGTAAACAATGGTCATCCGTAAAACACAAAGTAAAAGGTCATCTCTGCCTATAGCAGAGATTAACCTGAAGGTCACTGTTGAGCCAGAACTGAACCATATAAAAATGTTATTTTGACACTTTGGAAAGATGTGTTTAAAATTTAAGCAGGGCTTGTACATGTTATTCTTAATGATCAAAACATTTCAGCTGTTAATAAAAAATAGGTCTTAGGGTGTGTTTCTCAAGGTTTGCTTTGCATGTCTATATGTTGTTAGTTGTGACAGGGGTATAGTAGCTTTAGTGATATATTTTAAATGATGCAAAGTGGCCCCCAGGGTGGAGAAAGAGTCACTGAGCCAGAGTAAAGACGCAGCGTGCCAGCTCCAGTGATGCAGATGTGCACCCACACAAATGCTCACATGCACGCAGACGCTCATTCATTACAAAAAAAAAAAAAAAAGGCAACCACATCCAGTTGTCCATTCAATAAAAGATTTAACAGAAGCTGTAGTTAGCCATAAGGACCTGAGGCTGAGAGTCAGTGTTGCATTGTTGAAAAAAATATGAAAATGGCTGAAGTCATGTGATTCTAGCCTTGTTACCTTGACGTTTACATCATTTAGCACTTAACAAGTCAATATGTTACACACACAGCACTTTACCATTCGTGCACAAAACCCCTCACTACAGCAATCCTATTGGATATTGATGAGCATCTGCCACATGCTTTATCTTGCTCAGTGAAACATGATATAACAAGCATGATATTACAGCATTAAATACACTCTTCATGAGTAAGCAAAAAAAGAAAGAAATGTGGCCCAAATATGTCTGCTATCTGAGTGGTCATTTAAGACTGAATTTTGGAGTTGAGGAAAAATCTATCTAAAAAAAAACAAACAAAACAAAACAAAAAAAACCCAAAAATAACAACAATAAATTCTGTAAAAGTCTGTGAGTTTGACCACAGAGGCTCTCTTGACTAGATATGTGAGAACTGTTTTATAGTTGTATGTGAATAAAAACTTGAAAATGGCAGTAAATAAAAGGTGGGTGAACCTCACACAGTGGGAAGTGGGCGGAAATTAGTAGGAGTTTCTAAAACTGGACATAGAATGTGTATAATATATCAGTGATACACACATAGACAACTTAGATGTATGTTGTTTCCAGTGTTGAATTGCTGTGCAATGGCTGGAATAGCAGGAGGGAGACAGAAGGAGAGAGAGTAAGAGAGAGAAAACAGTGACCTTTTCCTTCTCACTCCATCAAAAAGAGAGGCGGGGATGGACGGATGAATTCCACCCATTAAAGAGTCTGATTCAGGTACAAGCTGAATAGACTGGTAGACAAGGGTACCATTTTCAAGTTGCAATTTTTCAAAATTTCATCCAGAAAGAACAATTTTAACCAAAACATGAAATCTATGTTCATCCATCAGGAAACATTTTCTGACTTCAGGCATAAAGTCCTAATTAATATCCTTTTTAATTAGACATGGGAGTCAAATTCTCTATAAAATGTGACAGGGCGGTGGACATAAACGCAGAGTAAGGATTTTTATTAATAATGAAATCAAAATACAAAGCTAAGTGTGATATTGATTCCAAAATGGCTGCACTTCTTTATGCACCAGTAACATGCTAATTCATTTTAAATATTATTTTCTTGACAAGTTGAGTGGGTTGACTTTGAATCATCCCAGATATAAATGGGAGGACCTTGTCAATAACCTGAAGAGAGCTGGTACCACAGTCTCAAAGATTAACGTTAGTAACACACTATGCCATATGCAGTCCTGCAGGGCTTGCAAGGTCCCCCTGCTCATGCAAGTACATGTCCAGGCCCAATTGAATTTAGCCAGTGACCATCTGGATGATCCAGAGTAGGCATATGAAAAGGTCATGTGGTCAGATGAGACCAAAATGGAACTTTTTGACATCAACTCCAATCACCATGTTTGGAGGAAGAAGATGGATGAGCAAATCCCCAAGAGTACCATCCCAACCGTGAAGCATGGGGTTGGGAACATCATTTTTGGGGGAGCTTTTCTGCAAAGGGCACAGGATGATTGAAGGGAGGATGGATGGGGTCATGTATCGTGAGATTTTGGCTAACAGCCTCCTTCACTCAGTAACAGCATTGAAGATGGGTTGTCGTCCATCTTCCAGCATGACATTGACCTGAAACACTCAGCCAGGCCAACTAAGGAGTGGCTCTGTAAGAATCATTTCAATGTCCTGGAGTGGCCTAACCAGTCTCCAGACCTGAACCCAGTAGAATGTTTTGGAGGGAGCTTTAAATCAATGTTGCCCAGCTGTATGGAAATCTGTATAGAAAAGTGGGCCTACACTCCCTGCTGCGATGCATACAAACTGACCACTGTAATTGCAAAGGATTCTGTACCAAATATTAGGTCTGTTTTCTATTGTATCAAATACATATTTCTTGCATGAAAATTAATTATTTAATAATTATAAAAAAATATTTTAAAATGTGATTTTTGTAGATACTGTCTCTCACAGTTGAAGTGTATCTACAATCATATAAAATCACAGAACTCTCCATTCTTTGTAGGTGGGAAAACTTGCGAATTCAGCAGTGTATCGAACATTTATTTTCCCCCACTGTAAGTAAAGGAAGAACAATGACACTGACTTAACATCTGCCGGAAGTATAATGAGATTGTATTGTTCACTGTATCTCTGCAATGAGCAGGATATAAATTAGTTTAATTCACAATTACCACAGATAAATGGACCCATTTGCCATATATGTGTGGCTCTATGCAGCAGCTGTGATTGGCTGGGCATTATTAGATGTGTGCGGAAAGCAAGCACTGTGATTGGCTCAATTCATTAATAGTGAGCATCATATGTAAAAGGGATCAGCTGTCCCATTCCCTCAATTATGGCTCCTTCTCTCCATTCCTCCACTTCCTAGGAAAAGAGCAGTAGGAAAGGAAGAGGAGGAGAAGTAGCAAAAGTTCCTGGACGCAGCCACAGAGTGGAGAGAACGGACTACTGATGAACTGAGACTACTGAAGGAACTTGTAGTAAAACTGAACGTGTAGTATTTGTGCTGTGGACTGAAAAAAATGACAAAATGTTCATTTGAAAAATAAATCTGAACAAAACTTTTGTTAAATGATAAAAAGAAGCAAAGAAAGGATTTATGAAAAGTTAATTTTTTTCAAATTTAATGCGTCATTTCTGAAAATCCCTAACTTTAATATATCGGTATAGGTAACTGTCTTTTAGTCTTAGTACTAGTTTGTATTGCTTGGTATCATATTGAATGCAAAATCAGTGGCATCACCCATCCCTATTTTCTGGCTGATGGGGAAGAGGAGGAAGAAAAAGCAGTAACTTTTATGGTTTCAGGATGTATCCAAGGTCCTGGCTGCTTCAAAGGCTCAAATGATGTTGCTTCCTCTTTGAGATGTCATTTAAAGAAAAAGCACATAATCTATAAAACAAGTTAGTGTGTTGGTTGGTAAGTCAAACTTAGGAACACACATCATAAAAATGTTATGTTTTCTTATTATTCTGAAATAAATCTGAATAAGTGTACACATACATCCTCAGAATAATAAAGAATAATTAAAAAAACATTTAAAAATAATAAAATTTAGATTTAAATGACATTTTAGAAGCAAATAGCCTGTTATGTGGAAATTGCCATATTCTAAGTATCTTTTAAAAAAATATGCTTTATTTAATATTAACAAGAACATCTGAATGAATAGCTTAAATTTTTTGCAGATTGCTGAAATTGATGTTAATAATGTTAATAATAATATATCTTCACAGGCTATTGGAATTATGTGGAATATGAATTCCCAACTTGGAAACTGCATGAACATGTATGGACTGGCTATAGGAGAGCCGTAGGTAGGCCACTATAGATGCTGGCCACTGAGTGGTTGAAAGGTCAGGACAGAATACCATCAAGAGAGCACTCTCACCTGAAACCGATCAAATGGGACATAGCTAGTTAGTAGAGACTAGAGTCCAGAGATACCTCAAGCTTAGATGTTGCTGAAAACAAATATCAGACTGGACATCAACAAGATTCAGTATAAAAATAAATCAGTGGCTGACCCCCAAGGCACGTTCATTCCATCATTTTGGTGCCAGAACAGAAAAGAGTGTGGATGCTTTGTCATCCTTGCGTCTTGAGGGATAGTAGGTCAAACTGATATTACTTTGCCAAGATGAGTGTAGAGAGAGAAGAGGACCAAGCACTGAGCCTTGTGGAACACCAGTCCAGAGTCTGCATGGAACGGATGTGGAACCCTGCCATGCTAACTGGTATGATGCAAACCATTGGCAAAATTCTAAGACTACTGAGGACTGACGGGACGATCTTGTGGTCTACCGTGTCAAAGTCTGTGGAGAGGTCAAGCAGAATTAAAACAGATGATCATTTATCTGATCTGAGTTTTTCAGTGACAGCAATGAGAGCAGTACCTGTTGAATGTGTCGATTTGAAGCCTGATTGGTTTGGTTCCTGTAAATTGTTCTGGGTGAGAAAGCAATTTAGCTGATTATTGGACTTTTGAGAGAAAAGAAAGAGGAGATACTGGTCTAAAGTAGATCTGCCAATGCAGCCTACAGCAGTGTAGTCCTATCCATTCATGCTAAAGGTATTAAGAGTGTTCTGGTTTTTGGAATGATGCTCAATACAAAACAGACAATCAGAACACAGATCACTTGCATATATCAAGTAACAGAAGCAGTCTGGTTCATTCTACGCTGAGCCAGAAAAGCCCACTTAACCTCTCCCTTTTCCACACTGACCACCCAAAGCAGCTCTCTGTCTACACTGAGTTTTTAGGAAGCTGCTTTTAAGCTTTTTTTTCTGGTAGTGCTGATCAATATTTCAGCTGGATGGCCCTCTGCAGAGTCCTCTTTATGATGGATGTGGAAGTGCCTGTGTGTGTGCGAATGTGTGTGTGTGTGTGTGTGTGTTCCTGGAGACTGATGAAAAATCTTCTCCCTGCAAAGCCACACATTGCACAACCCAGGAGCGATAGTATTTAGACAAATCACAACAGGCCACCTGTGAGTAGTGCAGTGGTGTCTGTGTGTGTGTGTGAGAGAGAGAGAGGGGGGGGGTGGGGGGGTGGAGATTGAGACAAAGAAGAGAGAGTGAAAAAAGAAAGAGATAGTGAGACAGAATAGATGCATTCAATTAGGAAAGCTCTGGGACAGTGGGACTATTTTTCATTTGCCTCTAACAACAAAAACTGGACTCAGTCAGAGCTTTGGGGTGGGTGATAGTACTGCGGTTATTTTACTCCCACTGTATATGCAGTATGTATCCATAGTATATGGATCAAAGTATCAGGTAACATGCTAATTCCTTATTTCTTCAGAGTGTATCCTGCTTTGGTATCTACTGTCCAGAGAAGGCTTTCTAATAGACCGTGGAGCATTATTGTGAGGATTTGATTGCAGCTCCTGATACACTCCCTCCAGCCCATGTCTGGCATTAGACATGCTGCCAGTAGGTTCATGTTTATCTGCTCCAGAGAGTCCTATTTTGTGCGCAGTACTTCTCTACCAGGACTAGGCAACTTGTGTGTGCATTTGCACATCTGTGTCAGCAATGGGTGCAATGTAAAGTAGCTGAATGCATTCATTTACAAGGGTGTCCACAAACATTTGGACTTTTGTCAAGATGTTTGTGGACACCCTTTTTAATGAATATATTCAGCTACTTTATGTTGCACCCGTTGCTGATACATATGTGCAAATGCTTTTTCTCGAGACAGTACCAGAATCTCAATGGACCCCCGTCACTCCACATCTGAATGACGGTGACATCATCTGTCTGTGTCCTCATGTCCCCTGCTCTGCAAAGGGACCAACACATTGTTTGGTTAAAAGAACCAAATATACACATTAAAGGGCCCATATTCTACATGTTTACCTCAAGTTCACTTCAGGTCATAGGTGAAAACATTCCTTTTTACATTATGATTTTCCAGCCTCTATTTATCTGTTCTTACATTTTCTTACATTCAGTGAAGTGGAAAGGTGGTACAAATTCTGCAAAATATATTTCAGTCACTGCTTTTGGAGCTCTGAATCCTTTGGAAGGCACAGCTTCCAGGAAGAACACATGGCATAACTGATTTAATGGACTGTCCCTGTCTTATGACTTAATCACAAATGAGAAGGACCAAACTCTCCTGACCTTGAGTGATGATATGTGAACATTCCTGTAGTTGTGGAACCAAAGCCGTGGTTTCAGGGTAAGCTGTTTTCAAAGCTTAGTTGATCAGTATCCATATACAGACTGTACGGGCTGGAGAGAGTTACCACCATATGGGCGCATTAACACTTTGGTGAAAGGACTGCAGCTGAGCTGAGAGCATGTGACGTGGAATACAACTACAGGTGCCGGGGGGCTGAGGGAACATGAGGTCGTTAACCCTGCCCTAAACACCATAAGTGCTTAATGAGTGCTAATTCCTGCTGTCATTTCCTCAGGGCTGATGGTGGGCTGACAACACTCACAGACAGAAACTGTCACTCAACACCAATACTCTAACTCTCTCTCTCTCTCCGTTATACAGACACACACAAACACACAATGCCATTAGCTGAAAATAGAAAAAAAAAAACAAAAAAAAAAAACATTTTACCCACCTAAATTAGGTGTACACATGTTTACATGTTTATTTAATTAGTTTGCACTGAAATACATAACAAAAGATTGTTGTGTCAACTTTGCATGGAAAAATGAAAGAATAGCAAAGCAAGTTGAGGATGTGAGAACTTCAAATGTGGAAAAGTACAGACAACCTCCAGGCTACAGGTTAACCTTCAGAGATCTTAATATTCCACTGTAAGCAATGTCATTAAGAAGCTTATAGCCAATGGAGCTACAGCTAACCTCTCTGAATGTGGAGAAAAATATAATGAAAGATTACAATGAAGGATTGTTGAAATGGTGGCTAAAGATCTACTTCCAAACACACCGATGCTGACCTTCAAAACACAAGGTGCAACAGTGTCAGCTTGCACTATCCGTCAACATCTTAATAAAATATGATGCTATGGTAGGAGACCCATGATGACCCAATTGTTGTGACTTCCTCAGGTAAGCCAGAACATACCCAAGGAAGCCATAACTCTTCTGGGAAAACATCCTGCTGACAATTGAGACCAAAACAGAGCTTTTTGATGAAGCACTTTACTGTGTACGGCATTACAAAATTTAAAGACTTCCAAAAAAACAACTCTGAGCACAAGGTGGGGTGAGTCCCGGTCATAGGTCATGGGTCTTTCAGCAGGACAATGACACAAATTATAGGCTTGTCACAAACTTTTTTTTTTTTCGGATGATACATTGTCCCAGAAAACAAAAAAGATTATTGTCATTTAAAAAAAAACATTTTATGCCACTTATATAAAAAAATGCATGATAACATAATAATGTAGTCAGATGATGTCAGATTTGGTATTTTCTCCTTGATTTTTGTGTTGTTTCAGAACAAAATGTGAATACCAAATTATATGTAACTGGGAGAAATGGTGCGTTCCTCAATTATAATCATATGACCACCTGGGTCAGTTAACCTGGTCAGAGTGGCTGCCCTGAATAGAGTTATCCAGGCAGTCTTGTCTTCTTCTTACTGTTTCAAGGTGTTATCAAGCCCTGCCCTCTTATCGTTACCAGGTTTTCATTGTTCTTTCTTTGACTCCGTAACCCTTTATTTGGTTCAGTCCTTATTGAGTTTTGTGTGTTTGTGTGTAGTATATACAACATCTCAATGCTTTCACAGATGTTCTTAGGTTTGCTAGATTGTGTTTTCTTTTAATAAAGTAAGTAATCTGTGAGGGTGGGTATGCTGACCTATGCTAGGGGACCTATCAAAGTGCATGTCTTTGTGTAGCGCTAATGCAACAAATAAAATCAGTCACCATCAAACCAAGAGGGGTACTCAGAGTCTGTGATGGACTGGCCATCGGGAGAAATCCCAGTGGGCCATTGAGAGGGTGAAGAGGCCGGTCTACAAAACGAAACTGATCAAAAGGAAACCCCCCGGTGGGCAAAGTGAACGTGGGCACATCTGTGTAAAAATCCAGGGTTGAATTAAGTTGCGCTGCTCTGCCCAGAGCGACATGCAAGCCAGAACCACAGCTAAATAAGGCTGTGTTCCCAATACACATGAAAACATTCCAAACAAACAAACAAACACTGCTTTCCCAGAAAACCCTTAATCTACATTCTTTGACATTTGTCACTTTTTGACATAATGTGAAGTTGGTAGTTGTTCACACTTTGCAAATTTGGAACAATAGAAATGCTCCAAAAACATTTCAAATAACTGAACAAAAAATGTATGTATTACATATGTATTATTTTTTTAAACATACTACTATACTCATTTGCATACCAGCTCTAAATGTTAATTAATCAGCTCACTCTACACACATTCATCTACCCACCCAGTTCACATCCACCCCATTATTAAAACAAAACACCTGAGTACAAAGAATATTGTAACAATACTTTAATTATAAACAAACAAGCAAATAAAAAACAGGTACATTTATAGCACACAACTGTGATCTGTCCATTTAAGGTTAAAATCAGCATAGACTATAGAAGCTCTGATTACTAAGAGAGAAGGCCAAAGTCATGACCAGAGTTTTGGAATATTCTACACAGGACTGACCAAAAAACAAAACACACAAAGACTTCTCAAGCTTAGACAACAAACTAATCAGAAATATTAATAGGTGAAACCCATGATCACTGCACCCTCATCTGTCTCCCTGATTAAAAATGATGCAACTGATGTTCTCAGCTCTGACTGAGAAGCCTGATACAAACACAGACTTGGTAAAAGAATGAGCTTTCCACCCGCACACAGTCACACATTCATTTACATTACAAACTGCAAACACACTCTGTCAAAGCATTATGAGCTGCCCAAGCTACAGTACTGCTCTTTTGCAGTGGTAAACATTAACATGAAAATTCCACCCAAAAACCCACAACAACCAGGATTCTAATGAAAACCAGTGCCAATCTGGCCCATATGAATAATGCAGAATCAAGCACCGTATCAGGTTGCAAAATGGGGCAAATATATGATCTGAATGTATCAAGCATAACCAGAAAAGATGCAGTGCATATTCTGAAATCACTGATCATCAAAAAAAGCATTATTTATTAAATCCAGCCCTGATGGATAAACAATTCACATCAACAATGAACTAACGCCAGCATTTCACTGTTGTCATGAATGTTTAATAAGGGGTACAATGTATTTTGCACATGCAGTTGTATGTAGAATAGGTGAGCAATGCATAGCCTACCAGTGTGTGTGAAGATTGAGGAACATAACGTGGAACACAATTCTAGAGGCGTGAGTTATATCAGGAAACTGGTTTGCCACACTTGTAAAGTGTTGAGTGTGCTTGACACATACCTTTGCAAAATTTATCTGCAGTAACTGGCAATTTCCCAGTAACACACCATTGAAATAAATGCTGACAATAAGTTCTCCAGTTATAGAGCTGAATGACATTTGTTCAGGTTGGAAAAAAACAACAGTTTAGTAGTAATAAGATTATCTTCAATGATTGTGTGCTGAGAGGGTAACATAGGAAGGAGAGAATCCTCGTGTCTACAACATCCATGGAAAAATAGGTTTGTAAGTGAAAGTCCTTAAAAGACCAGCAGACTAGAATTAGCAGGCCCAACGTACAGCTGCTTTCCGTCCTGATTATGTATAATGCTGCATCCGCACTGCTGCTCATCCACTGGCCTGCTATAAAGTCTGAAAAGGTGAAGCAAAATCAGTAACTTGCGGGAAAAAAAAAAACTGGATGTATGATGTTTGTATATCGTCTGCATTGCCAAAATGGTGGTTACCCAATCTGCGATGCTCGGCCAAGCCAAGCAGGGGATGTGGATCAGGTAGAACACTTCTGGCTTGTAAGTGTAGGCTGCTTTCTACACTGCTCACTCTCAGTAAGCCTTCACACACTCATTCTCTGCACATGTATTTTTCAAATGTGCTGAGTGGGTGGGAGACCTGCTGATAGTGGGGGTGGGTGTAATGCAAATTAGAAGTGACTGGTTCACGTCTCAATACAAAACAAATTCATTTCATTGTTTGGATAAATAAAAACCCAGTACGCTGAGTAAAAGGCCTTTAAGCCATTAGAATCAGGATAAGCTTAGCTCATGCGAACTGGTATCTGAAATGAAAATAAATGTATTGAATAGCTTTTTCTCTTCTTTTTTTAAATTTTTTCTTTTTACCCCAATTTTCACCAAATTAAGATTTAGATTCCGCTAGGTCCCCCATCACGTGTAATGCTCCTGACACTAGGGGGAGATGATCAGCACATGCTTCCTCCGATGCCTGCCTACCATGTCTTTTCAAACTGCTGGCATTTGCATCATAGCCAGACAACCAACACACATGGAGGAAAGCATTGGATCCCCGGTTCTGATGCTATGGCTGACAGACGCCTGCTCCGACCAGCATTTCATTGAGTATGTGATGTGGGGAAAGAGCACCATCTACCAACCCAGTGAGGGAGAGCAGGCCAATTTCACTCTAGACCACAGGTGCCGATGGCAAGCAGCATGATCCGGCATGTGATCCTCGGATCAAAGTGGTAGCGCTGAGCCACTCAGGTCCTTCTTATTGCATCAGAATTTCATGACGAATGGACCGAAAGAAATGCCCCAAAATTTTTACACTGAATTCTACTGAAGTTTAAGAAGGTTTTTCCCTTCTCCTATAAAACTGCCATTTTGGAGATTCAAGCTGTACAAGGTCTGCTACTGGTCTTTATTCATTATATGCAACATCATCTTTTAGACCAAACAGTTACTTTAAGGAAGGAGGTGAGGATACAAAGGAGGAAGGAGAAAAATAAACCTCATACAAAGAACAGGGGAACCCAGGACAAGTCACAAGAAGGAGACAAATACCTTAGGACACCTAGGACATGGCTATAAATAAACATGACGACCAGTAGGCCACTAGTGCTCTTTTCTTTTTTTCCTTCAGAAAAAAGTATGTGTGGGGGGGGGGGGTACAAAAAAAAATCCACTCATGTCTGCCTAGCAGAAAGGCCTTGTTCTGTCTCCTCAGATCGGCCATCAGCTGCAGTAGCATTTGGAGACCTTTTCAGTCTCCACGCCTCAGAATGGCTCTATCGCAGAACAACCAGAGCTGTGGGAGCAGCAGAAGTTTGATCTATAAAGTTTTGAAAAAGGTTTCAGTGCTACGTACTAGTTCATCTTAAAAAATAAAAAAAAACATTAAAAAGCTCATTTGTGAACTCTCATTTTATATTCATTATATGTAAAATGACATTTCAAGCCATTTTTGTTTTACTGTTGATCGGTATGGCCTATAGCTCATGATATATTAGAAACGTTTGATTCAAATTTGAGTAAATTACTGAGTATCAATGTAAAACAATAAAGCTTGAAATATAATCACTTTGTGTAATGAATATAAAATGAGTTTAATTTTTGAAAAACCTTTTGCACAGTGTTCAAATTTTTTCAGATGGACTAGAAGGACTTGAACAGATTTTCATAAATAACCATTTACAGGAGGTTTCCCTTTATATAAATATTATTTTAATACAATGGTACTTCAAGCACTCTTTAGTAAATGCAACAATGCTGTATCGAGTCATAACCAATCAAAGAACATTTTGAATGCTTACAGAGCTCCTTGCCTGGTTAAACAGTTTTTATGTACAAGAAAAACCACTTGTACATTTTTAATGGTTAAATACTCTACCGGTCAAAGGTTTTAGAACATGTCCATGACTCTTAAAAAGAAGTTCTTTCTAATAGAGAGGTTCCAAATAAAGCCACCTTCAGAAACTGGAGAAAACTGAAGAGCTTGGGTACAAGATGAGATCTGATGCTCAAATTCATAACAGCATCAGGAGACCAGTTTCTGAGAGTCAACAGCTTGTTAGATTGGTGGCTCACATGACAATACCTTGTTGCTTAGCTTAACACTGGGCCAAGTCTAAGGTTCAAGTCTTTAGAATAGAACAGAATAGAATAGAACTTTATTGATCCCTTGGGAGGGTTCCTTCAGGGAAATTAAGGAAATTTAGATGTGAACAGAAGACTTGGAGCCGCAGGTTTGACAGGTGAAGTGGCAGTAAGAAGGTTAATGCTAACATGGCAAATTAGGAAAAGCAGAATTGCCTGGACCATGCAGAAGAGTTTTCTAAAACTTAATTTTTCATTTATTTATTTTTTACTTTTGACCAGTGCTGTATGTTATGTTGGTACATTTTCCAGTACTACACAGAATTATTCAAATTTGTTCTTAAACTTTTGAACTCTGGCTTTCTAAGTGAAACAGGTGGTGTGTAGTACCGGAAAAGGAGCCAATCTATTGGTATACATAAACATTTAAAAAGTTAGGTTATATATGTTCTACCATCTATATATATAATATATAGATGTGTATAAGAGACAGTATATATATATATATATATATATATATATATATATATATATATATATATATATATAAATGTTATATATGTACAAGCATCTATTGTATATAAAGAACTCATTAATCAGGCAAAGAACAGAGTAGGCATTTACACAGTACCATGAAACGCCAAGATAATTATTCATAAATACCTTTTTAATACAGAGTTCTTTATTCTTTATAGCACCAAACTGTACCCTTTTCAATATTACTTCTTATGAAAATTTATTCCAAATTTGAACACTGCATTCTATCCTACATTCACTGCATTCTAGGGCTCTGTGTAACACTTAAGAACCTTTCATTGTTAAATGGTTCTTCAGAAAAAAAAATAAATTACAGATGTGTTTTAAATAAGCATTTTTAATGGTTCTATATAGAACCAAGAAAGGTTCTACTGGTACTTCTTTCTTAGAATAGTGTTCAAAAGTGTAATCAAACTTCGCAGGATCTGTGCTGTTCTCGTACAACAGGTCTTTTCAGATTAGCATTATACAGTCACATATTGCAAATGTTCATTTACCGAGTTGAGGAACCTCTCAAATGGCTTCTATTATAGATACATTCTGAGTATGTGGGCTTTCTGCTCAAAATATAAGAGAACATTTAGATGCACTGTGCTTTTGTTAATATGACAAACACTTACTGTCTGACTTACAATCATTTCTACTGATTAAAATAGAAAAACAGTCACACTACATGGGACAAAAACTACCTGTCACATGATCACAGACTGACATATTCCCCCTTTCACCCAGCCTCTTCCCTCAACCAACTACCAAAGGAATCCTCAGTCAATTACCCAAAGAGATCCATTTTGCAGCTCTAATTACTTTGTTTACCCTTGTTATTACATGTAAAGAATGGAATCACAAGAAAATGCTCTGAGGAATTAATAAACATCATAACTTATGTTGCTCTAGGCTTAATGGCTTCAACTAAACATCACAGTGTGGTTTTAAATGGCATTTACACACAGAAGCAGAAATGCATCAGATATTTAAACAATCATTAGGTCAAAATCAAATCAGGCTATTTACACATTCTGAACCAACCAGAGCTATGAACTATAAAAATACAGACTTAGAAACTGGGAATATAATGAAGTCTAGACTTATATCTAGAACTTAATTTAAATAATAATAATAATAATAATAATAATAATAATAATAATAATAAAAAAAAACCTGGGCCTGTCTCATGTTTCCAACATTCTTGCTGACTCAATCTTAGTCTAATCTAATTCTTGATTTTCTTGATTGTCTTACAGTAATGGTTCACTACTTATCAGAACACATCACCAGTACTTTGTCAGCTTGACTGCTTGGTTACTTGTTCTGCGTGACTAACTTGCTCCAGGGCAGGTTAAACAAATCAGCACTAGACTAAAGGTCTGGACTAGAAAGTCAAACGGTTCAATCCCCTGAATCAACTGCAAGGCACCAAGATCCCAGTTGCTTCTCAGATACTAAATCTACATATGTACTTAGTTTTGAAATGCATGTTTTCTGTTGCTGTCTGTACTACTACCATGTTCTAAATGCCCTAAAACTTTTAGAAGTCGTTTACAGTGTTTTAGTTAGAAAACTACTACAGTCCACACGACTATGCTTCATTTGTAAATGCATATCATTTACAAATGTTTTAGCCTGCTCCCGGTGCTCGAGAGTTTTTGGTGACATTTGAGTCATTAAGACCTAAATTATACTATGTAGAATATAATAAGGCGATCATTATAAGTTTATTGTTGGGGTAGCAGGTTTAGTAGCACAATGAACAACACCGCTTTTCCCCAGTTGATATACTAGGGGGTGACTGTTATATCACTTAATCTACATCTAAACTAAAATTTAAACTACATCACACAAATAAGCGGCTGTTCACACATTGCATTAACAGGCACGTTTGGTGACACAGATTTCGCGTGACTACATGAAAAGTCGAGTGTCTACAGGACGCATTTCGTTTGGATTGCAATTAGATCACTTAAAGAACATTTAACACCACTGGTTTTAATCGCCAGAGGCAAGTGGAAATCAAAAAAACATTAAGCAGTAATCATTATGAATACGGTTTCCCTATCCATCTCTCTTGGTCTGTGTGTTTGGTGGTATGCCCATGCTTATTTACCCATGTGTATTTGGTGGTGTGCCCATGCCTAGAATATGGTCTTTTTCATGGGAAAGTAGATGTGTCCACACTGTGGATGCATGTTTTGTGAAAAATGTAAACAGAATCCACACCAGGTAGATCCAATTATTACCTGGGTATGAAACACATGTTAATGCCAGGTGTAAACAGCCTTGGACAAGAGTCCTAAAACTAATCCTACCTGTGTAATATGATCCAAATGTAAGTCACTGGATAAGCCATGTTCACCTGGGTTATCTTCCCCTGCAAAATTAATTACCCAGTCATATCTGTTCCCTTGTGCAAAGCTGAAACTTCATTGGAATCGCTTATTGAAGTTGAATGTGCTTTGTGAGACAGGCCCTTGATCATGCTGTGTCTCAAATTTAAACCTTTTGGTGTCTACAAAGAAAAAAGGAAGAAAGAAAATAAATCGGGTTATCAAATACTATTCCTGCAGGGTTGGCAGTTCTTTCTCTGCTCTAAGGAACAATACACCTCACTCAGCTTCTCAGTTAATTATCAAATGGGATCTGGTGCAAGAACAGAAAAAGCACCATGTAGAGCTGCATCCCTGCAGGACTGGAGCTAGACAACTCTGCAACCAAGCTTTTTGTTCTTGAAAGAGAAAAAAAATTGGTTTTTAAATACAGCATGACTCTACTTTTACAGCAGTTCAGGAAAATGTTATATAAAATTGACCTTTGTCTATGAGCTATAAACAGGAAAGCGGGCACTTCATATGACATCATACATATATACCAGGAAGCCCCACAGAGAAGCTCAGGCAAAAAAAAAAAAATAAATCAAGCAATCAATTTGTCAAGCAGTACAGAGTACAGGGGAACTCCTACACTGGAACTCCAGTGATACCCCTCGCTGGAGTTCTAAAGGTATAGTTTAGGCTGCTTTATAAGTGATTGTGTTCACTTCATCATATAAATGCCATCATTTAACAAGCAGGGGGCATCTGAACACTGAGCAAAATATGTTGCTCTACAACAACAGCACTGCCAATTGTAGTTCATTTTCAACAATTCAATCAACAGCTTTTCAATGGCCATTAGTTGTAAAGCAACAGTTCAGAGAAGAAAGACCTTTGCAGGAATTTCCCCTCTGGAAAAAAACACTCTGGACTCATTATATTATCCATGATTACAGTTGATAACAGTACATGTCATACAGTGGGAGAAGGAGGGGTTACAAAACAATTGTACAATATGGTATGGCATTCTTGCAGTATGATGTAATATACTTTTAAATTCAGTAAAAAAAAAATAACAACATGTATTTTGCATTTTGATTTTTATCATAATTTGCTAAAACAAGACCGCAGCTAATTACCATAATAATTTAATTTTCCTTCATTTAATGTTTCTTACATAAGACAGAATTTCTTAAGGAGGATATGAAGTGTGTTTGCATAGAAGATCTCAATTTAAATGCACTATTTGTATTTTACCTTTGGACATTTGTTGAAGGATTGTTTCTTTTAACTTGAGGTGATATCTGCCTGGAAAAAAAACTGGACATTCAATCCAGATTAGACTAAAATGGTCAGAATGCCTCTGAGGGAGAAAGACACTGACATGTCTGATGAAAATGAACTCACAATAGTAGCCCCCATTAAAGATGGAGCTATTCTAGGATTCCATGCACATTTTATCCTGCCTGAAAAGGGTGCTTTATTTCACAAAACAGTGAAAAACTTAGCAATTTATGTCGGAACCTTTGATATCACATATGTACAGCTGAATTTGACCAGTGCACTATAACACCCCCATCAAGAAGCAATTTTGTTAAGAAATAACACTACGTTTTTGGGGTAAGGGAAAATTGTGTACACTAAATAAACCATAAACCTATTAAAAATCCAGTTAAAAAATGTAAAAAGCTAAATTTCCATAAGCAAGGCATTGTAACAGATATCCAAAGCTAGTGATGGTGGTACATAATGTTGCTGTCATATAAAAACCTTACAAATATTTTATTCATTTCCATTCTTTTTTCAATGTGCATTATACTACATCAGCATTTCATCATGGACTGACATAAATGCTATGAAATGACTTGTAATAGAACCCTTGTAAAGGTACATTTCAGGATCGTGAGGTTTCCAATGGCAGTCACGTTGACTGTTGTGCTGTGTGCAGAGCTATGGATATGACTATGGTGTCTTACTCAGAGCCTCCATCTCTCTGCTGAAGCAAGGCTAATATAACACCATCACTTTTAACCAATCCTGACAGTTCTCTCCATTCACATGCACTCCATTTACTTCAATAATTAAAGTAGAAAGACACTTATTTATTAACTATTAAAACTATCAATGGGATTAGAAAACTGATTGGCTTGGTTACTTGAGGTTAACTGAGCCCTCTGTGAAAAGGTCCAAAGATCTTTTGAATAGAATTTTGAAAAGTCAAAAGGAGATCAATGCACTGTAATACATTACAATACCCAATTTATTAATATGTTCATATGCTAAGGGAATCATAAAATTGAATTGCATAATGCTACAAAAGAAATTACTGATTGTATTATGTCTTTCAAGGGAAATTATACTGAAATTTCTATTCAATTCTGTATAGCACAATGGCTTAACCATAATTTTAGTAATATTGGTGGAAACCCCCCTAAAATATATGACATATTCCAAGGCTAAGGGGAAAAGGTATATTTACCTTTATCTACAAAGAAAATACACCTGGAAAGCTTTTTTTTTTTTTCACTTATAGTAGCTTGGGTAAGTGGTCTTATGCTGCTTTCGAGTGCAAACTGGGAGGCAGTCTTCTCAAAGCAAGGAAACTAGTCATTGACTGGTAAATGTACTAGTAGTTTATAAGCAGAAGTTAGCAATGTTGTCCCATTTTGAACTGGTTTATACACTTCTAGTAGAAAAGGGAGAAAATGTACAATGGTAAATAGATTTACCATTACCATGAATCATTTTCAAATTGAGAGATCTGTCAAATTCTATAACTTTCTGTTAAGGGACAGTCGGAGTCTTTTCTTTGGCCATGCTGAAAAAGTGTCGTGGGTCAACTGACAAATTCAAACTGCATTGAAACAACATGGTTCATGTGATGCCTCGTGGTGAAAAGCATCTTTTCCCCTCAATGAAGCCACTTGAAAGCAGCATTACCATCTCACTGATCTATGATAAGTTCTAACATATTCCCCTAGAATGATTAGAGTGGCGCTTTGGGCACAAGGAGCTTATCCTGGATAGGTGCAAAAAGGACAACTTCTACTAGCAGTTTTAGGGCATCGACAATCAGGCAGCAATTTGTGCTGCACAAGGACTTTCTACAATCAAATATTTCAGCTTGCTTTACTGACTCAGTAGTTTTTTTTTCACAACTGGTGCAAATCCAGTCTTTGGTTGCATAATGCCACCTCATATTATTAGAACCTATTATTAACGTAATATTTCACAACACTTTAAATCTTCATCACAGCATTGCTTCATCAGTAGTAAACTGTTTTTGCTAAAGTGTACCCCTTGTTTTAATCATTGACTTTTGTGCAACATGTTGGGGGCTTCACAAGAAGCTAGGCCACCTTCAAAAAGTAGGACATCGTCCTTGATTGTTAAAATTCACAGTCTTCTATACGCGTAGAGGCTCCTCATTATGGGCCAACAGACTTATAACGCTGCATCTCATTAGCACTGACCCTGAATGGCTGCTGTAGTACTACAGCACTGCAGGAACAGCCTCACTGATGAAACTTCAGACTTCAGCATGAATGGCTGGTCCAGTTAACAGTAAAGGAAAAAAGAAAATGCATCACAACACACCTTATCGGGAGGGAAAAAAAAATAATCTAAATGTCCTCTGGCCTGTTGAAGAAGAGAAGAACTCACAACACTGAGCGCTTGCAATTCAAGAAGTCATTAAAAAAATAAAAAGATCTTTCATAAAGCATCTGAGAATCATGTCCGCCTCCTTCTTCATTGCTTCTGATTAGTTTGATAAAAGTTCCACATAAAAACCTTTCCAGAGGTGGTGTCAGGGTCTGAAAAGATCTAGTGAAGGCTCTTGCTGAAGCCCATATCAGTACTACAGCAGGGGGGGGCCTTTGTTCAGAATCTTTGTCCCACCTCAATCAGACTAAAGTAAAAGCAGATTAAGGAAATTCCACTAGACACAGAGAACATGTGGGTCATTGTAGTCATCAGTGAGTGAGGAAATCCTTATCTTTTGTAGTGGCTGGGAGCATCAGCAAACATGTATTTGAGTCTGTAGGCTTCAGCCAGGAGCAAGCCCACCTCTTCATTGCCCCAGTGTATAGTGGGTAAGTTCTGAAGAAGCATGAGCAGCCCCTGAAAGAGATGGAAAATGCATTTTACAACAAGATGAAAAATATCAGATGTATATCCCTAACCATCCAAAATGCAGTATCAGCAGAAAAGAATGATTAAGATCTGTTTAATATAAAGCATAAATGTTGCATGTTATTCTACACACAAGAAAGGAATATATTCATCACTACCATGCCAAAACGTGTTTCTCCAAAATCAGCAGCTTTAGCTTTCAATGGAAGTCAGTGTAAAAAAAATATTGCATGTCAGTATTTTCAGATTTGCATCATTAAAATGTCAAAAATAACAGTGATGCAATTATGCAAATTTGAAAATAACACATGTATATTTTAAATATGAGCATCAAATGATTTAATACGTATTAAATAAAACTGTTTTTTAATAAAGTTGGTTAATAACGGAGACGCTTTATTTGGAGTGGTAATTTTAGATTAAATAAATCCGACTCAGTAATGACAACATATCAGTGATGCAGCAGCATTAATGTGTAAGTAGATTATCAAGAGACTTTTAATTAACTGCATCAATAAATTTAATTTAGAATCTTCTGAATTCAGTTCTTTCACTGTATTTGGAGACTGCAAGTGCATATCTGTAGATGTACATTTGAGAAATCACTGATCCTGTAACAGTTTTAATACAGACCATCAACATCCTCAGCAAGCTTTTATAAACATACTGTTGAACCCAGTCTAGAACTGGAATGGGTTGAGATTAAGGGGCCAGGATGAACTTTATGATTATGTTTTGGAATATGGCCAGAGTGAGGGGTAGGATTAAGTTTTGGATTGGGGTTGAGGTTAGGATTAGGGCCAGAGTGAGGGGTAGGATTAAGTTTTGGATTGGGGTTGAGGTTAGGATTAGGGCCAGAATGAGGGATAGGATTAAGTTTTGGATTGGGGTTGAGGTTAGGATTAGGGCCAGAATGAGGGATAGGATTAAGTTTTGGATTGGGGTTGAGGTTAGGATTAGGGCCAGAATGAGGGATAGGATTAAGTTTTGGATTGGGGTTGAGGTTAGGATTAGGGCCAGAATAAGGGGTAGAATTAAGTTTTGGATTGGGGTTGAGGTTAGGATTAGGGCCAAAATGAGAGTTAAAACTGGTTTTTGGATTGGGGTTAAGGTTAGGGCCAGAATAAGGGGTAGGATTAGGATTTGGGTTAAGGTTAGGGCTAGGGTCAGGATAAGAGTTCGTAACACTAGTTAAAAATTTTGAACAATACATATACAAATCTAATGTTAGAACTGCATTGCATTCAGACGCTGCACTACATTACTGCAGTAATGTTGTTGAGGTATCATCTACAAAAACGTTTTACCAATAATAAAAACAGAAGCATTTATCAGAATCAGAATGACTCTATTAATCCTAGAGGGAAATTGCAAACGAAAATGTGTTATTGCATATGTAACAATTATATAGCTATTAAAAGTCAAAAACAAGCTTTTAGGTTAAGCTGCTTTTAAGTGGGGCCTGTTATGATAAAGTGTTAGTGTTTCATTAACATACATGTCTATAATTGTATTGCATTTATTAACAGATATATTTCTGCTAACCCCTGTTAAACTGCGTACGGGAAATAGACCAACTATTGAAAGTGTACTGTAAAATATAGCTGATTTTCTCTACAGGGTTTAATCATTTCCACTGGCCACATATTCTTCCTGTTAGATAGTGGAGTTTTTTTGAGCAGTTAAAGCAAGGTATTAAACTAAATCTATCAGCAGACACTCAATATTTCAGTGTTTGTATTGTAATACAAAATAGTGGCATCCAGTCATACCTATGGAGTGTAATTCTGCATAATTAAAACGGTTCTGTCAGCCGCCTGGTTCGGCACGGAGTTCAGAAAATGTTTAATTCAGAGTTCTCTTGACAATTCACATTTTCATTCCCAAATAAAACTTTTAATGCACTCGTCATAACACTCTCTTCAGAAATGCAGTTTTAATGTGTTTATTCATTAAATGAAGCAAAACGACAATGTAAAGATCTTTTGATGTGTAGTTAGTTTCAGTCTTGATCTGAGTTGCTGAGCGTGTGTGTGTTCATTCAATAACCATCACTTTCAGTCTGCTGTGAAGGAATCGTTAAAGAATAATAAAGAGCAAAAAAAAAGAGAGCGATTTCTTACAGCAGAGGGAGGGAAGCAGACGGAGGGAGGGAGAAATAATAGAGAAAGAATGGAAAGAATGACAAAAAGCAGATATATAGGAATAGGTGCGTGACAAGGAATGAGAGAAAAAGAATGGTCAGAGAGAGGGAGAATACAGGGAGAGAAAAACACACTACAAGAATATGAGAGACACGTGAATGGAGAAGGAAGCGAGAGAGGGAGAGATGAAAGCATAGAACAGAGAATGAGAGAGTGATGGAGACAAAGCCAATTCCAAAGAATACACTGTTTTAAAGAATCCACTCCCCAGTAACAGTCAGTGGGTCTCCTGTCTACTCAGTATGTATGGGGGAAAAAAAATTATCTTAGGGAGTCAAGAACAACTGTATGGAGGCAGGGCTTCAGTGAGGAGTGAACAGTGTAGAAAACAGCCAGTAAGAGGCTTCTCTTTTTTCCACTTTGCTGTGGCAAACAAAGACACATTAGACAATTCTCCATCCACCACTACGTAATGGAGGGAACACCCTCAATTTCATCATCAATGAAAATGCAAATGCAGCAGAACTGAATTTTTAACCACCTGGGGCACATTCGAATGGTTAGGTAGAACAACAGAATTATCAGAATAAATTCATGGACAAATCTCGTTTTACCCAAATACTATGAAGAGTATGAGTGTGAAAATGGTTTGAGATTTAGGTTTTAAAAAATCTATGTGTTCAGAGTTTACTTACACTTTAAAAACTCCACTACAAGCAACTCCATCAAAGCTTTCTCTTGGTTGAGTAAGAAAAAGCCAATGTTAACGTACTTCAGTTCATAAACATGTGGTCAAAGACGGATCAGTGCTGAACATGAAAGCATTGATAACTGTTGCTAAGCACCTCTGCAGTCAACTGGTTGAAGCGTTATACACTGAGGAATAAGATCGGCTACCATTTCTGTAACAAGCCAAGACCACTATTCTTAGGTTGGGTTCACACAGTAGGTGAAAGTGGCCCAAAGTGTAATAATGTGTGTGAACACTGAACACACTGAACATTAAACATCCAAAACACACAGCTGTGTTTCCTTATGATTAATAGGCTCATTTCACATGATGTAAATCAGTGGAGCAAACAGCTAAGGATACTTTAAAGTTTATAGGAGGAGAAACTGGGTAAAAAAAGCCGACTCCTCTCCTCTCTTTTTCAAAACATCCTTGCACAGTAGGAGCCCTGATTTTGATGAGCTGTTTGACTGCTTTGTTAGTCAGTCTCACAGAATTGAGAACTAAGTCTGGATTATTGTTCCATGTCTTTTTTTTTTTTTTTACTCAAGCAGTTTTGTCCATGAACACTTTGTTCCTCTAAAAAGTTTTCCCAGAGCAACAAAACTCAGTGAAACATTAGAGTGAACTGTGGATATTATTCTAAAATGTCTATGAGGACAAACAGTAAAATTGAAAGACTGCAATCCACCCAGCTCAGGACAGAGTAAACACAGAGTTTCTGTATTTAACTGTGAAAGATTATCAAACAGAACAGATCCTCCAATTTGATCTTTTACCTGCAGGGAAAATGAATGCTAGGAAAGGCTCACAAAAATTGAGTTTTTTGATATAGAAAAGAAGCTTCTATGATTCACTTTCTTTTATTTTTCAAAATAAAAGTCAAATAACCTGCTTGTTTATATGTTCCTGTTAGAAACAAAACAAAACAAAAACACACACTTCAATGTAAACTGCAATGTGAACAACAAAAAACACATTGACAATGTGATATAACTGGGATTCAATGTAAACAGAAATCAAATGTGACATCTGTGATTTTCCAAAACCACACCGAATCCAATGTGAAGAGACACCCCCTAGGAATGTACCATCTTAAAAATGGACCCTGAGGCCAAAGATGCTCAATGGCCTCTTACCTCAAGCAGGATTTTCAAAAACACCTTGTTCCTCTTGAAATCCTCCCACAAGTATGTGAAGCAAGATGCAGATTTCTTGCTCAAGAAGCTTTGTCTTGTTCTTTAGGAGACTTGTACAATATTTTGCAGTAACTTGGGCTTTGCTAATATACACAGAGGAATAAAAGACTTGAGTTGAACCTTCTCTCAGCAAGCCTTTCAAAAAAGGGTGAAAGAGAACAAATTCTTATACTAATCTACTACTGAAGTATGATGTATGACTGATGCTCTGTGGTGTTGAAGACATATAGACAGAGAGAGAAGAGAGGGAGTGGGAAAGAGGAGTGGAGGAGAATGAGGGAAGAATGAGTGTGTGTGGATTGTTGGTCTCTGAGGTAGGCTGGTTCGTTGGTGTGTGAAATGCAGTTACAGTGAGGCTGCTCCACTGCAGGCCCAATTACTGCAATTGCCGCAGAGTGTGTGACGGCCCAGACGAGCTGGCGCAGTGTGGAGTATGACACATGCTTAACACACACAGAGGCAGCCACAAGTCCACACACTCTTATTCATTTGTACATATACTGAACCCTAACACACAAACGTGTCTTTAGACAATGTCATCATTATCAAAATGTATTTGTATAGCACTTTTAACAACTGATGTCACAGAGCAGCTTTACAGAAATCAAAAAGGTGAACAACACATGAACCAATGATAAAGACAAACGCCCTGGTGAGCAAGCCAAAGGCCAGTGGCAAGGAAATCTCCCTCACAGCTGGGGGAAGAAACCTTGGGAGGAACCCAGCTGACAAGGGCGGACGCATCCTCCTTTACTGAAGTAATGTTAGTATGATGGTGGACAGAATAGTAACAGTAGCAGCTACTTAGGGTCTGTGTAAATTTTGACATAGTTGGTGATGGCAGGTGGGAAACTAGTGCAAGTCCAGCTGCTGGAAGGTGGGCAGCTGGTGGAAAGTGGTGGCTGGGGAGCTCTGGGTCCTTCTCAGAGGGGGCAGGGGAGCTCAAGGTTAGCATTTCATCAGCCTGGGCCAGTGGGTTGGCATTGACACATGAAGACATTTGGTCTGATCACCAAAGCCAAAGAAAACCTCATATCTTTATTACATTAACAACAACAACTGATGGCGCTCCTTCAAATACATCATCATGACTGAAGTGCCCTTGAGCAAGGCACTGAACTCCCCAGCTGTTCCCCGGGTGCTGAGGATAGGGCTACCCATCGGTCCGGGCATATGTGCTCACTGCCCCCTGGTGTGTGAATTCACTAGTGTGTATGTGCGTATCACTGTGTGTGGATGTGTAAAATGCGGAGGTCTAATTCCTGTGTGTGTATATAACACAGTGGGTCAAATGAGTATAATTACTAAATACTCTTAATTGAATGCAATTAACTCCTCACAGCTTTGCTCCAAAATCTAATAGAAAGCCTTCCCTGCACAGCAGAGACAGTTACTCCAACAAAAGCAAGATAAACTTTTTTTTAATATTCTTGATTGCTCGTGATGGTGGCTTTTCCTGTGCCATCGTCTTCTGAAGGGGAGTTCAATCAGCATGCTATGAAATGAAATCCTGGAAGAGCAAATTGGGTTCCACTCTAGACTAAATGCTAACACTAACCAACAGCTTTAACCATAGAATGAAATGGGGAGACAAGGAAAAAATGGACAGACATAAACAAACGGTCATAGAAACAATGACAGAGAGAAATACAGACACTACAAACAAAGGCAAAAATCCCCAAAAAAGTAAGAGAAAGAAAGACAGACGTGTGATTACCTGGAAGTCTGACATGGAGAGAATTTCTTTGCGCCACTTGATGAGGAAAGCTGCACACACGTATAGGTGGAAATGAGAGAAACCCTCAGACTCAGCCTGCAGAAAGAAAAGCACATATATACACACACTTCAGACCAGCATAATGAAGTGTATATGTGAAGTAACCAGTGAGCACTGTTGTGTATTTACTGCCTGAAACAGCACAGCTGCATACTCAGCTCATTCCAGATGCTTATTCAGAAGCATCCAGTTCATTAGCAAAGGGAAATAATCAGATCAATTATCACCATCCCCTGAACTGCTGGTAATAACCCATTAGTTTAGACTCTTCTGTGTCTCATGATACCCTTCTTCCTTCCCCCACTCCATCCCACCCACCCACTCATTCACCAACATCCCTCTCACTGCTTGTGTGTTTGGTACAGTGCAGTATTTTCAGCCACTTGAGGCAAGGCGTCTGGCTATAAATAGGTTTGTTCTTGTTTTCCTGTTTGCTGTTCACTTTTTGTTTGCTTGCCTACATAGTGAGTGAAAGACACAGAACGGAAAGACAAAAAGAACAGGCCAGTGAGAGAGAGAGAGAGAGAGAGAGAGAGAGAGAGAGAGAGAGAGAGAAGCAGGAGAGATAAACAATGAGTGTGAGGGAAAAGGAGAAGAACAGAAAGAAAAAAAGAACAAACGAGCACTGAAAGAAAGAGAAACAAGCCAAGATAAAAAGAAAGGAAGGAGAAAAAAAAGTTAAGAGAATGTAATAAATAGAGAAAAGAAAGATAAATAGAAAAAAGGTGATAAGAGAGACAAAGAAAGAGACCAAGAATGAGCAAAAAATAAACAAGAAAAAAGATGAAGAAAAAGGGAGGAGATGAGTAGAGAAGAGATGAGAGGGGAGGAGATGAGCAGATAGGAAATGAGAAGGGGGGAGGCAAGTAGATAGATGAGAAGGGAGGAGAGGTGTAGATAAGTGATGAGAAAGGAGGAGACAAGGAGATAAATGAGAAGGTAGGAGACCAGTAGAAAAGAGATGAGAAGGGAGGAGACCAGTAGAAAAGAGATGAGAAAGGAGGAGACCAGTAGAAAAGAGATGAGAAAGGAGGAGATCAGTAGAGAAGAGTTGAGAAGGGAGGAGACAAGAAGGAGAGATGAGAAGGGAGCAGAAATGAACTAAGAATAAATGAGCCAAGAAGAAATGCGAAACAGGCAGAGTGAGTTTAGTGACACAGTAGCTGTCTAACAAAGCCTCAGCTCACAGTATGAAGCCCAGATGAACCACTACAGAACAAACTCACTCTCTAATGGAGCAGAAGCAAGGTACAGACACTCTATCGCTCTAGTGCGTTAACACTCTTTTCTGTCTTCTCTCTCTCTCTCTCCCTTTCCCTTTCTCTCTTGTTTGAGCTCTTTGTGGAAACTAATTGATCTTCTGGGGCATCCCTTTTGTGTTCCAGCCCTAACATGCAATTACAAGGCAGGGAGAATAAAAGAGAAAGGAGATAAACGTCTGGGCTCCATGCTGCACGGTCAGGGCGTAAAACCATCCCCACTGCTTCCAACCAAAGTAATAAGTTTGCTTAGCACTGATCTTTGTTTGCCTAAATTACTATTGTGACAATGACACTTTGTGAGGAAATGGACTTGTTTAGTTTGTGCTGTGAACTGACAAAGCATTTTATACCAAACTGTCCTCGTCACAACCGCAATTTACACAAAGGGGAAATAATCTTGACCAATATACTGTCACCGAAACATCAAAAAAACACAATTCTACCAGTCATGTTCCCTCCCTCCCCTTTCTGGATTCGAGGAAAGTCAATTCATGTATTAATCCTATTATCTGTCAGATTATCTGTGTGTCTCGCAGGATTTCTCTGCAACTTCACAGACATGGCAAAGTGAGAGGTTATAATCACAGGAGCCCTGAAAATGAGCTGAAAATGTATTTTCTTTGTTCTTTCTTCACTCCTGCCTTCTCCTAAAGGTATATTAGGTCCTACCCTCAATTTCAGACTCTCACAAAAGTACATGTACCATTTTCACTGTACACAAGAAAAACATAATCAGAGCTGTGTCAGTTCACTGGCTATGTGAACAGATGAGACAAGGAGAGTGGAGAACGGAGGAGACAAGGAGACAAGTGCAGAAGAGCGAAGAACACATTAGAATAGATGAGACATTAGGAGAAAAAGAGACAAGAAGAGATTACAAGGGAGGAGACGAAGAGACAAGCGCAGAAGAGCAAAGAACACAGAGCGAATGAGACATGATGAGAATACAAGAGACATGAAGAGACAAGAAGGGTCAAGAAGGGAGAAGACAAGAACTGCAGAAGAGCAAAGAACATCGCTGAAAATCTGTGGATAAACCTTGAAAGCAGTGCATACAAGACAGCCCAGGAATCTCGCAGAACTGGAAAACTTTTGCCAGGACAAATGGATGAAAAATACTTGCCAAAGGTGCTACTAGGTATTAACCATGGAAACCAAAGTTTCCTTACACGTACCCTTACCCTTCATACCTTCTGGAGATCATTTCATCTTCGACTCACTTAATCATTCACAGTAACAGTCATTTTGACCAGGGGTGCCGTTTTTATGTCCCTGTGAATCTAAAATCATCTTTATGTGAAATGCTTCAGCAGGGTCTCAGTGCGGCCAATAGGAGAGAGGGAGAGAGGAGTGTGAGAGAGTTCTGTGGTGTGTTTTCATTATTATAATTATATTTACATGTTTTAATATTAACGCTTTATCGTTTTAAATACACACACAGACTGCTGACTGCTTTCCTCACAGCGTCAGCTGAACTTCTATTTAGGCACTGAAACATCTACCCTATTTAAAGTGGAATGAACCCCCTGAAAAACATGAGCATAAGTTCAGCCTTGTGGGTGCAGAAGTGTTTATTTAATGGTCATGTTATGAATTGAGTTCATGTGATGGGTGGTTAATTTACCAGAAGCACGACCAACAAAGCAGAAAACCTTTGCACTGTTGCACTGGCCAGCGTGACAAGCAAACTGACAAAGGCTTTGTTTAGGGACACTGTTTGCTGAGGGAATCGGATAGATTAGATGAACCAGATGACCTGAAGCTGACTTGTGTCGAGATGAAGTTAAATGTTCTACAATGAACATGGTCACCAGAGGGCCAGCTATGGCAAATCCCACTGGTGGAACTGTACTTGTGAAAAGGTTAAGAGTTTTAATCAAAGGAGGTCACTGCTAGTGAACGTGAAGTCCAGGCCTGTTTTTGCTGTGGCACTGTTTGGTGTACCAGTCATTAGGACTGGTCAATATCAATAACTAACAAGATCCAAATATATTTTAGCTGAATCTCAATGTGCATTATATGATATACAATACAAAATAGGACAAGAATAAATTAGGTCACACCATGAAATGTCTTTTACTATATTGAAACATACTGAAAATTGATCTTCATTTCATGAGCTTCATGCACAAATTCTTATGGCCATTTGATGTCTTGGAGAATGCAGGTGGGAGTGGAGGGGAGCAGAGGAGAGGAGGAGAAGAGAGCAGGGGGATGAACAGAGCAAGGGAGCAGAAAAAAAGGTTTCCATAAGATTGAAACAAAATGTTATTTAAAAACTTAATAAAAACTTGCTAAAACCAATATCACCTCAGATCATATCATGCTCTGTTTCTATCCTGATATCAGTATAAATATAGATAGATAACCCAGCCCTACCTGCCATCCCTATGCATCCCATCCTGCAGTCAATCATTTTGAAGGTCAAATGCCTTTCCATAAAGCTGGTTCTGGGCCAAACTGCATTTACAACCAATCTGACTCTTTGAAGATAAACTCTTTGGAAACCCTGCCTTCACAGTTTTAGCATCTAAGTAAACTATTCAAAAGAAGTGGGGGAAGTTAAAAGCACATTCCTCAAGCTTGAGCCCACTTACACCAGGACAAGGTCACAGCGAGATACAACGAGGTTTTGACAAGGCCATAAGCTGCTGGACCACACAGTGAAGCAGATAAACAAACACTCATTTACATGCAGGAAAAACAGCTTTGTAGATTCTGCATTTTAAAAAAGTACAGAGACCACCATTTATTTACCCTCTAGCCAAAAAAGGGCCACTCAGTACAAGTTCTTAACTTTTGACTGGACTGTCCAAATGTTTGTGAACATGCTTGGGAAAAAAAAAATGCATCAATAAAATCCTCACAGCAGTGCTCAGAACTTTATCAGAAAAGGTTCCCTGGACAAGAGAGAAAGTCACTAAAAACAAAACAAAAAACACAGACAAACAAACAAAAACAACAACAAGATAAACTCCTTTTAAACACCCTTTCTTTCGGAAGCAAAAATGAGTGAGCAGGTGTCCCGATACTTTTGTCCGCACAATGTGTATCTGAGTATGTAAGAAAGAAGACAGTCCACTTGCTCTGGGAAGTGTAAAGTCTTTAGGAATTATTCACAGTCTAAGTGGATTATCTCCTATCTAACCTTCTCAGATCTGGGAGATCAGAGAAAATGGCACCTCTTACAACCGTGCAAGACCAGGAAGACCACCAGAAACGACCCCATCAGATAAACAGCACTTAATGCTTTCATCTCTGTGTGAGATTACAAAAAAAAAAAAAAAACTCCACTTTTGCTGCAGATCTGAAAACATCCACAGGTCATTTTCTGTCTATCCTTCTACTATGAGAAGACCACTCAATTTTGAGAGGATGTGGAGTTACTCAGAAAGCAGTGTTAGTCTAGTCAACAGAATGAAATCCATAAATGGTCATTCATGAAGCGTTTGCTTTGAATGGTCCAACAGCTCCATTCAACTTAAGACTCCCACACATCACACCACTACAACTCTGCACGGTAAAGTAGCTGTAGATGTATGGCTGCAAAACGGTTTTATCCATGCGTTCCTTTCATGTGACAGACAGTTATTCAGTCTGTAGGTTTCACTGTAGCTCTGTGTCCAGACTGAGAGAATTATTACAGTGAGAGAGGAAGTAAAGTTGTAACCCACGCTGTTATGGTTCAACGTGATTAATCCACGGTTCACGTTTGTCCCGAACTGTTTCCAGATGACATCACCTAATCACCTATTAAATCACTTGCCTATTAAGTTGATTTGTTGTTGCCAGTGCTGTCAAATTAGCCCTTTAAAACTTGCCTACACACATAAATTACACTTTGCAGACATAAATGATATTTGATTGAACAAAACTGAAGTTTGAAACTGACCTCAGACCTCAACATCACAACATCCCAGTGTGCTCATCACACCACAATTATCCCCAAGTGCTCCTGCGATTCATTTTTACTTCTTTTCTGGTTCTTTTTATTGTTTATATCAATATCCTGTCTTACTTTACTGGTGTGGAAGTAAATTATTCAAAAAGTGTCGTCACTAACCAAAATCACAGCTCAATTTAAGCCGAACCAAGACCATCCCTTTTGCTTGGACATTCCATTGGACAGGAATGTGATCTGAGGCACACAGACCAAAGCGAAAAGGCTTAAGGTTTGGACCAAAACAACGTAGGTGTGAAAACACCCTGATACTTTAGAGGTACAGACCACTGTAGATGAACCATTTGAGTAAAAGGGAGAAACAAATATACAGTCACGTGGAAAAAACATGAACATAAACAAACATTTAAAAATAAGTCATTTAAAATCATTTGCAAAAAGTTGTTAATAAAAATGCAATTTTCATGTGAGGAAAAAGTTAGGACAGCCTTTGCCCCAACAACTGGTCATTTCTCCTTTGGCTGAATTAAGGTTAATTAGATGTCTCCTATAAGCAGCTTCCAGTCTCTGACATTCTTTGTACAGGCAGTCTTCCATTTTCCTCAAGCCTCCTCTGATACAATATAGATTTCATAGTAGTTTCAATGATGGAGAGCTCAGCCATCCTGCAGCAAAGCAACTCCAAACCGTGACACGTCCACCACCATGCTTCACAGTTGATCTGAGCCACATTATTTGCAGCTGATGTGGTGCACCTGGCTCAAATTTTAGGCTTTTTAGGTAGTAATAAATAGGGGGGTATCCAACTTTCCTAGCATTGCATTTCTAATAATAGTTGTTTAAACTATTATTTAAAAGACATAATAATAGTATTTTAGTCAGGTCACCCCCATTCCTCACTACAGTTCTCCATATGTTTTAATATGTTAAAAATGTATAAAATATGTTTAAAAAGTCAACTGTGATCAAAGGGAGTCCTAACGTTTTCACATGACTGTAGTGTTTTTAATTTTTGTTGAATTTTGCCAGCAGGACCTTCTGAATAAAAGGTCATGATGCATACTCTTAGTCTCTTACTGAGTACAAGGACAGGGCACATTTAATCAGCTCTCAATACTGGAATGGTTTCTCCTTTCCAAGTTAACTATATGGTCAGACTTTACTAAATGGATACTTTATTAGCTCCACTTACTCTATTGCTGTATCTAATAGGCTGTCATACCATTCACAGTCAGTTTTAAGCTGCAATCCACGCTTCTTTTTTTTAATCCACACTGCATTACTCTGATTGAATTTAAGTATGCTGAGCATCTGGGATCAGTCTTTATAGCCCACTTTTATGAGTGAGTCAGGTTAGATCATAGGCCAGATGTACGTTTGATGTTTTTAAAAGGCATTTATAAATGAATGTAAATACAGTTCATGAAAAAGATCTGCTAATAGAGATAGGATATATACTCAGTGGTCTTTCATTAGGCAAGCCTTCTTCTCTGACTGCTTAGTCAGTGCTTAAGCCCACGGAGGATGCCTTCTTAGTGGGTACGTTTGTGCTTAAGGGTTGAGCTGAAGAGGAATTCAAGGAGAGAGGCTAATTTATTTGATAAGAACAGGATTTATTTCCTGCTACAGTAGCCAACTACTTGCATGATGTGTGAATCAGGCCAAATTCATATACACTACATTACATCATTTAGCTGTATATTTGTAAAACTGATTGAGCATCCATGCAATTTGCTTAAGACAAAACGTAAGACAGAAAGAACACAAAATAAGCAAAGACTCTTATTGGCGAAGCACAGCATAGTTTCCCAGACTGGGAATCAAACTCTAGTCTCCCACATGGTGTGGTGACACATGGGTGGTATTATCTGTTGCGCCACACCAACCACACTATTAAAAACAAACATTTTATTTATAGTAATATTACAGTATTTTCCGGACTATAAGCCGCTACTTGTTTCCCACGCTTTAAACCATGCAGCTTATAATGAGGCGCAGCTTTTTCTTCTTATATATGTTATTTTACAGGTTTTTTTTTTTTAACTTTGCGGGTGTGGCTTATATTCCGGTGCGGCTTATAGTCTGGAAAATACGGGAATTCGTCCAATGTCCAACTTTTGAGGAAGCTTTGTAGAAAAATGGTTGCATTCGTAAACATTTCATAGGATATTTTTGCCCCACCCCTTGAATTAATCCTGAATGTCTACAATTCAATTGTATCTCAGTTGTTTCCTTCCAAATGTAGTGGCATGCACAGTACAGTTATGCACAATGCAATACCATCACTCAACCACTGAATACATTATCAGCAAAAGAATGAGAGACAACACATGGCTGAAGGATGTCCTGTACATATCACTGAGCTGCTAGTGTTCCTTGTATCACTACTAGGACTAAATGACTGCTGCATGCAATGGCTGCTCAGTTCGTCATACATGCAGATGGAGCAAAAGCAAGACTGAAGCACTCACCACAAGCCTCGATACTCAAACCTGACTGTTGTCTGATCCCAAACAGAGTCTGGATGTGTTGCTAAAGATGATACAGTTCCAGTCCTATTTGCTGTGTGTACGTGCCCTCACCAAACCACTAGTCTCAACAACTCATAAAAGCTTGGTCATAACAACCTAGATGGAAGGCAATTTGTTGAAACGACTATCCTGCTTTCCTCTGTCCAATGATGACCCCCACTCAAAGTCTGTCAACTGGGCAAAATGACAGCTAGACATGCATCTACAACGTACTCGAAGACAACAATCTCTCACCAAGAGGTACACAACCCAAAAGGAGCCACCAATAGCCTTTTTATAGGGCAGGGGGGGAAGCATGTTATGCAAAAACCAGTGTTTAATCAGGCCACACCTTTAATCATTTACATATCTGCCTGATACATGCATGTTGAATTTTGCAGTAATTCTGACACTGCATTATATTTAATTATATTTAATTAAACAAAATTTTAGATTCTGTATTTCCGACTCTCTAGCAGAGTTTGAAATACTAGTTATGCTAGGATTAGGACACGTTCAGACACTATGAACCAGAGGTTTCAAAGTGTAAAGTTGTCTCACAAGCCATCTATGACTGATTTTTTAATCCCAACTCTTATTACTCAATAATTTTTAGTGCTGGAGTTACTGGCAGTGAAATCGTGTATGGAATGTATGGAAAATAAATGTTAAATCTAAATTTAAATTGAAATAAACTAACAATTAGGCCTTTTCTTTTTACCCATTTAAATAAAAAATATGATAGCTGGCAGTGTGGCTAGGTAACTTAATACTATCAAGATACTTTGTTTAGTAATCTCCTGTAGTGTTTGGTCATTTTCAGGCTTTTTGCATTTTTGCATTTCCAAAACAACAGGCTCACTCTACAAAAATCCTGGAAATCAAAATTACACAGTCCTTTGTCAAATGATACCCATGTCATGGGGCCAAGTAAGATATAGAAATTGGAAATTCAAAAGCAGTGAGAGAGAGAAACTTAACAAGAAGAGAGACACACCAAAAGATCTCTGAGACACAACAATGAAAAGCAGTACATCCATCAGGGGCCACAATCTCTTTGACAAGAATACAAATGAACACAAGAACTGGGACCAAAATCAGGCCAACCACAATAGGTTCCCTAAACCTCAAAAACTTTATTTATAAGGACTACACACTACTTTGTGTGCAGCTGTGTGAAATGAATTCAAAGAAATGATCCTGAGTGACAATTATGTTGAGCACTGTGGTCTTAACCAAACACAGCCAAGGTTTAGGTTAACTATAAATTTCAGTGACTGCTTGCTTAGAAGACAGGAAACATTAGAGGCTGACATCAGCAATAAAATGAAGTGCCAATGTGTCAATCTGAACCAAACAATGTCCTCTACACCATGATGTAAATCTCTGGTCAGTGTGTTAATTTGTACTTATTTAGCTTAAAAAATTAACATTAATAACATAATAATATTATATAAAAACATTAATATATAAAAAAAGATTAATTAGATTTTTAGTTTCCTGGCAAAGACAAACTACTTAATAATAATAATAATAATAATAATAATAATAATAATAATAATAATAATAATAATAATAATAATAATAATAATAATAAATGTATTTTGTAAATTACTGCATTGTATTGCTTCTTGTATTTTGTAGCTTTATTCTGCTGGAACTTCAAATCTATGCCTTCATAGCCTTTGCTTCTAGAATGGCCATCATGCATAGAGATAAGCAGGGATTAAAATAAGTAGGATAATTAGGTGTATCACAAAGCCTTTAATCCCTGTGGACAGTCCATAAATGAGAATTAACGGCAGTCTGTAGTACTGAAACAACAGGTTTTACACAAGGGTTCAACGCTATAACTGGTTCCCACAAACTAGAATAGAGTGATTTAAAATATACAAACTGACAGAATATTAAATTTACTTTGTTGCAGTTCAAGGCACAATTTATTTCCCCCATGTGACACAAGTACTCTATAACTTCAGAAGTTACAAATAATTTCTAGGAAGCAGCAAAACAATGAACATATTTTATATTTGCATCCAGAATGATGATCAGATCTAAAAAACAACAAAAACAAATATACAAAAATGATTTTCAAAAGGTAGCCTTCAAATCTTAAAGTAATCTTAAGGTCAATAATGCACCATAAGTGGACAATAACCTAAGAATAATTTCAAAGCACTAAATAAGCCCTAATACACATAATGAGGCCCATTCTAATTAATGGACATCACTCTGAACTGTAGTGCCCTTTTAAGGTGTATGTTGATTGATCAGGTTCAAAGTATAAAGTGGAGGAATAAGGAAAAAAACCAAAAACAACAACTAACAACTACTTATTGTTTAGACCCCTGATAGAGCTAAATACCTTTCAGTGTTTAGTATACAGTAATGTAGACCAGCAGTATAAAAGTGTGATATAGGTATGGGTGGGCTCCAGGTGTATGTACCTGGTAGGTGTCCCACAGACGAATGGTGCACCGTAACGGCAGCTCTCTCATCAGCAGATTGTTCATCCAGCGGAAGGCAAACTGCAGATACTCCACTTCACACTTCTGAAAGTGCAGATGAACGTCCTCTGGAGTGGGACAGAGATGGAACACAGACACATTATGCAGTTTGTTATGGGATCATCTATAGCTCTATTTACAAAACTGAATAATGGTTAACATTTTGCTATGAATGTTATCATATCATTATAACATCAGTGTCACTTTACTCGTGCACCTGTAACAAATGTATCAGCAATACCCACGTTAAAAAAAAAAATAATCAAGCTAGCCATAAAATCACACTGCAGCTGTCTCACAATTCTGACCTTTATAAGAAGAAGAAAAATGATCTCTGGATTTCGAAATTACAGGTGCCATCAAATTCTGCCCCTACCTGTCCCACCAAATTTAGATTACACTCTGCCACAGAGCTCCACATAATTACATTCAATTGGAAATAAAGAGAGAGAGGTGACAGGCAAAAGACCTAGAGCTAGGAGCGCTGAGAATACGGATGTTTAATATATAAAGCTTTCCGTTCAGCAGGAGAAGAGAAGAATAAGGATGGCATTTAGAACAAGCCCGTATTGACTGAGCTCATGATGGATTTCACTGAGGTCTGAAACAGCCCCAAGAGGAGAATAATGGAAACCGCATCTATCATAATGATAATGGACACTTTAACAGAGCCAAAGCAATAAAAATTCCCAATAAAGAAAAAAATATCAGCTACTTAAAATTGCAAAAAGCTCTTCTCTGTATTAAGCGTTCGGAGTATATTACGCAAACTTTGCATCACAAGGGATCGCAAACAGTCAGCTATGTGTCGCATGCGTAAAGTGAGCAAGACTTTTAACATTTAATCTGAAATTTATATTCTCTTTGAAATTTCATCTCTAACATTGCCTCACTCTCATGCTTTATATTTCTCCTGCCCCTGCGAGACGGCAGTCATTTCCCTTCACTCTTTCTTCTCCATTTTTCTATCTTCCTCACTGCGATGCTGCTTACTTTCACACCCTAATCGCAGAGACTTATGAAGCAATTGATTTCTTTGTCCATCTCCCCGGTGAAACCTTTAAGACCTGCCATGCCTCACTAAATCATACTCGTCGGTACCTGCTCTGGAGGTTAATGCTAGTATTAAGTTAGTACTAAGCTCAGAGTATGGCCCAACTCGGCTCTGTTATAGGTTCAGAGTCATGCATGCATGCACATTAAGTCAACATTTTCCCAAAGCAGTCCAACAAACAGCACTAAATCCAAAACATTTAGTCCTGTCATGATGACAGAATGTCCAGATTCAATACCAACAGATTAATTGGGTCGGACACTTTGACACTTGTTTTTATACCCATGAAAAAAAACTGCGTAAACAAATAGCTAAACAATAATGACACGTGAAAAGAGTATTATGAATACAGATGTTTAATATATAAAGCTTACCATTTCCACAAAATACTTTTTTCAGTTTACATTTAACTCCTAGGACCTAAGGCCCGAACATGAAAAAGAGTGTTATTGTGTGCAGCAGTCCATTTGAAACGGGGTGTTGGGAATATTACTCACTGGCTCCTTTCACTTGAAATGCTTTTTCTGTATCTTTCAGCTTGCCAACACTTGCAAGAGCTTTATATGAGAGGGCACTCAAAGTGCAATTTGTATTTATGGGAAAGGTGTAAGTATGAATTACAAGCACTCAGAAGCAAAGAATAATTTTTTTTTTGCACAATGCTTTAAATGAGGTGTGATAAAGGAGGGAAATTATTATGATGTAGTTATGTGGCCTATTGCAATTAGAACAGGTGAATCCTGTTCTGGTGTTAAAGGATCTTGCTGTTGAAAGGAGACTGATCTGACCAAGATTAAAGTTTCTGGCTCCTTTGTGATACAGTTTGATGCTACTTGACGTCACTTAGTCTTCATAAAAGTACAGAAAGTTGAAACTGATAAAAAAATGTCAGATTATAATAATTGCCTATTGTACAAAGGTGGTCATAAATGCTACTTTCAGATCAGTCCTTTCTCATTGAGCAGCTTGAGTCATACAAACTCAAAAAAGCACACTTTAAACAAAAAGTAGAACAGTAGGAAGCTGCGGTAATGTTTGATTTAATTGCAGCTGAACTGATTCTCAGAAGTGATGTTTACAATATGCGAAGAAATGTTTCTGAATGCCATGTTTTAACAATATACCCTTTGCATTGTTAAAACTACTGAAGAAAATCTCACTCTTTCAGTTTAGCCACATTAAAGTAATTTAAACAGAAAGCTTTTCAAATGCCAACACACTTTATTCAACTCTGATTTATATTTGTACTGTTTTTTACTTGCAAAAAGGTGAATTTGACTGAACTGGAGTCAATTCTAATTGTTATTTCTGGTGTTAAAAGTGGAGCAAGCTGTCAAACACTAAAAGTGTAATTTACTGTATCAATATAAAATGACACATTTGTACAAGTATCTTATTGACAGGAAAGTGATGCCATTGTTAATTTATCCACCCAGGAACAAAGGACTTTCCTTTACAGATTTCTTTTCTGTTATACTAGTACATCTAGTCATATTTTGTCATATTTTGTGAAATGTCATTAATTCAAAAAATTAAACTGTCATTTTATTTTTCATTACACTTAGACATATTACAAGCATTTCTGTTTTACTTTTTTGTTCGCCTTCAGTATTATTTAGCATGATAGATTGATTTCAAGAATTCAATTTAGAAATATTACGTATGAGTTTTTCATGAGTAAAGTACAGTTCAATACAGTATGAATATCACGTCTAGCTCAGCACACACAGCTATAATGATGGGGAAGACCACTGACTTGACAGTTGTTCAGAATACGATCACTGGCACCCTCCACAAAGAGGGCAAGCCACAGAAGTCTCTCTTTTCTGTAATAAAGTCCATCAATTGAAAGCTGATTGGAAGGGGGAAGGTGGAAATAGGAAGTAGGGAGTAGGAAAAGGTGCAGGAGCAATAAGAATGACCACATCCTCAAGAAGACTGTCAAGAACCACTGAGAAACTTCAACATCAAGAGCCAACACTGCATAGATGTCTCCAGAAAAGGGGCAATAATTGCAGCATTCCTAATATTAAGCCATTTCTGAAGCAGAGTCAGCGTCAGAAGCATCTTACCTGGGCTAAAGAGAAAAATAACGGCACCATTGCTCAGCGCTCCAAAGTCCTCTTTTCAGATGACAGTAAATTTTGCATTTTATTTGAAAATGTTATTAATAGTAAAAGAGCTCCAACCAAGTATTGAGTGAAACAATGAACATACTTGATACATACAGAACTTGGATATTTCTGTAGTGTATTTCCTTTTCTGTTTGTTCGTATGAACTATTCTAATAACCTGAGAAACTGGATTTCTGATTTTAACAAGCTATTAGTCATGTTGATCAAAAGTACAAATAATAAAAAAATACAAATAATAATAATAATGCAATCAATAAAGGATTCATTTCAAAAAACACCAAAACATTTATTTGGTGACATTTCAAATGCAATGGTCATGTAGGTAAACACAGAAGGTCTTAATGTGATACCCTTTAAGAAACAGTATTTTCTCATTATTTCAAAAAGAAATACAGACAATGCACTCATTTCTGCACCTCATCAAATGACGTAAAAGCAAATTACACCTGTTTCATAGAATTACTCTGCTGATAAAAACCAAACACAATATGCCAAGAAACATTAGCTTCCACTTACTGTTTGCCATGTTACACCATGTACAATTATCAAGCAGTGTGAGTAAAGCATCAACCACAATCAAAACATCCCAGTTATAATCAATGACGCTGTTCATACCAGCAGTAAGCAATGGGATGTCTTTAGCAAGATTTTGCTGATGAAAAAAGGAAGAAAGTGGATCTTACAGCTTATATGTGACCTCATACAGCTTAGATGTGAGAGCTGTCTGACCCATCCAATAATGTTAATCAGGATTTCACATAAAATTATCTTTTTTTTATTCTGCTATGAAAAAAATACTGTAGTTAAAACATAAAAATTATAAAATATAGAAATTAAGACACATTCACAATTTGTAACTGGTGTCTTGAGCTATTTCCTGTAGTTTTATTTTTTTTTTTTTTTTTTTTTTTTTTGATTGCATGTATCCACTAATTTAAAGATGCAAAACTATAATTAGACCTGAGAAGTGGAGGGTGTCATGAGGGTGCGGGTCTCACCATCTATCCTGCTGATGAGCTCCTCCAGTGCCTTCACTTTGGTCTGAATACCAGGCTGAGCAAATGTGTAGTTATCCTGCAAAAGAACACATACACCTTCAGTAACTCTTAATGCTGCATTGTATATTAAATCTACACTTAAAGCAATACACCCTGAGAGACATGTTTCAGTGATTCACCCAACAGCAACACAACCCTCCTAACAATGAAAGGCAATGTAGTTTGTTAACAGTAGGCCAGAGCTGCCAAACAACATAACAGCCAAATATTGCCTTATGTACAGTCCTGTGGATTTTAATGTAGTACAATTGCCACAAAAATTATACTGCAAATCAAAACATTATATTGCAATCCGTTGAACTGAGTGACCATTATATATGGTTTCTAGCCTCTACTAACTAGCTAAGGATATCTTCTGAGTGAACAACAAAGCACTTCTCCTCCTGGATAAGAGTGTCTGCCAAATGCCTTAAATGTAAGTGTACAAAATATTAAAAATATAAAATAATGCAGTTAAATACAAATTTTACATTTTTAATTACCTGTTCACATTCAATTAGTTATATAATAACAGTGTTACTGTTCATTTAAGTTTGTTTTATTATTATTATTATTATAGTTAATTAAAGTGTACTTTACCAGTTGAAAAATATTTTTTATGTTCTGTGTGTGTCTATTTTTAAGTGCATCAATACAAGTATTAAAATGATGAAGATATAAAATAAAAGTGACAAAATGAAAAATATAACCAGTCTTTTCAGTATATTCTCACATATCTGCTCTACAACCTTGGCCACTCTCTACACCCCAACAACCCAACAGAGCTCTTCTCTAATGGATGGTGCTGAGTATCTATGGACGTGTGACACATGGTGCCAATTAAGAGTGATTTTGTATCTGATTCTCTGGCCGTGGCATCCAGTGCAGGTCAGTGAGGACCAGAGGCCATCAGATCACATGTCAGTCCAAGATAACCAATGGCTAGGGAGAAAAAGACCATAAACCGGATGGTCACTGAATTCGCAGAGGGACAGCGTGATGAAGCATGCAGCTCTGACCCTGCCTACAGGAGACTGCCCTGATCCTTGCTTATGCATGTATGTGAGATGCATGTGTGTGTCCAAATGTTCTCCCCCTTTTCCCTGATGAAATATCCCACTCTGTCCTCAAGGCTAAAGGCCAAAGCCTACTCCACCAGTGTGCTTGTGAAGAAACCGCTGAGTGAGATACACTCTGTCCACTGAAAGAAAGAAGTACTTCAGAATAGAAACCCAAGGCAAAATGTCATTTAACTACAGGTGGTAGAAGAAGGTTCTCTTTATGGACCTTCTGGTATGTTCTGTACTTTATTACGTGCAGAGAAAACATGAAAATGTTCATATAGGACCAAACAGGACCAAAAATAACACTATGTTTTTGTTCTGAAGTCAGTAAGAGACAGAGGAAGAATGCAGGACAAACACACCGAACATGTATGTCAGGCTATTTTTATGGTCCTGTAAAAACCTCATATATCCATTTCTGCTGTTTTTTATTTTTTACATAATGTGAATCTGAATTACACTGAATTTCATGACAAATGGACAGATAGAAATGCTCCAAAATGACTTGGAATAAAATAAATTGACATCATCTTTTTAAGTTTAAGAAGGTTTTATCCACATCTTGTAAAGTAACAGCGAACATACAGTGTATTGTTCAAACACCTCAAAGCTCCAACTTTGTCTGGAAAATGTAAGACAAGCACACACACCTGTATTCCATCCAGTAGCTTGCTCATACACCAGAAGCTGTCAGCTTCAATGTTACGCTGGGTTTCCAAAGGCAATGTGGCCATTTCAAAGTTCTCCACATCCTCCTCTGCAACAGAAAACACACACACAGTCACAAAGTCATTCAAGAGATCACAGACACACTCCTCCCTCATGTGTTCTAGTTAGCATTTCCTCAGGGTACAACTTCATGGCTGTGTGCTCAAAAATCACATGGCTATCAGAGCACTAACCAAAACTGTTAACATGTCTTAATCCTTCCTCATTCATTACTGGATTCTCACATCTCTCGCATTCTTTCATTGATTCTCACACACACACACACACACACACACACACACACACACACACACACACACACACACACACACACACACACACACACACAGCTATGACCTTTCCTTCATTTCTTAAACAGTATGTGTTAAATGATGCTGCACCCATGAGATTCAGCCAAAGAAAGAGAGATAGAAAGAGAGAGAATGAATATTTTGTTATTTTGTTGTTTTTTTTGGTAGTGCTCAAAACAACTCAGATCTCTTAGAGTGAACCTGAAAGGAAAGTAGCTCAAAGTGATTTTTGTGTTCACAGTGAAACTATTTATTACCTTTGATTTCAGAACAAACAATGAATGAGCAGGTGTCCCAAGATTTTTGTCCATATCGTGTATGTATAAATGAAGGGGGGAATGTAGGGACAAGGAGACAGAGAGGATAAATGTACAACAGGAATAGAAAGATGGTTGGGGTGAAGAAGAGGGAAGGTGGGTGTGTGTGTGTGTGTGTGTGTGTGTGTGTGTGTGTGTGTGTGTGTGTGTGTGTGGGAGGCAGTTCAGTTACTCAGTCAGCCAGCAGAGCAGCAGTTAACCAAAGGTGAGCCGAAACCAAACTGAAGGTCAGAAGTAAAGTTCAAGTGTCGACCACAAGACTGAGAGGGCTGAGGTCTTGCGTGAGCTGCAAGCTTGTTTTTCTCCCCAAAAGCTCCTCGTAGTATATGTTTAAAACAGTTGAAGTGTCCAGGAAAAGCCATTTTGTGGCTACATTTTTGGTGGCTACAACTGTCTGTGTGAACAGATCAGCAAGTCTGCAAGAAATCACTTCCACGTTCAATGCAGAAGGCCCCTCATGTAAATCCCTCAGAGTGCCTCTGTTAACCATGACACCTAACTGAATCCTAGAGATCTGTCAGCATGTGGCATGGTCTGACGAGTCAAAATCAAGGCACTGCGCAGGGTAGTGGTGCCCCCAAACCGGTGCGTGTACTACTTTAAAGGCAAGAGTATGGTCCCACTAATTCACGTAAACTCGTTGATTGGTACTTGCTACGTTTTACTACTTGGTGATCTGTGCCTGCTATTGCGTCTCCTAACAGACCTAATGTAACCCACCATGATGTGATACAGAAGCAGGATAATGCACCTAAAACTAGTTTTGTGTCATACTCCCAGTACACATTTACAACTGTACATGTAAGGATGTTCAGTGTCTGCACAGATTTTTAAATGGAGAGTCTCATCCATCTAGCACCAACCACCATGCCTTGCTCAAACTCTGATCATTTATGTTGCCTCGCCATAAACACACTGACCAGTGCTCATAAGATAACGCTGCATAGTACACACAGCTGTATAGTTCTAAAGTTCTAAAGCCATCCACTGAGATAAAGCTATTATATGATCAGTTTACATACTGATAAGCCATGACTTTCAGCATATCAGTGAAAAAGATAAAAACCATTACATAAAGAACAGTAACAAAGCTAGAAAAAGTTAAACTAATTTAAAACAATTACAGTGTTAGAATCCAACAAATTTAAATGAATGACAGCAGTCTGGAGCTGTAGAGACTCCTGCAGGAAGTCCAGCTCGTTGGTGCACTGCGGCTAAAAACAGATTTCCCCAGTTCAGTAAAAACTCTGGGAAACTGACAGGTGATCCAGTCACTAGAGTGGGTCTGGTAATTACTGCTATTTATAGAAATCATGGATGAGATGAGTTGGCATATGGCCGGGGACCGAATTCTAAATAAAAATAAGCCAGCTTGTTTCCTGTCGTACTCACTAGCAGCACAAAGGGAAACACTTTGCCTTATTTTTATTTATAATTGGCCTAAAGCAACTCCAAAATAAGCCACAAAATAAATACAATCTGCATCGACTGCCCAATCGGGATGAAGACTTCACTTGCTCTGTAATGCGCTCTTCCTGGTAAAATGAGAGAGGAAAGAACAGAGTGAGAAAGAAAAGTAAGGCAGGGAGCATTTCAGGATTGGGAAGCTTTGGTTTATAATGCACAGTGCTTTGCAAATACACTGGTTGTGACCATTCATTGACAGGCTAAACAGGAATAAAGAATAATGGGACATCTAACATTTTAGGAGTCATAGTAGTAGGAGTGACATCTTTGTTTATTTTTACGGTGTTGTTATTATTATCATTTTCATTTTTATTATCTCAGAGCTGTCCAGCGGCAGGAGGTATAGAAACATGAAGACTAAAACCAGTCGGTTCTGAGACAGCTTCTTCCCTCAGGCCACCAGGCTACTGAATAGCCAGTAGCAAAGTCTTCCTGTCCACAGACCATCACAACTCATCTAACCTTAATAAACTCTTTCTGCATCTGCACTTTACTTATTTTTACTACTATGAAGCACCTACTGTATGTTTTTCCACTCTTCCTTACACCTGTCTAATCTGATGTGACAATAATTGATTTTAAAACTGTAATATCGCAGTATTTCTAATTTTGTAAGAAGAAATCATCAAAACAGATATTATTCTGTGCATTTGTAGCCTAAATTTGGCAGGCAATGCAGATTGGACAGAAACGTGTATCTTCAACACCTAAAGCCAAACCGTGATGACATAATTTTGCTCAGACTCTGATCATTAAATGCAATGTGAACACAGGCCAGTGAGGGAATAGAAAGGGGATAATTCAAGGCAACCAGGCCCAGTACATCCTTACTTGTCACCACAGCAATGTCCAAAACGGAAAAGATTCCGATATGCTCCTTTCTACCCTGCACTCCTTAAGAATTCGTGTTGTTCATTATCAGCCCTGTAAGCTTTAATATATTTGCATTTTTCAAACATGCTGAAAGGGCTGGAGATCTGCCGATATTGAGGATGGATGGACTCTTCAATGCTGTCTGAGGACTTGCACATTAACTGGTGCTTCCATTACTCTATAGCTATAACACTTGCCTAGCAGCCCAAACTTCAAACACCAAACAAGTCTTGTCTTATTGATTATATTTTTAGAAGAGGGTGAAGAATTTAATCTAGGCCAAAGTACTACTTTACACCCCTAATAAATGCCTCGCAGCTTTGATCCAAGGGCTCAGAAAATGTGTGTGTGTGCTCAAGCGCATGTGTGCGTGTGTATGTGCACATGTGTTTGAGTAGATCTGTTCTGCCTTGCCCTCCCTGAACACTGAGAGAGCAGCAGTGATATCCCTGCATTGCAGCATCAGCAGCTGAAGCTCCAGAGGTGAGGCCAAACAGGTGTTTGGAGAGAAAAGAAAGAGAAGAGGGGGAAAATGCAGGGGATTATGGAAGAAGAAGAAAGCGAGGGAGACTAAACAGAATAAGAAACGAGTGGGCCTGAGTGCCTGGCCACACAGAGGAAGGGATGCAGGGCTAGGCTGGATGACCGGATGTCACGGAGATGTATACTCAGGCTATTACTCCTGATCCCTTTAGCTTTAGCCTCTAATGTTCAGACTCTGCACCATAACACTGTACTGGTCTGGACTGAGAACACACACACACACACACACACACACACACACACACACACACACACACACACACACACACCACACACACACACACCACACACACACACACACACACACCACACACACACCCACACACACACCACACACACACCCACACACACCCACACACACACCCACACACACACCCACACACACACCCACACACACACCCACACACACCCACACACACCCACACACACACACACAGTGAAAATACCATGCAGCTGTGGACCATGCAGAGGAAATCCTGTTTGAGGGCACAAAGAGTGGTTTTGCTATCCACAATGACCCCAAACCTCACAGCAATGAGGTAATTGTGCCATGCTCCACATATCAAGACCCATAACAAACCGCAGTAGCCAGCAAACTGCACACTGAATCTGCAATGCAAGAACACAAATCAGCTTCCAGTGGCTCAGTGGTCTAATGCACTAGCACTATGATCCCGAGGATGGCAGCTTTGAATCCCGGGTCATACTGCTTGCCAATGGCAGCTGGAGTCTGAGAGAGCATGGCCAATGGGAAGATGGCACTCTCTCACCACATCACATCCAGTGTTCTGCACACTGTATTGGAGCTTGTTGGCTGCCCAGTAATGGTGTAATAGCAACAGTTCAAAAAAAGAAGTGGTGGTTTCACATGTATCAGGAGGCAGCATGTGCTTATTTCCACCCTCCTAGTGTCGGGAGCATTGTATGTGACAGGGGAGTCCTAAAGGGGTTAGGTAATAGGCACGTCCACATTTGGATGGAACATTGAATGTTACCCAAAAAAAAAAGAAGGTGCTACAAAGGGTTCTTTGTGCAATGCCATAGAAGAGCCATGTTCGACTCCATATGGGAAGGCATAGTCAGTTAATAACAAAATTAATTAACAATTAATGATTATTAATGTTAATTCATGTTTCCTGGTTTATGACAAATGATTATGACAAACTATACATCTCTAATTTCATGCATGTTGTAAATTCCATCCTGATCAGCACATTTTTCATCAGCATCTCATGGGAGGGACTTCATGTCTGAGCTGTTCCAACTTTCCATTTAAAGTGACCAGCTGCAGCAGAGCCCTCTCTCTGAATGAGCTGCAAACTGGCACTCCTGTTAAGCACACTCTGGTCTCCTCTTTGGTTCAGCTCCTGCCAGTGAGCTGGTTTTGTTTCTTCTCAAACTGCATACTTCTAGACTTTACTGATTACACTAACCTGAACACTTTTAATGGCGTGCAATATTTGTTGTGAATGAGTGTGTAATTTGAGATGAAGTGTTTGTGACTGCTGTAAGAGGAACGTGAAGGGAAAGCTGTCACGACACAAAATCTTTCGTAAAAAGAAAAAAAATCCAAAGCAAGTATTTCTGGTGTCATCAAACAATTTATTCAATTTATATAAGCTGTCGGTCATTTTATAATCAGCAAGAAAGATTTCACAGAGTACGTTGGTAAACTTTTACCATTTTTTTGGGGTAAAATCCTTTGGATGGAACTGTGTCTCTTTCTTGTCAACTGTGATAATCTGTACTGTTCAAGAAGGCTCATGGCACTGTTATTTCTAATTCGACATTGATATTAATTTTACTGGATGCTTTAATGAAAACATGTAATTTCCATGAGAGAAAAGTCTTAGTCTTTGTACTCTTCAAAGTGTAATTAGGTAAAAGTTCAATTATTAAATTTTAATTCAATGTGACACATCAAGCCAACATCAAGTCGGACACCATGAGGTACTTTAATAGACACTCTCCTCCTGGTCCTACTATATTTATATTATAAATACAATATTATAAATTATATTATAAATATAGTATTCAAACTAAAACTACTATAAAAAACTGTAAATTACATTCAATTGCTTTAGTTATTATTATTACTGTTACTAATAGTGATAGCAGTAGTAGTAATATCTTTATCAGGATATAAACAGGGCTGAGGTGATATCATTTATAGTTTCACTTTTCAATCTTCCATATCCTCCACCTGCTTTTCTCCACCAACACATATGACAGACATAAGACAGAGCTCTGGCATGAAGACGACTTGCAAAAATTTTATCTTCATCTCTTCTTTATACTAAATTTATCTCTAGTATGTCATGGGGTGTCCAGATATTTTCACATCATATATTGTATATTATATTGCTATTAAGAGAAAATATAACAGGATATGATTTTTTTGTACATATCACCAAGTCCTAGTAGAATTAATAGTAGGAGTAGTATTACAAATAATAACAGTAATAGTACTAGAATTAGTAGTAACAGTTGCAATTATATTAGTTAATTAATAATACGGGTAGTAGTAAAAGTAATAACAGAAACAGTAATAAAAGTGTTAATAGCAGCAGTAGTAGTAATAGTAGTAATAGAAAAATAGTGGGAGTAGTAATAATAACACTATCAATAGTAGTTAAAGCAAAAGTAGAAGTATTATAAGAAGGATTATTACTCTCAATCTTAAAAATCTGCTGATCACACTACTCCAATTAAGAGCAATCTGCTACCAGGTCAGACCTGAGGATGATTCTTATTTAAGCCTCATTTATATTGCAACCAATTAAACAACTAGATGTCCTCAAACTGGCATACAGTGCACAGGCATTCGAGGTATTCACCAACTATTCACCAACAGCTCAAGTGAATCCATCATTTACTGAAGCACAGTACAACTATATGTACAGTGTGTGTGTGTGTGTGTGTGTGTGTGTGATGTGCCACCAAAGTGTATTCTCCATAGGCCTCTCCTCTGCTGTCAGTGTAAGCTGATATGCCCTTTAGCACGCACACACGCATGCGCACGCACGCATGCACGCACGCGCACACACACACACTCTTACTTCAAATGCTTCAGCCTATCAATACCAATACTTTAAAGCAAAGGGCATTGTGACTCCTGAGCCTGCCGGCTCTCTTTTAAAACACTTCACTACCTGCTATTGAGCTGGCTCATGAGAGCCAATACTCCTCTCTATTTCTTTCTTTCTCACACACATACGCAGACTTGTCTCCTCTGTAGAGGTTCTCTGGGAAGGCAGAAGCACGCCTTGCAGTCCTAGAAAGCCATTCATCCATGTAGCCCATGTTACCCAAAAGAACAGCGATGTTATCCATATCAGAGTAAAAGAGAACAAGAGCACCAGAGCTGCTGATATATGAGTCAATGATAAGTGGGAGATTTATCCTCATCTGCCTCATATTGAAATTATAGCTGATAATTATAACTTAGAACTTGATGCCCCCATTTTTCTCAATAAGAGAAAAGATCAGTGGAAGTTTCCGCAGTTTTAGCAGAGGACAAATGAGCTACAGTTGAGAAAGTTCGAAACACAGTTAACAGTTGCCTTCAAAATATCACCAATCTATTTAGTAATTAGACATTCTTACACCAACATCAATTGGGGGAATTGTGGATGCCATTTACAAAAACTGTAGATATGATTTATGAAGGGATTCTACTGCACAGAGTATTACGAGTGTATTGGGGTTAAGGGTTTGGAATGTATTGCATTATGGTAATTGTAGTTGTACTTAGGTGCTGCTGCACAAATATACATAATGCAAAATGCTCCATTGTTTATTTTTCTTTCTTATAATGTTAGCCACTCTGTCTTTTTCCGGTGTCTGAAACTATTGATGTTTTAGCTTAACAAAAACAAGCTAAAACAAAATCAGTAAACTGACTGACTTTTCGACAGGTACACGGGAACTACACACTGTTACTAAGAGAAAGCATTTATTAAGTGTTGTAGAAAAGTGAATAAAAAAGGAAAAATGCAACTATATTGATGGATTTTTAGTGTTGGCATCAATTATGTTGATGAGGCTTGGCAGGCCCAAAGGAGTCAGCCTACTATTACTCGGACATTGCACAGACAACCCCTCAACAATCTCGAAATGCTCTGATGAGGCGATCTGATTGGTCATCAGGGTGCCAGACATGCATGGATGCAGCCTGGGTAAACTTTTAAACCCCACAGATCAATGAAACCCATTCAACTTGAGCTATTGGTTTTGTCTCTCTTACAGCCTACCCACAAGCACACACACAAACAAATTAGGAGCATAAAGGCCCAAACAGAATGGAGCAAAGCATCAGGATGAAAAACTTGCTTTTCAGTAATGAGCGTCAGGGAGAATAGAGAGAGATTGAAGAAAAAGGGGAGAGAGAGAGAGAGAGAGAGAGAGAGAGAGAGAGAGAGAGAGAGAGAGAGAGAGAGAGAGAGAGAGAGAGAGAGAGAGAGAGAGAGAGAGAGAGAGAGAGAAGAAAAGAAAAGAAAAGAAAAGAAAAGAAAAGAAAAGAAAAGAAAAGAAAAGAAAAGAAAAAAGAAAATCGATCAGTGCTCCAGGTAATCTGAGGGTATGTCCCGGTGTGTGTGGACTGGTGACATTGTGAGGTTGGCACATGCAGGAAGAGATCAATGCACAGCTTTTTATTGTCCTGTAATCCTTAACTATCTAGAAGTAATTAACCTTCACAGCAGAGGAGAGGAAATAAATAGGGAGGGGAGGGAGGAAGGCTGGGGAATAGCAATGAGAGAAAGCTCCAACTTCAACCCCTGCAGCTGAACATGGCTCAGTGTAAAGGCCGGAGCACACCCACCCAACAATCACTACCAACAAACACCATCAAACAGCACCAGTCTAATCAGAGCTCTTCTACAATATTTACAAACAGCAGCCGATGACACAAATTAACCACAGGGAATAAGGAGAAGATACTGGAACAATGTTAAGGACAAGAACCTTCAGCACAGGTTACGTGCGGTGGAGTTTAACAGTAGGGGTGAATATTCCAAGGCATTCTACACAGACAGAATTGTGAATGGAACAGAGTATTTTAAAATACTCAATTTGAATGAATGTAAGTATTACTGAACCATGTCAATTGGTATTAACATGCTAGAACGATCTACAACTCCATTAATGGAAAAGACATTCTAGAACATTTAATTTACATGAAAGTAAGAACAATTTAAAGGAAACAGCATTCTAGTGTAAACAGGGACAACAATCCTGGAACAATGCGTATGTATACAGAATTCTACACCAGGGTAAAAAGGAGTACATTCTAGAATAATGGAAATGGAAGGGCGCACTCTAGAACACTTGTATAGGTAAGAACATTCTGGACCAGTGTGAAAGGAAACTACAGAACTGTGAATGCAAGAGGGCATTGTAGAACACTGAATTGCCTTCTAGAATATTTGAAAAAGAGAAAATGCATTCTGGGCCAGACTAAATGTGTGTATTGAGTGAAGAGCATTGAAGAACAGTGTAAACAAAGGAGAGCACTCTGAATGGTGAACAATGTAAATGGTGGGGAGCATTTTAAAACAGTGAACAGAGGGAAGCATTTTAGGACAATGTGAATGAAGAACATTCTAGAACAGTGTGAAAGGTGAAGAGCATTGTAGAACAGTGTAAACAAAGGAGAGCACTCTGAATGGTGAACAATGTAAATTGTGAAGAGCATTTTAGAACAGTGAACAGAGGGAAGCATTGAAGGACAATGTGAATGCATTCTATAATAGTAAAGAAAGAAGAACATTCTAGAACACTATGAACGGTGAACGGCATTTTAGAACAATGAGAATGGTGAAATGCATTCTAGAAGTTTGAATATAGAATGGCATTAACAAGTAATTTCCATTCATGTTTAAAAAACAGTTCCCACATCTAAAGTTCTGCCTGATCCTCAGGAGATCTTAATCTCGAAGGAAATGGCATGAATTACCAACATGTACTCTTTAATGTTTTCTCTGATATTAATAAAAATGAGTCAGCAATATTGGTCAATATCATCAATATTCATCATACATCAGTCTGGCCCTAGTAAACAAAGCTATTCAGCTTATTTACATTAACATTATGGCTCCATTTCAAAGCTAAAAAAGCAAACATGCTAATGACCAATGACACACAAAATAAGGACAGTTTCTACAAGCGTGTGCAGAACTATAGTTGACTACAAGCAGTCAACTAAGCCCAGCGAAGGCTATGGTATCTGCAAGTATTTTTTTTTACAAAGTTGCAGACTAATGAGCTTTCCTCTTTTACAAAGAAAAGAACCTAATTAGTGAGAGCAGGTGGCAGGTGTTGTGGTACAGCAGAGGAATGAATATCTATAGGCAGACGGGTTGGCAGACTTCTTTATACACACATAAGAGTATTCGTTAAAAAAATCATCGTAAAACATTTTGATTTTGTGCAATAACTGAAACAGAACATTTCGAATCTCAGGAACGGGGTGGAGGCCTTCTACTATTTTCCCAAACCCATACTCTCACCCTATGAAACCAAACTTACCCACAAACTCAGAGAGGAAGACCACGAAAAACGGTGTGACAAGGTCATTGATGCCCTGAACGTAGCCACTTGCAGGATGCCGGATAGCCCAGATAAAAAGAATCCTTTCAAACACCTGTGAGGGACCATAACAAGCATTACTGACACCAGCCAGGAGGATGGATGCAAACAAATGCATATCACCATCATGCAGAACCCTCATATGGCCTCCAAAATGGTAACTTTAAAGAAGAAGGAAAAAATCTTAACGTTCACTGAAAGTGAATATAGTTTTGGATCATTTCTTTTGGTCCATTTATCTGTAAATTCTGACACAGTATCCAGATTCAAATTATGTAAAAATTGTGAAACCTGAAAAAAGAGGAAACAATGTTGTTGTTTTTTGTCATAGTCACATCATAAATAAAAGGTTCAAATACAAGTTAAAGAATGAAATAAATATATCCATTCACACCAGAGTTCATTTTAAAGGGCCCATTTCATGGAACCCAAGAGTTTTCCTCAGATAACTCGTTAATATAACATGGTATAACCTGGGGAATCATATCCCAGCCAACCATTAAAAGAGCAATTTTAAATCAAGTTAAAAAGGACTCTAAATTGTGTCTAGTGTACCACTGGGAAACCACTGTTATCCACTACCCTATCCAAACAAACACCGATTCATTTTTCTACACTCACTTCATTTTATCAGCTCCACTGGTCATATAAGAACACTTTGTGGTTCAATTATTACAAACTGTAGTCCATCTGTTTCTCTGCATACTTTAGTAGCCTCTTTCACATTCTTCAGTGGTCAGGACCTCACAGGACCGCCACAGGACTGCCACAGGACCTCACAGGACCGCCACAGGACCGCCACAGGACCGCCACAGGACCGCCACAGGACCGCCACGGGACCGCCACGGGACCGCCACGGGACCGCCACGGGACCGCCACAGAGCAGGTGGACACGTGGACATGCTGAGGGTGTGTTAGTGAGTTTTGCACGAGTGGATCAGAAACAGCAGTGCTACTGGAGTGTTTAAACCCCTCAGTGTCACTGTCGGATGGAGAAAAGTCCATCAACCAGAATTAACCAATCAACAGCATCCTGTGGGCAATGGGGATTAGATGCCTGGAGGATGACAAACACGAACTGTGCAGAAACAGGGAGCTTCTATCTGTGACTTTATGAGACAATTCTCCCTAGTTGCTCCACCTTGTGGGCAGTGAATGGACACAGTGTTTAAAAACTCCAGCAGCACTGCTGTGTCTGATCCACACATACCAGAGCAACACGCACTAAAACACCTGCTCTGTGGCGGTCTTGTGGGATTCTGACCGTTGAAGAACAGGGTGAAATGTGGCGAAAGAGGTATGCAGAAAAACAGATGGACTACAGTCTGTAGATATAGAACTAAAGTGTTTCTGTATGGTCAGTGGAGTTTACTTAAATGTCACTGAACTCACATCACAGGGAATTATACATGGTAGACTAAATTTATGATCATTTACATATCAGCTGTAAAAGTGAACAGACCATTTTTATTCCTGTTCCTTTAGGAGTTCAATCATGGACATTATATTTGGTCTATTTAGAGCATAAATGTATATCAACATAAGAGGATGTAAGGAGGAAAATGTAGGATATAAGCTAGGGACATCATATATTTAAGAAACTGTCTTTTTATACTGATTTAATTCTGGTATTATCATGCACTTCCAATATAGGTCCAATAAAAGGGCAGCAACTTTACCAGAGTGTGCTTTGGAAAGATTTCCACAGATGTGCTCTTCATTACTTGTGAGCTGTATTACTGACAAGTAATACTTAACAACCACAGCAACTCAGGAATAATGCTATGAGGTTGTTCTTCAAGGGTTGTCTGGGTCTCTTATTTCTAGTGAAGGGAAATCTTCTTCAGTATACCAAGACATTTTCGGACAATTATCTGCTTGCTTATTATGAAAAGTCAGAAGAAGACCTTTTTCTGTTCTAGCATCACCATGCCCCAGTGCATGAAGCAAGGTCCATAAAGGCATGGTTGAGGTGAGGCTGAGTGAGTATGGTGTGGAAGAACTTGACTGCCCACACACAGCCCTAACCTCAACTCAGTCGAACGCTTTTCGGATGACCTGGAATAGAAACTGAGAGCTATGCCCTCTCATCCATCAGTACATCACCTCAAACATGCTTTCATAGATGAATGGGCAAAACCTCCCACAGACACATTCCAAAATGTGTAGAATACCTTCCCAGAAAACAGGAAACTGTTAAAACTGCAGAGAGCAAACCAACTCCATATTAATGCAAATGGATTTGGAACTGGAAGTCACAAAAGCTCCTATATGTGTAATGCGCATGTGTCCAAATACTTTTGTCCATGTAGTGCACCATAAAGAAAAATCTAAAACAAAACTGTGAAAACAATGTGGACAGTGGCAATGAAACTGGACAGCTTATTAACATAACTTACATTAACCCATTTATGAGTCAGCATTTAATAACACCAAAAAGATTAAGCAGCATATTTCCCAGCAGGTTAATCAATTCTTTTTTTTATAGCAGGCCATCACATTTGTGATGGTCCATTCACTTATGCTTTGCTGAGTGGATGGAAGATTCAATGTCTTGAAAAGTGGAGACACAGCCAGAGCACCCCCTATTGGAAGCTATGCATCAGCACATCGCAGCAGCATTTACATTTGCAGCATTAAGTAGACACCCTAATTCGGAGTCTTACAAAAGTGCTTTCCTGTTCAAAATCACACTAGAAATAACAAAATATATTAGACTTTAATCTAGGCTTAAACCTTTCTTGACTGTATAAACACAGCACAGACTGAGTGAACGTGGTACTTGAATTCGTAAAGTTCATATCAAAGCTTCGTAGATTGTCTAGATTTCAAATTCCTCATATTCACAAGTTATGAGAAAAATTAACATGTAATTACATCACTCTCTTAGATCAACACTGAGTAGAATGCACAGTTCGGGCACCCCAATCTAAAACTGAATTGTCAAGCGAGTAAAACATGACGCATTCAAAAAGAACATACATTAAAAGAAAAATATTCAGTCTATTACAATATTTTATGCAAGATGTTTTTATTTCTATCCCACTGAGTTTTGAAAAATTTGGGCACCATAAATGTACTTAGTAACACCCCTTTTGGCAAAAACCACAGGTTTTTGTAGTCAGCTAACAGTCTAACTCTCGTATTCTTGCAAGAGGAATGTTAGGATCTTGTACCATCTTACTGCTCTGCCCTTTTGAGGTCCATCAACAGATGTTCATTGATGTTTGGGGAACTGCACCTCTTGATGCAGTCTATTCAAATTGTGTTTAGGACCATTATCCTGTTGAAAAAGCCACCCACTGCTCTTCCACTGGGTTTTTAGATGGTGTGATGTTTGCTTGCATAATTTGATGGAATTTCATTACAATTATTATTCCGTCTTTTAATGGCTAAGAAACAAAAGCTCAAGGCATGATGAAGCCGTCCCCAAGCTTATCATACATTGCTGACCAGCAATACATTTTATTGTATTGTGATACGATTTTTGTGTCACAGTAACAAAATTGAACATATCATGGATATTGTCCACTTAAAAGTTAAGGATATTTACTGAGTGAACAGCAAAGCACTTTTGTAAGTGGTTCTGGATAAGGGCGTCTGCTAAATGCCATAAATGTAAACGTTTAAAGAACACTGACCCCCTTGCACTTTTCACTACTTAGAGTACAATCAGTTCTATTAATATGGCAGTGCAGAATATCCTGAATATAAATCACTGCACTAAGCAGGACTTAAGAATTTGATGCTACTCATGCATTTCATCAAAATACTGCTAAGTTATAGGTCAGATCAAATCCAAAATTTCTCCTTTCCATTTTATGGTACACAACAATATAACAATATAAAGCATGTTTCATCTTTAAATGCATGGCTTTTGGAGCTCTACTTACTTCTCGATTCTCAGTAACCAGGGGTGCCCATACGTTTCCATGTTTCCACTACAATAACATCAACTTCTTGGATCAGCATATAGCCTCCAGCATCACCTGTCTTTGCTAAATTTTCTTTCAGCTCAAAATAAATTGCTACATTTGAGTCTTTCGTGAAGTGCAGAAAATGTGCAGAAGACTAATAGAATGAACTGCTGAACTGAAGCTGGCAGAGATGATGAAACTACAGACAGAAGTGCTGCTTACAAGTGTGAAATTGGTCTGTTGCGCCGGAGCAATGAAGCCAACATCACTAATGAGAAGTGACATTTAGGAGCCACCAATTAGCATATCACAAATCTTAAGCTAAAGGCATTTTCCACAGAGTTCTCACCTCATTCATTAAGAGATGTAGACTACACATCATTTGTTGATAACTAAGAACATTATTTCATGTGCTGGGATGTCTGCCATGATGCACTTCCACATAGCATTTAGAGTGCGGCTTCCTGTGTAGGGCAGAGATTGAAACAAGATTTTCCCTGTATGTTAAAATTTTAAAGAATATCAATAATAATAATAATAATAATAATAATAATAATAATAATAATAATAATGCAAACATTACATTTTTATATTGTATAAAATTATTATTTTTATTATTATTATTTAAATTTTTGGTATTATACATTAACATTTAAAGTAATGAAAATTGTTGGATGGTTGAACAAGGCTTTACTATTGTTTAAACGGAAATTCTATTTACAGCCAATTATCTTGATTATTTTCTCTATTAATTAATTGATTTTCAAACTCTGAAAATTGCAGAAATTAAATGTGTGTTCTATTTTTTAACATAGTGTTAAGCAAATGTACATAGTATCATGACCAAATCTAATATGGCACACTTAAAGCTGCAATACCACTGCAACCCTACTTTAGTAGTACATTTATAGCTGTTTAGGGACAAAATTGGACACAATGAAATATTGTGTCTTTTTAAACGTATTTGAACATATGGGCATTTGCTCTTCATTTCAAACAAGAAAATCATTAAACATTAGAAAAGTCTTTTAAATAGCAATGGAAAAATATAATTAATAGAAATGAGAAATACATTCATTGTAAGAAATGTAAGGACACCGCAGATGTTCATGGTTATTGATGACTTTAGGGGAGGCCATCTTATTTAAACCTCAGACATTGGTTTGTTCTTGCTTTCTGAAGTGAGTGGTATCCCCCTGTCCAGATTCCAAGAGCTCCGTGAGGCCTTCAGGAAGAAGGTCATATATGCATACGAGTCCAGGAAGAGATTCAAAAAGATCGCAGAACAATTGTAAATCAGCCGTTCCATTGTCCAGAAGATAATTTAGTGGAACAACTGCCAACATGGCAAGTTCAAGAGCAGTCAAAAGCAGACTGCAATATACACAAGAAAGATAAAGATTTAAAGATATAAAGATTTACAGGTGGCTCTTGCCACAGCTGATGTCAAAATGCAACATCTACCACTGAATGAATGAATAAATGAATGAATGAATGCATAAATAAACAGGGCAAGATTGAAGAATCATCTATCAAAAGCACGTTTTTCCACAAGTTCTGGTCTTTGTCTAGGTTGGGGGCACCAACCCTGCTCCTGCTTTCTGCTTTAGATTTTACCCTAATCTACTCCCCCTGATCCAACTCATTTCTGCCTTCAAAGGTTCTTGATTGGCCGAAGAAGATGCGTTAAATGTAGGCTGAAATTGAAGATAGCTCTCCAGGAGCAGGGTTGGTGACCCCTGCTCTTTGTGTTCACTAACAAACTTTAGTCTTTCTCTGAGGTTTCATTTTTTGACAGCTAGGGTTTCCTGCTTACACACCTCCCATGAAAATGTATGCAGCGTATTGTGATCAATTTCATGTCCACATATATATATATATATATATATATGTTTGTGGAACAGACTTACCTCCTGTACCAAGGGCTGCTGGAACAATGGAATCAGTGGGTTTGTCCTGGGAATATCAATATGAATCTGGAGAAAACACACAAAAACACACCAACTCAGTATCAAATACACCAGCATTTGAGGCCAAATTTGGGGTGTGAATCAATGAGACCCAGAAAGTGCTAAATAGCGCTACTTGTCTTTGTCCTTTACAGTAAACTCAAGAAATCAATCAAGCCCAAACAGCGTGTTATCGACCAGCTTTCATAACAAGGAGAATTCGGCTACCCGAGAAAAAACACAGAGCTCTGTAGACACACGTCCTACCCGCCTTCCACTAATCAACCTCCTCTACTTCCTGCAGATTTTCTGGAACTCATTCATCTAGTTTACCCTCTATCCTTCTTTTCTCTACAACCAAACCAGTCCTGTGTCACAATCTTACAATCCACTAACGTAAGGATTTATCCAGCTATTAACAAAAGATGAAAGTGCATTTCAAAAACACACATTTTATATTTATACAGTGCCATGCAAAGGTTTGGGCACCACAGTCAAAATACACTATATTCGATTAGTTAATGGGAAGCCCTTCTAATGAATGCTTTATGTGTTCTCTAGAATGATGGTGCACCCATGGCTGAAATACCCATACAGCTTGTGTAGTCCCTGTAGAGATGTATCGCCAATAGAATAGGACTCTCTGCAGCAGATACACGTGAAACCAATGGCTCTATACCTACTGCCAGGCATAAGCCACAGGGTAAAAAGCCCCCCAGCATTGAGCTGTGGAGCAGTGGATCCGTGTTCTCTGGAATGATGGTGCTCCAACCGATATTTTTGGGAAAATGTGGGGAGTGAGGATGAGGTGAACTGGTGACCCAACATCCTGACCTCACTAACACTCTTGTCACTGAATGCAATTAAATCCACAAAGCAATACTCCACAATTTAGTAGAAAGCCTTAGAAAGCCAGTAGACAGTCCAACAAACGCAGGATAAACTCTTTTAAATACCCCCGAGTTCTGAAGAAACAATGAATGAGCAAGTGTCCCAATACTTTTGTCCATATAATGCATATGTTACTGTGAATAGTTAAGTGAGTAAAAATGAACTGATCTCCAAAAAAATATGAAGTTAAAGATAAAACTTTTTCAAACATTTTATTTGAGTTCTGTGATAAATTCTTACCAAAGTCACAGACCTTAATTAGCTTGTTAGGCTTATTTACAGTCATCATTAAGAAAGATCATTGGATAAAAATGTCAAAGATTTTTTACATACTTTCAAACCTTGTGCCAACAATCAGCAGCCACATGCTGCCTAGCACTCTCAACAGTAATTTCATTCTCTCCTACAACAGCAAACCCCAGCAAACTGTCTATTGCCGTATCTCTTTACTCCTCCACTCTGCGCATCTCTACACTAGGTGTCTTCAGACTGTAGAACAGAATCAATAGATTCATTCTTTTTCATCCTGCAACAGGAAATGATGAAGATATGTAGATAAAAGCAATGCCAGCCTCATCACATTGTGGGTATTTTAACAAGTTCGGACAAACTATTTTTGGATCACATTTATTTTGTTTCTACTGGGTCTATGGAGATCATACTGTATATGAACGAGTGTGACACTTCAAGCCTTTTGATGCAAGTTAACAGTGAAGTCTATCATGACATTGTTTTTTATGCGGTGACATATGGAACCACCCATGTTTAGATCATGCTAGCATGAGCGGTGACTCCTCAGGGTTAAAGGGGAATTATGCCTTTTTATTGATGCATCATTAAACTTAACAGCTGGAAACAATATCACTTAATGTGGTCTGCTATGAAATGTTGGTGTAGTGTCTAATGAACATCACAGAGGAACTGACTATATTGGATATGGAATCAGACATCCAAAGAGTTTAAGAGTAAAATCATTGAAAGTTTTTGTAAGAAACAATAATAAATATGTTTTCTGATGTTTGAGATATTGTTATACAGTAATTTGTATAAGAAATTACATTTCTGATATTGTTTATCATCCATTTTAGATTTATTTTTTGTTAACTTTTTACATAAACAAAACATGCATATTTCATCAAATAAAAGGGCATACAATTAGAATATCATGAAAATGTTGATTTATGTCAGTAATTGCATTCAAAAAGTGAAACTTGTATGTTATATTCATTCATTACACACAGACTGATAAATTTCAAATGTTTATTTCTTTTCATTTTAATGATTATAACTGACAACTAATGAAAGTCCCAAATTCAGTATCCAAGAAAATTAGAATATTACTTAAGACCAATACAAAAAAGGATTTTTAGAAATGTTGACCAACTGAAAAGTATGAACATGAAAGTGTGAGCATGCACAGCACTCAAAATTTAGTTGGGGCTCCTTGGGCCTGGATTACTGCAGCAATGTGGTGTGGCATGGAGACGATCTGTCTGTTGCACTGCTCAGGTATTATGAGAGCCCAGGTTGCTCTGATAGTGGCCTTCAGCTCTTCTGAATTGCTGGGTCTGGCGTATTGCATCTTCCTCTTCACAATAGCCCATAGATTTTCTATGGGGTTAAGGTCAGACGAGTTTGCAGGCCAATTAAGAACAGGGATACCATGGTCCTTAAACCAGTTACTGGTAGCTTAGACACTGTGTGCAGTTGCCAAGTCCTGTTGTAAAATGAAATCTGCATCTCCATAAAGTTGGTCAGCAGCACGAAGCATGATGTGCTCTAAAATTTACTGGTAGACGGCTGCTTTGACGTTGGACCTCAGAAAACACAATTAACCAACACTAGCAGATGACATGGCACCCCAAACCATCACTGACTGTGGAAACTTTCCATTGGGCCTAAAGCAATGTGGGTTCGGTGCCTCTCCTCTCTTCCTCCAGACTCTAGGACCTTGATTCCCAAAGGAAATGCAAAATTTGCTTTCATCAGAGAACATAACTTCAGCACCAGTCCAGTCCTTTTTGTCTTTAGGCCAGCCGAGACGCTTCTGATGCTGTCTCTTCTTCAAGAGTGGCTTGACAAAAGGAATGCGACAGCTGAAACCCATGTCTTGTATACATCTGTGTGTGGTGGCTCTTGAAGCAGCACTGACTCCAGCTGCAGTCTGCTCTTTGTGAATCTCCCACACATTTTTGAATGGGTCTTGTTTCACAATCCCCTCCAGGGTGCAGTTATCTCTACTGCTTATACACTTTTTTCCACCACATCTTTTCCTTCCCTTCCCCTCTCTATTAATGTGCTTGGACACAGAGCTCTGTGAACAGCCAGCCTCTTTAGCAATGATCTTTTGTGTCTTGCCCTCCATGTGCAAGGGTTTCAATGGTCATCTTATGGACAACTGTCAAGTCAGTAGTCTTCCCCATGATCGTGTAGCTCACAGCACTAGACTGAGAGACCATTTAAAGGCCTTTGCAGGTGGTTTGAGTTAATTAGCTGATTAGAATGTGGCACCAGGTGTTTCCAATATTGAATATTCACAATATTCAAATTTTCTGGGATATTGAATTTGGGATTTTCATTAGTTGTCAGTTATAATTGTCAAAATTAAAATAAATAAACATTTGAAGTATGTCAGTCTGTGTGTAATGAATGAATATAACATACAAGTTTCACTTTTTGAATGGAATTACTAAAATAAATCCACTTTTTCACGATATTCTAATTTTATGACCAACACATGTATATCGCAAAACAACAAAATATTGCAATGTCCTTTTTTCTAATATCATGCATCCCTAGATTCAGCTGCAAGTTGTGCTGGATAAAAGCATCAACTAATCATCATAACAAGATAAACGTAATAGTAAAGGCTTTGGAATATTGTTAAAAGCTATAATTACTCAATCATGAAAATAACTGATATTCTTTTACAGATAAAATAAGTCTCTCTGATAACCTTACACCCCGAAGTCCCTGCTGTTTCTTATTCTGCTGATTTCTCCTTACCACCACAAATGCAATTCCCCAGGCAAGAAAAAACGGGTTAAAAATGTAAATATCAGACCATCAGCTTCAGCTTTCTTCTCTCTATAATGACACTTCTGAAAATGGGTAATTTTAGAGAGAGCCACTCTCCCTGAGCACAACTGGAATGGAAATGCCTGCATATGGTCAGGTCAAAGAGAGGTCAGTGGAGTCCGGCATGTGGGCTCATGTCTGTGGCAATGCTCCTGCTGTTGAGCCAGTGTCAACATTAAAAGGTCATTTAGTGTCTCGGCGTAGACAGCCAGGGGCCATTCAAACACCCCAGTACAACCTCATAAAAAGCCCTAAAAAGCCCGCTACTCATTTGCTTTGTGGAAATGAGGGGCCCGGCAGACGCTGACCAGTACAACCCCTGAAATGCAGAGCGTAAAGCAAGGAATAAGGCAAATGGCTGTTGAGTCCTGGTCCTGCACCATTAACCCGACTTTTACAACCCATAAGCTTATCGATCTCAGCCCCCTCCATTAATAACACTTGCTATATAAGCTCCGTTTATTAATGACTTTTTTCCAGGCTTCCGCACAGCCTAGCTGGAGTCACCAGAAAAGTTACTGTTCTTATTTCCCATGACCTTGTCCTTGTTTTTCAACCTACTCTGAGAAACTTCTTTAGTTCTAAGTGTTTTGACATTGCCAAACATCTCCAAACACCACTGCATTTTCAGGAGTAGAGAACAATTCTCTTCATGGAACCAAACCAACTAAAGAAAGTATACAAACCTTTTTAATTAATATTTGACAAATAACATATATAACATCATTACCCCTTTGATGGTACTATTATAAGCAGCAGTACAAAAAGCACAGCCTTTTATACAGTGATGGCAGAAATGCTGGACCAAGTGTCAGATATTGATGATGTTTAAATAGTGGTGTTTGACAATATGCAAATAAGCTTTCTCTATGGTTACATATTCTAATATTTAAGTATCATTATGTCTGAACTCTATATTCCACCAGGGGCTGCCGCAAAACATGTTTTCTCCAGTAGCTAAATGAATAATAAAAAAATGCTGTAATACAATGTAAAATGTGTGGGGAAAAAAAACATACTGTACATAGCAGATATGTTCATGTCAACATGTTTTCCACCGCAAAGCAATCATCTTCAACAAGTCAACATGTTCATATTTCTTAAGTGTCTTAGAATGAAACTGAAAAGGAAAAACACACCATGAAACACATTCATAATTGAAGAAAAATTGTTTTGCAACAGTCGTTTCATTATTCATAATGCTGTGACACAGTATAACAAAGCAGCCACAATATAGTGTTGCTGATAATGGAGAGCAGTACATCACCACCAGTGTGTGCTAGTTATGGGAATACAGACCAGACATCACTGCAGCCTTTCCTGTGCCAGTGTTCATCAAAGGCGAGCTCAAACTCAGATCCACTCAAAAAAACTCAAAAACAGATCCACTGTGCTTGCACACAGGGAACTTTGTCATTTGTCTTTGACCAATCCATGCACTAAAACACACACATAAGCACTAGGGGATTCACACACTAGGGGGCAGTGAGCACACCTGCCCGGAGCAGTGGGCAGCACTATCCACATAGCTCAGGGAACTAGCAACCTTCCAGTCACAAGACTGGTCCCCTAATACTGTCACATGGTTCCTGCAGTCCAACAAAGTGCAGGGACATAAAGCAACAATTAAATGCAGATTCATATTTTATTCCATGAACTCACAGGAAAGGAAATGTAAATAGGCTTTTAAAACCATTTATACATGAAAGTTAAAACGCTCAAATGCATTATATGGTGCCTATAATAAAAAAAATATGTTTAATTAGCAAAAATTCATAATTGAATGTCATAGTATTGGAATGTCTAAAAAATTCCTACCCACAGCAAAACAATTCTAAATGATAAACAATCTACTTTGCTACACCTCTAATCCTCATTTACTGCCTGTATAATATGTACTTGTGCCAAAAAGATTTTTGAAGCCCTGTTAAACCAAAGACTTCATTAATATTTTAAGGTCTTTACTAAACAGATCACAAACCATGACTAACATGGTCTGGGACTAGGCTTAGCTATCCAGTGTTAGACTCACAACAGCAACCATCATTAATGTAAGCAATGCTTAGCTGCGGTTTCTTTCTTCACACTCCTCAGTAAAGCTCTTTTCGTGCTGGCAGCCTGGAGTGTTGTGGAGCATTACCTGTCTGTAGGTGTCTCTATGGTGCTCATCTGTTCTGGAGTGGTAATACTGCTCAATGAAGCCAAAATACTCCTCTCGCTTCCTTTGGAGAACCAGCTCCCTACGCTCCATATTAGCAGGAAGGTAGCCCTGAGAGCAGAGAGAAAGAAAAAGTGAGAGAGAGCAAGATAATGTGAGAGAGAGATAGATAGAGTGTAAAGAAGGCATACTGTTAAAAATGCATTTGTTGTTGTTTCTCTTGTTGCTCTTCAAATTCAATGACTGACCAAGCCCAATGCTCATTCATTTGTACTGGAGCTAGAGACCAATATAGCTAATAAATAACGAAAGCTTATTAACCACTGCTTAGCATTTTGCAACACATACCGACTTGGTAAATTTGTATTGGTTATTTCTATGTGTCTTGGTGCTGTTTTGTGCTTGCGTTTTAACATAAGCCAAACTGCTGTTTTAGTAACATGCTATAATCTATGCCTGGCAACTCACTTAGCACATCTAGAATTTAACACAAAGCATCTGAGTGACTGAGCTAAATTCAAAGGCCAACCCAAAAGTGAAGCGTGATGATGGCATAATGTGTGCTTGCTTTTTCTGGTGACCAGTAGAAGTGTGAACATTCAGAAGATGTAATTGTAAGGATTTTTCCATCTGTGATGTAGACGAGAGTGGAGTTATAAAAGCAGTAGAACTGAATTTGTTTTAGCCAGATTTGACTGCTGTTTTTGGATGTGATATGCATTTGTAATTCTCTAGGTATCAGTGCATCATTAAGTGTTACAAAAACATTGCACGGGTCTCCACCTCCTGGGACACTGGACCTAATTCATCCAACATAATTCAACAAACACTCATAAATCTGCTCTTGAGGAACATCCAAACAAAATGTCCAACAATTTCATGATGTTTATCAACCACAGAACGCTTGGCAACTGTGTTCTTATAATGATGGATCCCACTAATTAACATGAGAATATTTGGAAAGAGAGTTTATGGTTTGAAGATGAAATTCCTTCCTTAGGTGTCTTCTGGACACCTGTCAGGTCAGTAGTCTTCCCATGATTGTGGTTGCGTGCAAATATTTCACTTGTGTGTGTAATGAATAGGATATGACAGTTTAAATCAAGGAAAAATATTCTAATTCCCTGAGATGCACTAGCATATTTGTAACATGGCTACCAGTGTGCAGACCCTTCAAATTGGTTTACCTGTACATCGACTTCTTTAGACCTTCAAATTGTTCTTCACATGTAATTCTCTTCCACCAATAGTTCTTTATTGGCATTGCTTAAGAAACCCTTTGTAGCACCTTTATTTTTAAAAGCACTAAGCACAGCACCAGCCTCAGCATCAGTAAAGTTACTCCAGTAAGGGAAAGCATAGCTGTGGACCAGAGACAGTAGTCATGACTAAAGTTCATCGTTTCTTCACCTCATCTTCCTGACGACTGTAGTAATCTCCTTCTTCTCTCTACCCCTGACTCTTTCTGTTCTCCACTCCAGCACTTGTTTTAATGAGTTTTTCATGGGAACAAATGCACTGTTGCCAAGCACTGGAGATGTATAAATAATGATTGTGATTCGGAATCACTTAGCCAACACTCCATCGCCTCTCCTCTGATGCCTCGAGTATGTGTGATGAGCGCATGCACTCACAACTAATTTGCATTACTGTTAGCTCTTCTGATGGCTATTGAGCACTTCACACCAATAGAAAGGCAAATTAAATGCAAAGACTTGGTGCAAATATGTAAATATGACAAAAGGTTCACTTGTGTATGCCTGACGTTAAATGGAAAAAAAAAAAACATGCAGTTTAAAAGCCTCATGGCTTCTTCCTTAAGCTTATAAATGTGGAATTAGGCTTTCGTGTCTAATCCTCTTGCAAATGCTGCATGAAGCAAGGAAGGCTTAAGAGGGCTAGCTGCACTGTTTAAGCATGGGTGGAGATTCGCTTTACAGCAGTGCCTGGAGCTGTGTGTTATTGACAACATGAGCAAACTCCTGAAGCACAAACAAGGCTTGTAGAACCACTTTTCAAAACACACACATGCACACAATAAATGTTCTTTCTTCTAATGATCTGGATCATCCGCAGGCTTTCTGGAAGAGCTTTCTTACCGTAATAAAGCACCATCCAATCTAATGTTTAGGTTATTTTCCAATGCTTGTAGACAAGACGTTTCTCAATTTACAGGGATGTAACAAAGTATACCCCAATATCGTGTACTTGGGCATATTTATTTAAATGTCAGTTAACACCAATGGACTGAAAACAGTTAAAGTGGTCAAACAAACTTTCACTGGCTGTCCAAACGATTGATGCTTCCAGTCTACAAATGCAGACTAAAGGCCATATCTTTCAAGAGCACTTAACTCAACATTAATTGTGCAGTAGTAAAAGGCTTGTAATTGCACTTAAATGCCTTACTTTAATGTCTCTGACATTCAGGTATAGTCCAGTGTGTCTGAGTACTGTATCTGGTTGTTGGACGTTGTGTTCTTTTGTATCTAGGTATCAGTACAGACACTTGTATTAACCAGTGAATCACACTACACAACTTCAACCACCATAAATTTGTTGGGTCACGATTCAGAAAGGCCCACACCTGTTTTTATAAGGTCTTATAGTATACACTGCATGTCAGAGCACAAACCAAGCCATGAAGTCCAAGGAATTGTCTGTAGACCTCCGAGACAGGATAGTATTGACACACAGATCAGGGGAAGGCTACAGAAAAATTTCTGCTGCATTGAAGGTGCCAATGAGAACATTGGCCACAATCATCTCTAAATGGAAGTTTGAAACCATCAAGAGTCTTCCTAAGACTGGCACCTAAGGCACTTAAAGAACTCTCAGACCATGAGAAACAAAGATTAAACTTTTTGGACTGAATGCCAAGCATCATGTCTGGAGGAAACCAGGCACTGCTCATCACCTAGCCAATACCACCTACAGTGAAGCATGGTGGTGGCAGCATGAACTGGGAGACTAGTCAGGGTCGAGGGAAAGATGACTGCAGTGACATCCTACAGAGACATCCTTGATAATGACCTGCTCCAGAGCGCTCTGTTTCTCAGACTGGAATGAAAAGTTTAATTTCCAACAGGACAATCCTAAGCACACAGCCAAAAAAAACAAAGGAGTGGCTTCAGGGCTACTCTGTGAATGTCCTCGAGTGATCCAGCCAGAGCCCAGCCTTGAACCCTATTGAACATCTCTGGAGATATCTAAAAATGGCTGTGCTTTTTTTCCATTTTTGGATTATAGGGTTCCTTGCCCATGTTTTTGTCTGCTTGGGACCACTTTTTTAATCCTGCTCCCACTAAAATATGCCTCAATCCAGCATGCTCCTGCCAAAAATCAGCAGCATTTGTCCTGCATTCGTATTAATTCGTATTAATATTATCGTATTAAACGTGGCGCATTTACCTTTCTTTAGAGCATCTTTTAAAGCCGAGTGCGACTGACCATCTATATGCTACATCATTTTGGAAGCACACTAAAGCATAATTCATGTTTTTCATGCAATTGTTCGCTTCCCAAATATTCATAAAGAGTTTTTTTTCCCATTCTTATCAGTTATTTAGCTGTTTTCCCCTTATGTTGATAATGAATGGTGTAATTATCATAATTTTCTATATTTCTATTAGTTTGCAGGATGTTGCACCAGACAGAAATCAACCAATTGCAATGCATGACTGCAACGGTGTCATGCCAGACTGTCATGGAGTCACTCAGAACGGCAGCAAGTAATTTACAGTGGGGATCCTGGCTCCCCATTCTTTCCACATATGGAAAGAATCCATATGTGAAGGCACCATGGTCAGCATCAAGATCCATGAGTAACACATCCAGAAAGCCTGGTGTCATGGTGTGGGGTGCAATTTCATACAATGCTATATCACCTTTGGTCTTCATTACAGGCACTTTGAAAGCTCAAAGTTATGTTGAGTAGTTACTGCAACCAGTGTCCCTACCTTTACTAAACACACTATTCCAACAGGACAACATACATCCACATACTGCTGCCATCTCTAGAGCTTGCTTTGAAGACACAGATACTATGCACTGGCCAGCTGCATTGCCAAACCTATCCACAATTTGAACAAAATCATCCCCTGGATTTTGGGATGGATCCATGGGATGGATCATCACAGAACATCGTTTTTAACCTCTACAACTCCATTCATACATGTATGGCATGTTGCGTTATACCAAAGGCCATACTGAGAGACACCATGTCTGTATGTGTAGTTCAATCATTTTTGCCCATGTCAGTCTAAACTTTTCATAATTTACAGGTAACCTTTATCTTCCTTCCAAATAGCACTGCAACCCAACTCTTTCTTCTGGGTGAAACTATATGTGCAGCTATTTTTTCTGATAATTGTATACGTTGTCCCACACTTACTATAGTGGTTAACAGCCTGATATAAAAACTTAGTCTCGAGCCACAAGATACTTTGAAGGGAATGCAGACCTCTACCCTAAAACAAAGAAAATGCCCACTCAGCTGCAACAAGTGGACTGTTAATAACATTAAAACATTACTTAAATTTATTAAACCAAATGTGATATTAGACGGAAATATACCACAAGGCTTTGTTCTAATCATGTTAGCCATCAAATTCAATACATGTAATTTGCTTCATTTACTGGCAACATTTCAGTAATTTGGCTGAACATCCATTGACAGATGGACTGAATTCAGGCTACAGTTTGTTTGTAGGTTAAGACTGGATACTAACCGACAGAAGTCTCCAAGTGATCGGCCGCACTTCTCGTGGGATTCCTGACCAGCTGTGCTTCCGCAAATCATCTGTCAACACACACACATACACAAATTATTAATTGCCTGAGCATATGCATCTCAGAGCACAGGCAAACCACCCTGATTATTAACAGCATGCTGAAATCAATATCTTATAATAATCCCCAGTAAATCAGCAAGGCCCATTCGATGAGGCATGACAAAAATATTTGCATGGTGATCAATAGAAAACAGGCCATTCATCCACTTTGGGTTTATATGGCCCTGTGTATTTATGACATCCTTTATCGTTTCATTTCATCATCAATAAACAATTACTTTTAATTAGTAAAGGCAATCACACCTTGCATTGGCTTGCCAGTTTGATCTATGCTAACTCTGGCGAGAAAGATACGAGACAAGCGGGCATCGATTTCAACCGTAACTGCCATGCTGTTGACAATTAAGCCACCAATCAAAATTCAACAGCAACGGCTGGAGCTGAGCGGGATAGTGAAATGAAAGTGGAAAAAGGCTGAATTCCACTTTACAGATGATTTCCTTCATCTGTGGAGGAGAACTGAAAACAACATATTGCGAACAGGACGTGTGAAACAGCAGGTGTTGAAGTGTTGTTATTGTGACATGTTGAACATTGTGTGGGACTGATAAGGTGTGCTTATGAAAGTGTGTGGGAGTCACTCTGATAAGTTATGGTTAGCTGATGAAGTCAGAGCTAGCTGATCACAGATGGACTGAGATCAAGAAACAAGGAAATGTGTGTGTGAAATATGCAGTATTTAATGATGTTGATGCAGTTCAAATGTTGCAATAACGTCCCAGTATTTTATCATATTTAAGCTTTTAGTACTAACAGAGGTAATGAATCCATGTGTCCTGGATACTAGCACTCTGGTATTCAATGTGTTTTTATTATTTTTATTTTTTTTTTTACAATTTTACATGACAACACTAAATTCAGTGTGAAACAGAAACCTTATCACACTGCCCTTTTACATGTTGACATGCTTCTACGTGAAGCGTAGTACCAGGAAGGTTCTAGGGAAGTGCTTATCTCAATGACTGGTGCGAGGAGAGGGTGAACCGTGAAATGATCAGTTGATATTTTTCCCGCCCACTAGTGCATGGTGATGTAATGAAAGATTATTTAAAATAAATAAATAAATAAATAATGAATCATGCTTGAAACAGACTTAACATTAATGCACATATTCAAAAATGCCTTTTCTTTCTGGGACGATCATAGCAACATGACTAGTAACTCTTGGAGGTCAATAAATATATATATTTTAGTCTTTAAGGAGAGAATTCTAATGAAAACAGAAGATCTGTCTGTAAGCTGGATCTCTAGAAAACGTGGGTGATGCAACAAGACAATGACGCAAAGCACACAAGTAGGTCTACCAAAGAAGGTTAAAAAATAGTGAAGTTTTAGTGAATGTTTTATAATGGCCAAGTCAAAGTCTGACCATATTGCAATAGAAATGCGGAAGAACCCAAAAGCTAGCAGTTCATGAAGTTGTTTATTCCTAAAATGTCCACAAGCCAGTGTGCAAGAGTAAATAATAGTTACTGGAAATGTTTATGTGTAATATTCTATTATTTCCCTCAACAAATGAACAACCAATAAATGTATAATATATTTTTTCTTATTTGTGTTATTTGGTTCTGCTTATATATTTCAGGACTTGAAAATCTGATTAAGATTTCAGTCAAATGAATGCAGAAATATAAAAAAATTCTAAAAGGCTCACAAACCTTTAAGCACCACTATAAACATTTGTCAAATAATAAAGTAATTTTCTCAAATGCCAACAACAAGTGCACGGATTAGTTCAATTCCATCATCAGTAAGTACCGATTTACTAAACCAGGTTTAGGAAGAGAACAATAATACTGGACTTCAATGAGGAGAGCTTTTTGCTGTTTAATAAACACAGTAATGTAAAACCACAACTTTTGTATGACTGTATTTGTATTTAGTTTATATTAATGTTTAACTAAGTAACACACATACTGTCCAGATAATGAACTTGCAATGCTTTGAGGTTATTAAACATCCCTAGGAGTCATCAATGCCATGTGTACAGCCATGCTCAAAGAAAAAAATCAAGTGCAACCCTGCCATATCCATTCAGCTGTTCCATTTCTGTGTTTTGTGTGCCCCCTATTGGAGCTCAAGAAAACATTAACACGCAGGGCAGGGCCTTCCTCTCACCAGCATATCGCCTCCAAAACTTAGATTCCATCTGCTGTTCTGGAAGCTTTGGTTTTCTGTGCCATTTCAGAGGAAATGCATTATTCTCAAAGGATGACAGGTGGGTAATTTAATTAATTAATTGAGCTAATTAGAAGACAATCGCTGTGGGAGTGTCATCTTTTAAAAACTCCAGTGGAACCCTCAGGGTTCTCACAACCAATTATGTAAAACTTTTTTTCTCCCTCTGTGGACACTGTTGGACTTGCTGAGCAAATCAGAAGGAAGGTATCAAAAACCCCTCCCACAACATGGATGGTGTTGGGCACATGCCAAACAAAGACAAAACTGACGTAGAGTCTGTTAGACAGGCCTTTAAAAGCAACTGTGTTATAGGTTTTATCTTGCTAGAAAAGAATCTACACTCAAACACACACAAACAGCTAGATGGATGTGATGTTTTGGTGTCAAGTAAGTAAAATGAACAAACAGAGGGAAAAGAAAGGTTCAATAGGATTGTTTAAAAGTCTGGAACCTCATACAGCTACAGAAACATACGTACACATGAAACACAGTGTGCCATGATAGTGTTTGTCAGATGAAATGAACATTCCTTTTGAAAAGTGTATAACAAGCATAAGTCATAGAATTCTGGTTAATTCTCGACAAGCTGGGCCAGATGCAATGGTGCATTCTCCTACTGGAATATCCCATCACTGTTCGGATATACAAGGTTCATGAAGGGCTACAAATGGTCAACAGGTATTGAAACGTACTGCACCAAGCAATGACATATTTAGGTGAACCAGTGGACCCACCTAAACCACATGGTATGAGAATACAACTCAAATCCATATGAATCTACTACCACCCTGCACAGCACATAGTTGACCACTAGGGTCCAGGGCTTCATGGGTACTCTGACTCATTGGACCACACCTCATGTTGATGTTCCACTAGGGAGGCTCACATACATATCCCGCACTGTTTCCTGTGTTAACAGAGGTTCCCTGGTGGGCCTTCTGCTGCTGTATCCCAAGGAAGATGAATTCCACTGGATTGTCCTGTCTCCAGATAAATCCTTAGACTTCATGGCTTAGTTTGTGCTCTGACAAGCACACACTACTATATGACCCTATATAAACAGACGTGTGCCTTTCCAAATCATGTCCAATCAACTAAATCTACCCCAAGTGTACTCCAATGAAGCTGTAGCAACATCTGAAGGATGAGCAGTTGGAACAAGGTGCACCTGAGCTCAATATTGAGTGTCAAGGCCATAACTGTGAATACACGATAGACAGACAGACAGACAGAAAGATAGATCTTTAGTGATCCCTTAGGGAGGGCTCCCTCAGGGAAATTAAGAATGTACGTGTTATATTTTTGTGTTTTTAATTTTAATCAATTTCAAACAAATGTTTCTCCCTGTGTCATCGTGGGGTATTATGTGTAACATTTTATGTCATCGTGGGGTATTATGTGTAAAAAATGAATTGAACCCATTCTGGAATATGTGCAAAAAGTGAAGCACTGTGAATTCTTTCCAGGTGCACTGAACATCACTGACTATTTTCATATTTGTTTGTTCCTTTATTATTATCATTATAAATTTTATAGTTATTTTTTTTTTATTTACATATTGCCTATACTGAAAACAGTTAAAGCATAGAAGGCAAATTTGTCTTGCATTTTTATTATTTTTGTTTGTATTACCTTAAGTTATGAAACATTGAGCTGCATTCTGTGTATGACAACTGTATTACAAGTTATATATTACAAGTTTATAAGTATTATAAGTATCTACTACTTCACAAATGTATCGGCTTGGTCTTTATCTTCAAACATTTTCATACAAACACACAATATATATATATATTAGTAAATAATATAAAATAATGGTTCTCATCAGCACCACTGTAAAGAAATCTGAATTAGTAACATGTTCAGCAATATCACACCAAACCACTCTTTAACTTTGTTCACATTTCAGTGACTGAATTATAGATAATATTACTTTAAAGCCAGCATCGAAGACAGCCTTCATAATGGTCAGGCCACATATCCACACAGGCATCAACTGCTTTCCAGAGATGACTGATTTGTTCCCTCTGTCAGTCAAAGCAATCTGAGGAGGGCTTTTGAATGTCTGAGGCATAATGAAAGCACTCCTTTCTTTAATGGAATCATTTCAGATCCTGCACCTCACTGAGTGAAGACAGGCTTTCTCGACAGCTCCGAGGTGCATTTAAAAAGCCTGATCGCTACACAGTCTCCCAGGCAGACTTGGAGAACAGAAGGCTCTCTCAGCATGACCTCAGGAAGTCTGAAATAACACACTTGTCTGTTACAATCACATGCACCCATACCTGGCACACACAATTGGACGGGTAGAAGAAGAAAAAAGGACAAAAAAAAAAAGTTTCTAACTTCAAGCTAACAATCTCAGAAAGCTTTTGTGACTTTCCTCTGGGACGTGCTGACAGAAGTGACAGCAGAAACACTTAAAAGAATTTGAGCTACATTTCCTACGGGACCTCTGCACTGCACAGTTTAGCACCACTTTATCACTTTTCTTTAATGAGTAAAATGAGTCAAATCAGGCAAAATGGTCCATTCTGGGATGCACAGCTTCCCTGGGGACTAGAATTGTGGAAACCGGCTTCAGAGGTTGCAGAAATTCAGTTCTATTACATCTTAAAAGACAGAAATGTTTATCAGTTCTTTTATACCCAACAGATGATAGACAATCAGATGTTTTTCATTATCAGTGCCCTTATACACTGATCAGCCATAACATCAATCCCACCACACATTTTATCAGCTCCTCTTACCCTATAGGAGCACTGTGTAGTTCTATAAATTACAGACTGTAGTCCATCTATTATTATGCATCCATTTTCAGCATCCTTTATCCCTGTCCTTCAAATGGTAAGGATGAACAGGATCAGCACAGAGCAGGTTTTTTTTTTTGTGGTGGCTCATTCTGAGTACTGCATCGATGCAAACGTGGTGGTGTGCAAACATACACACAGCAGTGCAACTTTTTTTTCCAGCAATCGTATCTACTACTTCACAAATGTATCTATTTGTTCTTTATCTTCAAACATTTTTACAAACATACCCATTTTAATATTTTATTAAAACAAGTGATTTGTCCAACAATAATCTTTATATGGCGATACACTACACTTTTGCTGCTCCAGCCCAGGCTAGTGCGCCTCCAGGTGGTTATAAGTTCAGTTCAGTTAATAACGGCCTTAAATTATATTATTGGCATTTCAAAACAATTTTATACCTCTGATATAAATATATAGATATAATTACAGTAGAATAATAATGCACTTAAACTCTTTTAAAGAGCATAGAACTAAATATTCAGACACTGAAATTGGAATATAACATGGTTTAAATATTTTATACAAATAAGACTTAAAACTAATAAATAAACTTAACTTATAAATGAAACTGTTGTTTGTAATCAGAATCAAATTAATGTTAATGTGCTCCTCTTGCTAAGAAAAACACAATGGGTGATCTTATGGTGTGCAAAGATTATTGTACAATACCGTCAAAGCACTCTGGGTTTGAGCGTCTGCCAAATGCCTTAAAAGTAAATGCAAATAAGTCAATTAATTGAATAAAGTCATCTGCCCTGTCTGTGCCTCACTAGGCCCCATCTCGTCATGCTCATCAAGCCCAATTCATTTAATGGAATAAGCATAATTTGTTCACTGTTCTGTTGCTATAACACGTACCTAAGTCTGTGTTGGGACTGGCCAGCAGTTGTCTGAATTTATCCAGCCGGGTCTTCTCCCGTACAGTCATGGGTGGGGCTCCTGATGCATTCTGGTCTGAAATGCGGGCAACCAGGGGAATTATGGGTCTTACAGGGAGGGACTGCTGCTTCTGAAGTGTGCTACGCACTGGAGGACAACACACAGACAAAAAACATATACTGATTGATATTCAATAGGTTGGAATAATGCAACCTTACATCCACAACACATGGAAAAGTTAGTTGTCCCCAAATTCTGATGGAGCCTTCATAGCATAAATTTCATTTGAAGAATTAGGAGTTTGGTTTGATCTGGACATATTCAGAATGGGTCAGATGTAGAGATGTACAGATACCAATAATACAGACACTGAAAGTCTAAAATTCGATACCTGTATTTGTTTCCAAATATTTTTGTCCTTACAGTGCATGTTATAAAAAAGCTAACATGGCAAAATCTGATTCGATTTCACACCGTACCTGTGCTGCTGTTCAGATGGGCATCACTATTAGACTTCACCACCCTGCCATTGGTGGGTCCACTGTCAATCTTCAGCTGATCTTGGCAGAGGTCTGTGCTTACTGTTTCCAGTCTATCCACCGGCTGAGGGTGGGGCTCTGTATGAGTGGAGTGTTTGGACGCTATGAGCTGAGGCGTCTGGGGTTTGGAGTGTGATTGTGTAGGAATGGAAGAGGGGTGTGCTGGAGTGAAGAAATCATTGTCTTCTTCGTCGTCGATGTCCCAAGCGTCATTAGTGCTGCGTGCAAACTCATGGAATGTTGATGGCTTCTTTGATTTGAAGCTCACAGCATTTGTCTTTGGAGTGTCTTTTAAAAATCTAGAACATTTGGAAAGAAACACATTTTAGATTAATAATAGAAGAAAAATATAAAATACATCAGAACAGAAAGGACAACAAACAGGGACCAGTTTCCCAAAAGAGAGAGTATTCCAATCAAGAGTCTGGACAACAAGCCATTATGAGGAACACTTCTGTCTGTGTACAATGTACTTAATGTGGATTTTGTTACTAAACTGAGTTGAATGGAAGAGTGAGGGCAGTTTTGTTTGCATACGGTACGACAGTGATAAGGTATATGGTCATTCGAGCACACTGCCTACTGGTGAGAAAACTAATGGATTGTGGTTAAGCAAATAGTTGAGCCACAAGGATGAACCAGTCTGTTAAATGTGACTCTAAACCATGGATGTTCTAGTTATGTGCCACAGTAATCAACAATGACTGGAACACAATTAATATCAGGTATTTAGTGATTCCTAAGACCATTCACTCAACTATGTGCTCTCCTCTAAATGTGTGTTATATGAGGCTTGTTATTTGAAGCACAGTCTAAACTTCGCACTTAACCTGCTACCTACAGATACAGATCCACACTGGACATAACTTGTTGTAATATGACTTTCTGTCACTCAGACATCAGACACAAGTGGTTATTATCAACAGTTGTATCTGAATGGTAGCTGCGCTGAGCTGCATGGAAGCTATTTGCTACTGCTGACTATCTGCCAATAGTCCCTTCCAAACCTGAGTAACATTTGGAGATGTTACAAAAAAATCGGATACTGTCCAATGAGCACCTCACATAAAAACTGTCTGAGATGACTAGAAACATGACCCAGTAACTACTTAGGGCTCAAACGTGAATAAAGACGGACATCCTCATTAATGACCATCTTTGTACTTCAGTGGCTTTAGTAGTAGCTTTCGGGAAACTCGGTCCAGATTTCAACCAAATTCTCAAAACAAACAAAAAGGGAACAAAAATCAAATGAAGATAATAGAGTTAAATGGGCAACATACCAGGACAGACCCTCACCCCCCCCCCAATAGCGACAACTGAACCAAATGAGACAGACAAATAAAAAAAGAAAAGTTAATCAAAGATGACGATGCCATTATCCATGCAGACAGCTGGCAGATAGCAGGACTTACGAGCGAAGTACCCGCGGATCCAGCGGAGGGTACTGCGCTCCATAGATAGGCTGCAAACTGGGAGAGAGCAAATGTTGATAAAGAGAAAGACAGAGCGAAAAAGACAGAAGGTCACTTTATAGATATTTCTTGCCTTCTGACCTGCTTAACAGAGATAAGAAAGGCAGAAGCAGAACGAACAGCAAAAAAAAGAAAAAAGAAAGAAAGAATAAGATGTTATTATTGCACACACAAAAGCATAGATACTTCTTGCTGGAATCTATACGACTATGAGCAGATTATTTATTGCATCTTCTGGCTTAGCATAGGCCTGCTCTAATGCACTTTTGGCACAGTAGTAACGACTCCACGACCTAAGCAATTTATTCCGAGCCATCAATGATCTCCTTAAAGAGGAATGAATAGCTTAGACTTGAGCTTCATGTAGCCAGAAGATAAATGCAGCATCACTGCTTTGCATTACAGCGCTAAATAAAACTTGCACTGAGAAATATTTCTGCACATTCTGCACAAGGCCACAAAGAGTCTTGGCATAAAGCACACTCTGCCCTTGCCAAAACGCTTTGTAATAAGGCTCTCATCAATTTTAACGCGAACAAAGACGATTAATCCTCTAAATATGTAAATTGGCAGGAACGGGCTACCTCCCCAGCCCTCATTTGCCGTATATTTACACAGGGATATGAAAGCAGCAAATGAACTGGCCTCTGAGCATTCTGCCAGAGGCAACTGTTATCTTCACCACATGGTGCGCATCCATCCTGTTACACACACACACACACACACACACACACACACACACACACACACACACACACACACACACACACACACACACACACACACACACACACACACACACAGATTAGCAAAAACCATTGTAATGCTATACCTGTCCCACCACACTAAAGTCCCATTTGTTGTGAATCTATCATAATAATTACATTGTAAATGCTTTCACTTTCCTCTCGTCTCAATTGCCCACACGGAGCTGGCTGCAGATTTCACCGCTAGGAGGACTGTTTAAATATAAAACTCAATTACTTCAACCGGTGGCCTTTATCCATGACTTGTGGACCAGTCACAAAAGTGACTTTTAGCTTTAGAATAAATCTGCATAACAACAATGCAGTGACTACTAGTGGGAAACACTACAGGCGACTATGTGACCCACAGGAATGACATTATGTACAGCTACTTTCAGATAGTATGTATACAATCAAGGCCACCTTTAGTTAATGTTCACATCAACCATGAGAACGGGGAAAAACATCATGTCAATGATTCCGAGTGTAGTATGACTGTTGGTACCAAGCAGACTGGTTTAAGTATTGCTGATCAGGGACTTTCAGGACAACAGTCCCTAGAGTTTACTCAGCATTAGGGCAGTTATTCGAAAGTTAATGAAACTTGACACAGAGAAGCACAGTCATATCCTGATATACTAGTGTATCTCATATTTTGAAATATTGTGAAACATTTTATAATTTTATAAAAAAAGTTAGTGTCAGATCTTGTATTCATTCCATATAAAGTGACATTTCATACATTTTTACTGTAGATCAGAATGGCTTATAGCTAATCCTGAATCTCACATTAATACAATATTATTTTTCAGGTTTGACCAAATTAAAAATCAGTAATAAAATCTTGAAAAGCTTAACTATTTTTGAAAAGGTCTCTGCATGATTGAAACATTATTTAAAAACTTCATATAAACAATATTAGCTCAGCCCATATGACCCATATTACATTTTGTTTATATCTCCTATGGAGAACAGACGACCACAGTGAATTTCCTATTATTACAAGACACTGAGCACTTCCTGGTCCTGACTGAGCCACACATCAAATGGAAAAAGAAATAATCACCAGTTTATTGGGTTTGCACCCTTTGGCTAAGCAGTGCAAAAGTAGATGTAGTCGTTCTAATGACTTCCTCAGGTTCTACTCATAATTATTGCAATACACTCACTCACTGAGCAAAATATTCAAAACTCTATACACTAAATTGATGACATAATTTGAATGACATCAGTTGTTATTTGTGAAAAGTGACTTCATGTTCTCCTTTCTTAAATGTAACTATACATCTTTGTCAACTGTTTAAAATTCAACTTCAAGTTCTAAATCACCACTTTTATGTGCAAACAAGCCAAATAACTATATAATGACCCAATCCCCAGGTAAAACAAACTCACTACAAAGCTAACAACAGTCGGGTTCAACAACATTTTAACTGAAACAAAAACATATGTAATTAGACAAATTGGAGGGTTAAAGCTGCAAAAGCCCCTTCAGTAAACACCACCAGTTCTCCACTCCACATAGCTTTTGTCTAATCTGAAAAGCTTGTGTATGATTTTGCAAAAATTCAACACATTGACCACTGAGAAGGTGGTCACTGTCCCTCAGTTACTATACCTATCCTGTCCTGATCTCAAAACACCTCATATGCACACAGTCATCGTGAGCTGCTGAGGTTTGCTCAATAGCTCAGAGTGTCATTTTCATATTCACTAATCTCCCTTGAGGACCAATCACATGAGTCTGTAACCTCTCGTCTTACAGCAGAACTCCACCCGCTGCCCTCCAGCAGCAACGGATCCTCCATAGCAAACACTCACTGTTTTCAAACACCCTCTGATTACACAGGCTGAAGAATAAGAGCCTTTTCAGGTTATCCCCTATTCTTTGTTTATTATTTGTGAATATGAGTCACAAAAGTTCCGAATGACCTTGGATATAAGAGTACAAGCCTTGATTTCAGAGAATCATGTCAACTGAACAAGCACAGTTGTAACAATGAGAGCTAAGAATTTCTGTATTGACTGATTTAGTAATGGAGTAATAGTCTTATTTTACCAATTCAAAAATTAATGTGAATTATGAATGCTTTTTTTCGTAGTTTCCTACAGTAAAACTACCATAAAACCACGTAACCCCATACACCCTACATTTATATTCTATTTGGTTTAGCATTCTTTAAAATGGCAACTTCACATGGAAAGAAAAAAACTTAAGTTTCAATGATGGTCAATAAAAAAAATATTCCAAGACATTTGAAGCATTTCTATTGGTGCATTCATTTTTAAATGATCACAAATACAAACAACAGCCAGAATCATATTGTCAAGTGTAATACATACAAAAAAACAGAGAAGTGTGAACATGAGAATATATTGTGGCAACCCACAGGGTCCTATTTTGGGCCTTATAAAACTGATGTTAATACTGGCAGTATTATAATTATAAGAGTGAAAAGGTGTGGCCTTAAATACAGGCTCTAAGGGGTCAACTAATTATTGTTGATTCCTCCAGAAAGTAAACTGTAATGACAAACAAGTTGGCTATTCCTAGTTCTCTTATTTACTCCCAATTTCGGAGTTAAACCCTAACCCTAGTCAAAGTAATTACTAAGTAATAAATCTTAATATTACCAAGTGAATAAAATCTAAGGTTTAAGGGGCCAAACTATACAACTGAATGACCATAAGAGGACAGTATAAGATGTACAACTGATCAATCACACTACCCATTTTCTACACATGGTTTGCCAGTTTAGTTCAGTTTAAATACACTCATCAAAAAATATTTAAAGGTCATACTGTTGCAAATGTTTTAGATTCTGACTCATGATGCTCTGTTGGTAGCGTCATTTACAAGCAAAGTAAGGCTTGAAGAGTTTGAAAGCAATTCATGACACCACAACTGTACATGTAGATCAATACATTTTGCCCATATCAGTCTCATTTTTAATTATTTACTGGTGCTGATAACTTTTATGTTCCTTGTAAATAGTACTGAAATCACACATGTTCTTCTGGGTGAACCTACTTTTTTGATGGAGAGTTGTAACATGCTTCTGTGGCAACAAGCAAATTCACTAGCTTTATTCAAACTATTAAACTGAATTGAACACATTACCTCAGTTTACCACATAGTCTTTTAGATTACCACTTTTCTTTACAGCATAAAGAATCTGGAGATCACTGCTAAACTCAGGGCGAATGGGCCTTGACAGAACTATCAGAGGAGAAGCCATTGCTTCTCCAACTGTAGACAACAGTGTGGTGCAACATGCCTGGTTACGATCACTACTTCAGTTCTTCATGAGCTGACATGTCCCACAAACCTGGGTTAGATACATGATATGGATAAATTTACTATTCTTGTAAATAATTAAGATATGAATGAACATATAATAAAATGCACTGATGACCCTGTGTGGCTTTATATCAACTCAAATTGTTTACTTGTTGTATTACATGAACTTCCTCAATTATCTAAATGGCTACATGAAAGAAATGTAACAGCAATGGCATTTTTATAAAAAAGAGATGAGTGCAAAATCTTGAGTCCATATAAAGTTTTTTTTAACACCAATTTAACATTCTTCATAAATAACAAAGTAAATAAACTTTTTTTTAGTTCTGTCAACATTAATGAGTTATTGCAAGAGATTAATTTGAAAACTTTTATATTAATGTTTTTAATGCATTTACGCATTTCACCAAATTTGGCCACAACCTTCTTTAGTAATTCTCTCTTTTACAGAGCTGGACATATTAAGAGTTTCCTTTGGCAATGTAAACACAGTGCATCATGGTTTGGGGGGCAAGATGCCACTAGTAGTGGCATCACACAAACGCAGAGTTTATTTTATGTAGAAATTAAATCTGGATTAAATCTGGGCTTTGTCATGTTCAATGCTAAATTTCAGATTGTTTTTTGTCAGCAAATGAAGAGATACTACATCAGAAATCGAAACTTAACGGCCATATGATGAAGTAAAAAAAAATGTTTTTATTGTCCTTCCAAAAACACAAGGAAATACTCATTTCATTTGTGATTAATCACAGAATACTCAATTATCACCACTAGTTTTTATGGTGGCGTAGATCAAAGAACCTTTCGTGTTTTTGGACCTTAATTTATGGCTGCTAAGTGATGGAGCACAAAATTAGGACAATTCAGATTACACTGTCCATCTCAAAAGACATGGAGAGCACATCTTCTGACATTTGTTTGGCATGACGGTCATCGTGGTAGATCAATTTCATAGTTGGCATGTTGGATTCTTGAGGAATGGGCAGACACGAAGACCCAGATGAGTTTGACAAGGACTAGATTGCAATCACCAGCCAACTGGGACAGAAAAGACTGGTCAGCAGTGGTACCATACTCAATCCAGTTGCAGGGTGTTCAGTGTCACAACACACAGTGTATCACAACCTGCTGCTTATGGGGCTAGGTTCTTCACCTTGGAACAATGGAAAAATATCATTTGAGTTCTTGTTTCTACATGATGTGAATGGAACCTTTTACCTGTGAAATGTGCTGATCCTTAGTGGCACAACGTTACTCACGGGATTTCTTAGTGTCCGATACCACTGGGCACAGTCAAAGTGAGCTGTATTGGGGGTACACAGAGGACCACCAGCATATTAAGCTCATAATGTTTTTGTCATAATCAAGTGTATTTATGGTATAATACAGTAGTTTTAGTTGTCTAAGCACATTATTTAAAGGCATTTATCTAAAGTATAATTTTTTTGTTGTAAAAATAAAAAAAAACTTCATTTTAATGAACAGGATTATGCAAAATCACTACTTTTTGTATAAACATTATTTGTCTTTATTCTAATATAAAAGTTTTATTCTGAGCAAATAAATACTAATTGCCCAGATAAGGAGCTTTTAATTTAGATTTTCCCAGGATCTGAGTGATTGGGCCACCCAAATGTCCTCAACACATTCTAGAAATGAAACAAGTAAGTCTACAAATAAGCAATTTAAATACAGAAAGACTAAAGCGCAGGTAGTTCTAAAAGAATTGTATATGTATCATTCTGCTATTATGGGAAGTGCCTGATAACACAGTCAGTAGATTTTAGTGTGGCAGTTAGGACTTCCCCTTTGAGAAATGGCTGAGTAAGATAATTGAAAAACCACAGAGTTTAATCTGCCAGCCCATCACACTTTATGAGTGCAAGTCACTGCTATTACAACCATCAGCGGAACAAGATGATTCCCTCCAAGTGGAATGAATGAGCAACTAAAAATCAGGTCACACAGCTTAAAGCCTTAAAAGCCAGCTGTGCACATTAGAAACACACTGCAAACTTTCCATAATATCCCAACTGACTCTTATCTGACCTGCAGTGTAACTCTGATATGCAGACTTGTGAACTTTGAATACTGAGGAACAGGGAGATTTTCCAGAACAAAGAGATTGGGTTTACAGTATTTAGTTTCTGAATTAGATCAAATAGGTTTTAATTATAACAAAAAAGAATTAACTATTCACCAATTTAATAATTGTAGGCAATTTAGTCATTCCCAAAAGTTGACAGCTGTTTTGGATGTGTGCAAATCCAAGTGATCTAATGTACAGGCGTTACCCAAACTGAACAGGAGCACCAATTTATTGTATTCACTTTGACATGGAGCATAAAGTAGTATCTGGGATGGTTTCACAGGGTCAGAAATTGGCAATATCTACGCATTTTTCCTTCATCATTAGTTCAAATCTGACCTTTTAGGCACAATTCAGCATACAGTATCCATTAAAAAAACAATATTATATTGTCCAGTAAACCTCTGTCAAACTGTAATACATTTTCTCACTTCTAAAAAGTCTACTTATATTTGATTACATCACTGTGGACCATTGGCACAATATCATGGTTCCCTTGCCTCTCACACTACCCCATAACCCAAACCCTACAGCGCACACCCACAGCTATAATAAAAGCAATGTTTCCCAAACCTGGTCTTGGTGCAACCCTGCCTGGCACATTTTAGAGGATTGTTAATGAACCTGTTAGTTGGGTCAAGTGAGTTGGAAGCAGGTAATCCATTAAATATGCAGGAAATGGGGTCACCAGGACTGGGTTTAGGTAAAAATTAATGCATTCCCTAATGTCACTCAGAAATACATGGAACATAGCATAGAAGGACGCAATACTATCCTTTCCAAAGACTAAATACCACTTTGAACTCTTTCAGTAGGGTTCCAAAACATCTAAATGGTTGAGTGAGCATCATACTGAACAGTCCCTCTACCAGTTAAGATTATCTACAAACTGTACACTGTAAAGAGTACACTGTAAACTGCAAACAGTAGACTGCAAACTGCATTTACATTCACGCCATTTAGCAGACGCCCTTATTTAGAGTGACTTACAAAAGTGCTTTGTTGTTCACTCAGAAAATATCCTTAGCTACTAGACAAGGCTAGAATCTAGAGATTCCTGGTGCTTAGATCCTTTTGAAAATAAATGTCTTTATAGAGTTAAATATTTTTGAAACAGATGGATCTTCAGTCTGCGTTTGAACACAGTAAAACACTCAGCTGTTCGGACCCCCAGGGGAAGTTCATTCTACAATTTTGGTGCCAGAACAGAAAAGAGTCTGGATGCATGTTTTCCTTGCAATTTGAGGGATGGTGGGTCAAGCCGTGCTGTACTTGAAGCTTGAAGGGCTTTTGGTACAGCTCGAGTTTTGACCAGTGCCATCGTGTATGGAGTTGTTGGCAAATTTTTGGCTTTGTAGGTCAACATCAAGGTTTTGAATCTGATGTGGGCAGCTACAGGAAGCCAATGAAGGGAATGCAGCAGAGGAGTTACATGGCTGAATGACTTGCAGTAGTCTAGTCTTGAAATGAAAAGAGACTGAACAAGCACCTGAGTGGCCTCTCTAGACAGAAAGGGTTGAACTCTCCTGATGTTGTAAAGGAGAAATCTGCATGACAGAGTCAGGTTTGCAACATGAGCTGAGAACAATAACACATCCACAACTACACCAAGGATCCATGCTTCAGCAGACTGAGTGTATTGTAGTGTTTACAGCATGCAGTTTGCAGTGTAGTGTTTAAAGTGTAGTGTTTACAGTGTACTTTTTACAGTTTACACTGTACGTTTTACAGTGTACAGTGTACTGTTTACAGTTACAGTACACAGAACTGCAAATACTGCACTGTACACTGTAAACACTGTAAACGTTGGAGCAGATGGACAGATAACAGGAGAAGGACAGATAACAGCAGAAGGACAGATAACAGCAACAGGACAGATAACAGCAGAAGGACAGATAACAGCAGAAGGACAGATAACAGCAGAAGGACAGATAACAGCAACAGGACAGATAACAGTAGATGATGGACAGATAACAGTAGATGATGGACAGATAACAGCAGAAGGACAGATAAGAGCAGAAGGATAGACAACAGATGATGGACAGATAACACCAGCAGGACAGATAACAGCAGCAGGACAGTTTGGTGCTCAGTGGTCAGGAGTGCTGAAACAGCCTACAGGTGCTGAATGACTGAGTCTCGGAAGCTGCACTTCTGTGAGAAACGTGGGGAGAGTAAGTTGTAATTCCCGGTCTGCTCACCTTCCGGGAACCTTTGCGTTCCTCCTCCAGAACTGAAGTTTGTTTTCGGTGGCCATGGCTGGACAAGCCGAGCTCAGCACTAACACCCAAACCAGACCCCGGCGTATAAATATCTTTATCAGGGTCAGCGTGCTGTCCTGTAGCGTTTTAACGCGGCTTAATGCGTTTGAGGGCCGCCAGTCTTTCTGCTTTTATCAACACAAAGTAAGAGAACGATACTTCGCGATGGACGCCGCCATCTTGGGCCGGGGCTTCGCCAGTGTGATTGGATGAAGTGCCAAACAGGTGCAGAGAAACCAGCCAATGGAAGAGTCGGGATTATAATAAGAGGCGGGGCATGCTGAGCTATGGACTTGAGCAGGTGTAGAAGGAGGCAGGTAAAGTGAACACACTTCATGTACTTTGGCCAAACAATGAAAACAAACATTGCTTAGATCTTGTAGCCTGTGTGCACGAAAAAAGATAAATAAACATTAAGATGTTCGAATGAATCCAAATCTAAATGGATTCATCACAGGCACAATTACACACAATAGTTAGCAGTGAATAAAACGACTGTCTATCACATAATGATCAAATTAATAAATATCAAACACAAAATGGATTATACAGAGATAAGGAATAAAATATTACCATGGGATATATAGGAAATATACATTTAAGTTTTTGCTGTGCATGTAATTATTACACTATTTCACACTTGATGTGTGTAAATTGGTTGCATTTAAAAAAAGAATTGTTAAATCATACAAATTACATAGGTTTACAGTACATATGCAGAGTAATTTTGTTGATCACTTTATTCATTTGAAGCCACTGTAATATGCAATACACTATTTTCCACAAAAATGCATTCAGTGATTTTAATACATTTGTCTTCAAAATCAATAAGAGAATAATGTAAAGAAAAGGAAATTTGCAAAAAAAAAACCAAAAAAAAAAACAATACATATTTAAAAAAAATCTCATTATCTAGCAAAACTCTTGTGACCATCAGGTTTGAATAAATCTGAATAAATACAGTCTACGACACACAAACTGAGATGAACCCTGGAGACCAGCTGTTTAATGATCCTGCTTGGGTCTTTATAGATCTGTAGATACAATTTATCACAGTCTGAGATAAACTTGAATGGAAAGTTTCTATGTGTAAATAACAGTTCTACTGCCACCATGTGGCTGGAAAAATGACTAGGAAATTGGAATGAAGGGAATTACATAGAATTTCTCAAACTGTCTATATGTATTCAAATGTATGTAAACATAAAAGTCAGTCACAGTAGGGTTTGCTTAATGTCTGAAAAATGTACTGACAACTGATTGACTTAATTGAAATTTACTGATGTTAGTGCAATGTGGGGGTCACTATGTCTGAAACAAAAATATACATAATTTATTAAAATTTACAGAATAGTATACAAAGGAAAAACTAATAAACAAATAAAATAAAACAATATACATGAAAAAATCAACAATTAAAACAAAAGTTTTTCTTTGTTTATTATCCTGCATTTAGGCCTAACGTCTTGTAAGGGGTGGGGACTCATTCAGAGGGGTACAAACAAACCAGTAACAGCTAAACCACAACATAGGGTACCATAGCAACAACTTAGTAACATCACAGACACCTTAGGAAAGCACCTGAAATGTCATAGCCACATCATACCAGCCATCTGAAATACTAGATCAACCACATATCCACACCAAAGGAACCAACTAGCAACACCATAGCAACCATATGGGGCACTATAACAAACACATAGCAACATAAAAGCAACCTTAATGACCACAACTTTAATGGCAACATAGCAACAGCCTAATAGTTGCTTGGGAATGGGAACCAGCTGTGCAATCACTCTGTTTTTCCTTCAACACATTTTTTAAAATAAAGTATTATTACATTCCATGTTAAATTGAACACTTAGTCAGTTCACTTATTCAATTGCTGGATACTGGTCTTGGAGTTTCAACCTTGGACCTTTTGTCATGCATAGCAATAAACATGGATGTGACTGAGACAAACAGGGATAAGGCTGTGCAGCAGGAAAAGCCTAAGGCATTCTAGAGCATGTATTGCTGATGACATGAGAAATCACGCTCACCTGAATATGTGAGGAAATATTCATGTTGTCCCTACTTGGACAACTTATGGAACATAATTGGTGGCAATGTCTTGCATTAGTTACACCTATCCACAAACCTGGCGTCCATGCAGCTGCATCCAGTATGATGAAGCCTCTTTGGGTACTTTCCAATAAAATTCCTTTCTAAATCAGGACCAGACTTTCCTATAGCCCGAAACACCTGCGCGTTCATTTTAAATGTGAAAGTCCCAGATATTCCAGTCAGGCTCCATCTAACTATCTACTGGTTCTCAATCCTGATCCTGCAGTACCACTGCCCTGCTTATTTTAAGGTGTTTTGGAATTAGGGGAAACTCTCATGAGAACCTGGCTTTTATCCCATGTGAAATGCTTTTTCCCTTTGACCCAATGAATCAAATTCCCTTTAGTTTACTGATATATAATAATAATAATAATAAAATCATTTACCAGTATTAATGACAAGGTTGTAGCCTTATATTATAGAAAGTGTAAAGCATGTTCCTCTGTTATATATAACCTTGACCAATTTACAAATTATAATTGTTATGCAAAATATGTCTAATATGGCCCTGTAGTAAAAGGCAGTAAAGAATTATCATAATCCAAAAATTACCATAACACAAAGGGGCTTACTAATACCAGCTTTCCCACAGGCTTGCCTTGACCTGTGACCTCCTTGACCTGAAATTGAATGAGCCTGCAGTCCTACTCTTCCCACTGTGTTGGGGTAAAATCCTTCTGAGTTGTTTCCATGTGAGGTGATAAAGACAAAAAATTGAAGTCTGACCTCCATTTTCAGACCATCAAGTACCACACACACACCTTCTAAAACCAGCAGTGGTGACACCATGGGTTATTTCCAGTCAGGTTATTTCCAGCCCTTCAATCCTCATTATTAGAGAATATTGTTGCCATCATAAGAAAACCTCTGAACATCATCCCTAGAACATATTAGCATAATCTTTTAATTAAACCGGTTCAATATTTTGAACTGTATTTCCAACTTTTGGCCACTTAAAACAATAACATTAAGAAAACATTTACAGTAACCAGGTTTTGTTATGACAACAACTATATTGTACTGTAGGCAATAATAGCTGATACACTAGCAATCGGTAAAGTAGTTTAGATGCACGTCGTGTTCTTTGAGTGATGCCATTAAAGAACAGCTTTGATTCCATAAACAACCATGTTTGTAATAGAGATGTATAAATGTAAAGGTTTAAACAACATTACAGGTTCTTAACTCAAAACTCAAAAGGTGTCGTTCTACATCATTGAACTCTCTGAAGCGTCTTCATTTGTAAGAGGGTACACTAGTGGTTGTGCAACTAAATTTTACTGTGATTGATTTATAATTAATTTTTTCCTCTTCGCCAATTTGAATCATAGGTCCTGCTGATTGCCATCAGCAGCCATAGTCAGTGATGACAATATTGGCTGTGCTTTCTGTGGGTGGGTAGATGGTGTTCTCTCCCCAAATAACAGCCTGTACGATGCTGGTTCTCACAGGCATCTGTTAGCTATAGTTAGCTATAGTGTCGGAGCTGAGTACTTTTCTCTACGCACTTTGGCCCAGCAATTATGCCATGGCGGCAGTTCGAGAATAAGCAGTGAATGACTTCACATGTATTGGAGAAGACGTGCTTGTCTTCATCTTAGTGTAGGGACCATTGTAGTCCTAATGGGAGTCCTAATGGGGTTGGGAAATTGGGGGCAAAGTTGGGACAAAATTTGAATAAAAAAAAGAGGAAAAGAGGAAAACCAAAAGAGGGAACTGGTCGATTTTGTAGTTCAATTTTTGTTTCAGATTAAAAAAAAATTAATTATCCATTTTGTGATTTTTGCTTCCAGATAGGAACATTTCTTCAGTATGACCTTTTACTTGGTGTCCACTTCCATATCTTTGGAGTGGAGTATGTGTGACATCTCTTCTTCTGTTTTGTTTCCCACTTCCATGTGACCACCTCTAATGCTGTATCCTTCATCACCAGCTCAACCTCTAGCTGCTGATTGGTGGGTTGATTCTTGCCATTTTTATTTTTTTTCTCAGACTTTAAATCCATTGAGTTATTTCTGTCAGCTTTTTTCCTGCCTGATCTTTCTCTGCAGTCCTTAGTCCATAAATCTCTTTAAGATTTTTTTTCTTATTCCAATACCTCCTTTGTTTGTCAAGGTCAAATCCTTGGTCAATCTCTCAATATGGACAACCAGGAGCATGTCCTTGGCTTACCACTGCCCACCCTTACAGCGCTTTCACTGCCACTAAAAGCCCTTTCTGTCTGCACTCTCTCTTTAACCTTTGTGTTTGTAAATCCTCTCCCATTTTATCATCACTGCTAAATCCAGAAGATCCTCAGATTTATGTATTCTAGATACTTTTATATGTTGCTTTGAGTCTCTAGCTAGGGCTCAGTTGGCTGTAACAGATTATCTCACCCTTTTACAGGCTGCTGTTTTACTGTACTGCTGGAGTGCAAGTGCAAAATTCGGTGATCTGCTTTTTACTTCTGATCCCTGTTCAGTGATGACACAATGACCACAAATGGCACCAAGAGACAGGTCTCTATCCAGGGTCCAGTTGGATCCATCAGATTATATCACACTGGCACCTAACAGTGTACTGCTGCTGGAGTGCATCTGCAAAATCCTGTGATCTGGGTCCTATTTATCCTTTATTTTTAAATACAAGAAAAACAAAACAGAAAATGAACTAATTTCATCTCACATTTAAGTATGAAGCTAAAATGTAAAAATAAAGTTAATTCCGAGACAAGTTTCGGATTTTTTGGGACAACATTAGGAAACTAAGCAGCTTCCATATTGTGATTTATAAAGTGTAGCGTAGTAGTTTGTTAGTGCAGGAAGAGCTTTACAAATCTGACTGTAATCAGAAAAAGGCTCCACATGGAATGTGGATAACTCATCCAGGCAGGATTTGAACCCAGGCTGCCCTGATGGCAGTCTACCAAATGAGCTAACCCCTACAACACATGATAAAAGATTAACTGGTTTTAAGGCGGTTCCCCTTTCCTGAAGAAGATGAAGAAAAAGAAAGGGAAAAGAACTTGAGTGGCACTTGAGGGAGGAAGAACGAGATAAGGGGATGCACCCACACTTTCAACCCTTGCAGGAAGGAGATAAGGAAAGGGAGTGCAAGAGCTCTCGGCTTTCCTATCCAAGAATACTGGCTTACATTCTTAGGCTCACACTGAGACAAATGATCCACCAGGGAATTCCTGGGTCTTGGGGGTTATATACCCCTGTCACCAGCTCAGACTTGTCCGAGCTAATTAGCTGCTCAATACAACAATACGCCTCCCTGGCGGTCGAAGGAGGCCTCACCCAGGAGCCAAATGTTACGCCACACCTGTCTGACTGGTCAGAAACAAGATTTGTCTGTAGTTACTGCCTGCAGAAGACACCATGAACAGAAATGCATAAGCTACACTGCAAGAAGGAAAGACTGCTTTCCTTGACTTTCATTGGCACCAGTCTAGTCCCCATGATGACAAACAACGAATGTCAACTCCAAAGATCACCAAAGCTCTGGATCCAAATTAGTCATTAAAGGTCTGTAATACTGGCAATAAAACAAACCTGAGGAATACTTGTGAAGCCCTGTGTCCTAAATATTAAGGCTGTACTTTTTACACTATTAAGCCAATAAGATGTGAATAGTCTCTTTGTAGTATGAAGTGACTGTTTCTCCATTCCACAGCTTCTCTAAATGACTGTTCATATCTTAACTGATTAATTATCCCTTTTAAGCAAATGTAAACAACAATTTCAATAACTTTTTAAACAGAAAATTGGACAAAATTGGGATAATTAAATTATTTAAACACTAGATGGCAGCACATACTTTGGAGAAAAACTAAAGTGAGCAATTTAGGCTGTGGTACCGCAGGTCACTGTTCCTTTTCCAGTCCATCACCACTATACTGCATTAAAGATTATTGTAATGAATGCAAATTGCATTTATGTGTCATAAATATTAACTCATGGATGGAATTGTGTCTCAGGGCTCTTTGGTTCATTGGTTTCAAGCAACATGGGAAGAAAAAGGGATCTCTCTGCTACTGAAAAGTGTCAAGTAATGCACTACCAAGGACAAGAATGGAAAGCATGATCATCATACCGTGGAAAGATTTGGGGCTGATTCAGAGCACAGATGGGTTTGTTCAGATAAATGCATAATGAGGATGATTTCTGACTGACAGATTTATTGGATTAAGAGAGCACCTGCAAAAAGGCTATTACAAAGCTTCAAACAGATATTTAAATCTACTGGTGCTGTGGTGCATAAACCAACTATTCGGCCACCTCTAAACAATTCCCCCTGAAGAAACGGTTGCTGTCAGTAAATGTGACCTCTTAATGCTGCAAATTGAACAAATGACCATTTTCAGTTCTTTGCAACCTAGAAAATGTTTTGAAACTCCATTGTGCATAATAGTTTGGAACAGTGAATTTTGATGGGAGGTTATTATTTTTGGGAGGTTTGCTGAATAAAATTTGATTGTTCAATAAAAACATTTAGGAATATCAGAGAAAATATCATTTGCTTAATCTTTAGGAATGTGGTGTGGTATACTAAGCAAGGCTGCTGTAAAATGACAGATCTCTACATACCAAATTGTGTTTTTCTTAGTTGGTTGAAGGTTGGTCAAAAACCTTTTTGGAAAGCTCATGATCTATCATTTCCAGTTAGAAATGCAAGACCAATTGATCCCACCCAAGGGCTCACATCTTTGGCTGGTCTAAACAGTTCCCTGAAGTTGGTGCAAGTTCCCCTGATTGTCTTAGCCAATCTATTTGAGAAAAATGGCAATTCCTTGGGAAATCCTTGGAATTTCCTCACATTGGTATTTAGATCACCCAATAATAGGGACCTGATGCATCCACATTGTGTATTTCTTCCTGTGACTAAATAGTAACAGCATGATAACCTATGTTAGCAGCCATGGCCTGGTGGTTAGGGAATCAGCCTTGTGATTGGAAGGATGCCAGTTTGATTCCCTGAACTGGCAGGCCGTGACTGAAGTGCCCTTGAGGAAGGCACTTAACTCTGCAGCTGCTGCCTGGCCACCATGGATAGTGTCACTGCCCCCTAGTGTGTGTGTGTGTGTGTGTGTTTCACTGTGTGGATGGGATAAATGTGGAGGACAAAGTCCCCTGTGTGCAGCACAGTTGGCCTATATGCACGTGACCCTAGTGCAGGGGTAGCCAGTCGCAGTCCTGGAGTGTCAGATTTCTGCACAGTGTTGTGCTTTTCCTGCACAAGTACACCTGATTCAACTCACCTGTTAATCACCAGGTTTAGCAAGGAAACCAACAAACTATTCAGGGATCTGACACTCAAGGACCAGGATTGCCTACCCCTGCCCTATTGCAAAAATACAATCATTATTTGCAAGAAACAAAACATCCATTCAGAGGTAAAGAGCTGTTGGGGAAACATGTCCGGTGAACTGTAATGGAACATCAGGAAGCAGGATTTCCTAGAAATGAAGCTAATGACTCTTAGAGACTGAAGGGATAGAGAGAGAGAGAGAGAGAGAGAGAGAGAGAGAGAGAGAGAACTGACCCAGAGGGCTTTAGCTGTGCTATTGTTATTCTAAAGCACTCTTCACAGGAACAGCTCTTACACAATACATTTACTGTTATCCACCACTCTCTCTCTCTGTCTGATAAGCTGATACAGCTCACTCGTGCTTTGCTGATGGGAAGGATGCAGTGGGACGAGCCAGTACTGTTCTTACCAAACTGTTCTTCTTTTGGACAGACAGTGCCTCCTGTGTGAGTGTGTCACTGTTGCGTTTTGAGTGAATTGCTGTCTAAAGTGCATTTTTTTCTGCAACTTCCTTTTAAACCTAGGTTGTTAATGAGTTCCCCTCCCAGATTATCTCTCAATGGATGCATGTGCTCAGGCCTGGGGCTGGTGTGTGTGTGTGTGTGTGTGTGTGTGTGTGTGTGTGTGTGTGTGTGTGTGTGTGTGTGTGTGTGTGTGTGTGTGTTTGTGTGCCTGGAGGAAGGTGGGGGCACAAGGCCATGTGTGTGTCCTTCACAAGGCTCAAGCATGTCTGGAATGTTTCTCTCTTTTCCTGCTAATTCCCCCATGGTGTTTGTGTTTGTGTTTTAATTTCAGTCCAGAACATGTGCGTGTGTGTGTGTGTGCGCATGGAGTGTGACACATTCCTGGAGGAAGGGGGATGAAAAACACCACTTTTACCACTTTTGTCAGCAAGCCTGGACAGGAAGGCCTGATAAACAACCTCCCTGGACAGCACTGACCTTACCTTTCTCCATGCAAAAAGTAGTGAACACTGCAATGCAGATGATGGATGGATGGAGAGTGGTGTCACTTAATATTTTCTCTGGGATTTCTTTGGAAATGTTAACAAAACAATGTACAGACATGTGATGAGTGGTGTGGAACTGAAAAGTGAAAGATTATATACTGTATATACAGGTATAAACGCCAGAGGACATCATTTTATTTCAGAAATGAAAGGGAAAATGACATATCTGAATAACACCACTGTTGCCTGCGTGACATGTAAGATGACCTTGACTACCATCAATGTCTATGGAGGCGGGGGTTGGCGACTTTTGGGTGTCCTATGTCTTTTGACTCACACTGTATATATACACAGACATGCAAAAGTCTGGGCCCCTCTGGTCAAAATCACTGTTACTGTAGACAGTTAAGCAAATTGATGACATGATGTTGAAAAGACTATTTAAGCAATACCAGTATTATTTGTATTTTATACAATTTTACAGAGAACAAGAATACTTTGTAAAAGAATGGGAAAGCTAGGAGATTTGAGTGCTCAGATAACTGATCTCAGACCTTATTTAGCCTGTTAGGATTATGGCTAGTTCACAGAAGATGCAAATTTCAAAGCTTTATAAACAGCTTTATAGCTCAGCTAACCTCGTCCCAAAAACAACAGCCACGGGTTCTTCAAAACAGCTGCCTAGCACGCTGTTAATCAGAAGAAGACTATTAGAAGATAGCAAAGTGGGGGGTTGTGCATGTGCCACAGGCTGTGATGGCTGCTTAGCATGACAGCTCCCTGCATTCAGGCACCTCTTGTAGCTTACATCCTTCCTCCATCCACTTTTCCTGGGTTGTGGGGTTTGCCATTGCTTCAGGACTGTTGGGGATGGCACCGAGTCCCCAGTTAAAAAGGAGCATAAAGATAATGTCAGTTATGAGACGCCATTGCGGACATGCTACAGAAGCAGCTTAGCGAAATCAGAATTAGAATGGCGGCGATTGTTCGCGAGGAACTTCAGGCCATCTCTAACCAGCTCGACAGTCTCGAAAGAGAAGTCAAATCCTGTAGCACGAGGGTCGTCCAGGCAAGAGAGCTGAAAAAGGACTTGTGGCGAGTAAGCTGTGCTTGGAGGAGCTGCAGGACACGCTTCACTGCTATGAGGACAAGGCCAAGCAGAACAACCTGCTGGTGAGGGTCTTTCCAGAAAAATATCACGTACCCTAATATTCAAGCTGCTGAAGGTTGCTGAAGGCTGCTGCACCTCTACAGATGGATGGAGAAGGTGCATGATCAACGCACATTGGAGTCACCTCATTCCTGCTGTATCCTGACATGGTCAAGGTGATGCATGATCAAGAGCAGTGGCTCCTCAAGATGCCGATGGACCTGGAGAACTTTGTCTCCTCACTTGAGGACAATTCCAGCATGGAGACCGGTCTCCTAAGCCACAACCCTGCGATGCAATTGTTTTAGTTTGTCTAGGCAATCTGCCTATGTTGAGGTGAGGATGGAACTCATTATAATTATAATTACTGAAGACGTTTGGACTGGGGAAGGATGATGCAGCCCTGCTGTTCAGGCGCTTTGCTCGACAGTGTGTTACTTTCCAGCTTATGAAGTGTTCTAAAGTGTTTACAAGGTTGACAGCATTAAGAGCAACATGTGATCTGCAGTACTACAATAAAGTATGATGTGCAATTTCAGAATGAATGTCTTGCCTCCATCTTAAAATACACATGGCTTATACCAACAGTCCTATGTATAGATTTATTGATCATGTGTGTGCATTCATTCAGTGAATGGCAGCTCTGGTCTGCTCAGAGACAGAGGCATCCTGTTATATCTCAAGGTCTGACACATTAATATCCTCCTCCTAATGGAGTGTCAATACAGCATCTCCATGCCAAGGACATATATTCTGTGGCTGATCTGCCCACAGACTGCAGGGGTGGGAGGGAGTGTTAGTCAGTGGCTCAGCCTGGCAGAGCTTTTGGGCAGGTTCTGTGCCGCCAGGTGCCCCGATTACACAAGCGGCCCAGATTTCAGAGCACTGCGGGTCAGGCAGGAAAACGCGGGAAGCAGGTCACTCTGAGAGGAAGTGGGTCATAATGGAAGTGCTCTGCCCGCAAGCATGAGACAGAGCATCCTCCCCTCCTCGGCGTCATTACTCAAAAACATGTACATTGATTTGTCTGTTTATTACACTGAGTTCACTGTTAACCCTGACCCCAAGGTTAGCTGCGAAAGTTCATGAATGTAAAAGATCTGTCATAAAATTAGTAAAACTGCACTATAATAATACTAAATCCTCTATAATACTCTATAATAATACTAAATCTTTTAGCAGTTTAAGGGATTTCTAGTAGTCACACTGAACTAAATCTGGTGTACATGGATTCATAAGATAAAAAATAATTAGAAATAGAAGCATTATTACTAATTCCATTGACATGTCTCTAACAATATATTAGTGGTTAATATGCCATGTTATATCTTCTGTCCAGCTCCTGAAGGCCTGACCAATGGCAGAGCTCACTTTGCTGTATCCATCTAATCCAAGATTGTGCTGGGAGAGGCAGCCTTTGTACAGAACTTTCTAGTGCTTTCTTTGTTTTTGTTTACTTCCTGTGTTAGGTTACTCAAACCAAACCAGTTATGCCGGAGCAGAATTGCTTAACATATGGCAGCTTACTTCCGATGGTTTTTCACTGGTTTTACCGCCTCCACAAGTTGTCCCTCATTGCAGGGACAGTGTGTCACTGTGGGACACAAAGGCAACACAGATGGAGAAGTGTGTTGGCACAACTGCATGTGCCAGTGATTCACCTGGCAAACCTGAGCTCCTTTTCCAACAAAGTGGATGAACTGGCTCTCCTTAATGGGACCAACAATTTACATATTCTGCCACCCTTTGCTTTATCAAGATGTGGCCAAGTGATTCCATCCCCAATAGTGGATGACCTGCTTGGTCTTCACCTACAACTGATTGTGTGAAACAAAAGGTCGGTGAAATTTCCATCTATATAAAAGAAAGTTGATGTACAGATGTCACGGTGCTACATAAATACTGCAGCCTGAACCTGGAGACACAAACCACTTTATTTACCACCGGTGAATGACCAGTGTCTCCACAAAACTTCCATCCAATGTAACTGATGCACTGTTAACCCTGGCTAAGCAGA
>CM067515.1:22438004-22595504 GCA_034509495.1 Acestrorhynchus altus | reverse complement strand
GTAGTAGTAGTAATAGTAGTAGTAGTAGTTGCTGTAGTAGAAGTAATAGTAGAAATAGTATTCATAGTAAGAAGAGTAAGTAGTAATTGTTGTAGTAGTGGTAATAGTAGTAGTAGAAGAAGAAGTAGTAGTAGTAGTAGTAGTAGGGGTTGTAGTAGTGGTAGTTGTGGTAGTATTAGTAGTAAGCAACAACTCAACCCAGAGTGTATACATTTTTGTTTGATTATATTAATTAAAAAATTCAGTCATTTTGGTCAATAAACAAAAAAAATGTTCAATATGTGCTTTTAACAATAATTTGGAATAGTTCTGGAATAATTCATGCCAGTCTAAGTGCTAAAGCTAAATACTGTATATCCAAAACATGTTATGGTGCAACAGATAAAACCATCAGTGAGCTTTTGTATGCTATGTATGCTTTTGACTTTTATTGTGAAGGAAAACACACCTATTGTGCAAAATAAGGGTCATCAATTTACAAAATTTCCACTAGCCTGCATCCTCCTAGTCTCAGAGAGCTATTAAGGTCAGCTTGCGTAACAGCAGGGCGGGCACAGGTGTTTTTGTTTACAAACAAAGAAAGTGTCCTCGGGGTTTCGGTCAAGCACTGACCTGAATTTAGGATTACAGCTTCCTCTCTCTCTCAGTTGTTCTACAGTTGCAAAGTAATGTGTCAATAATGTGAAATAGCACATATGAGGACAGAGAGGAAGTCCACTCCCAAAATACTCGCCAGTGCTCTCAATGACGGTAAGGGAAGTGAAGCACAGGACACTTAACTTACTCAAGTACAAATTTGTTATGAAATGAGACTTTTGTTTCCCCCCATCTTTTACTTCTCTAACACACAAGCTCTGTCTAAAAATAAGAACATATCCACTGAGCCATACATGGGGAGATCCGCATGTCTGTATTTATTATGCAGTGATATAAGGGACACTAACAGTTCAGTGCTCACCCACAGTGTTTTCTGGGAATATCTCTGGCAGATTATCATACTGCCCTGGTCACCAGATTTATCACAAATCATACATTTATGGAACCAGCTGGAACACCAGTTTTGGCAACCCAAGACTGTCCAGCATCTACAGGCCCAGTTGCAACATCTGCGCTCAAATGTGCCACAGGATTCCTGTATTCCTCCACACGTAACCACATCTCATCTTTTATCCATGCTAGAGAGGGCCAAGAGGGTACAAAAGCCTCCTATATATTGAACAGTGGAGGAGCAGTCACGTCGGCAGCCAACCTCACCGGCGCCGTCTTGGATTCTCTCTAGTAGCAATGTGCTCTCCACTATGTTGTTGAATGTAGAGACCTCCACTGGCCTTATTTCGTTATTACTGTTGTCTTTGTTCACATAATAATGGTATATCTTCTGACTGTATATAGAGCACAGGTTCCTCTGTGTGCACGGTCACTGTGTTTTTGAAATGCACCAGAAAAGTACTAGTTATAAAGAAAGATCAGCTGCATTTATGGGAAATAGGGTTTTGTAGAACAACAGTTTATTTTGGCCCGAGAGAACGACAGTGTTGAAGCTCTCGTAAATTCCTGTTTTTGCCTGAAGAGGAATTGAAACATTTCTGCAGTTCATGAATGAACGTGGACACATGCCAAGGTGTACTTTGTGTTAAGGGGCCACCTGTGAGGAATGTGTGTGTTGTGTGTTTGAATTTGTGGAGAAGGGGAAGCAGAAGCAAGTGGTTGCATGTCTGAGAGAGAAACACCACACACGAAGGAATGAGGAAGTGAAGCCAGGCTTTACGGGAAAGCAGCAAAGGAAAGGGGAGGGGCTGATGGGAAGACAGGCTTCAGTACAGGTATGGATGGTGATATTAAGTTTGTGCATGAAATCACTCTTTGTTCATTTAATTAAAGTATTTATTACTTTATTATTATGAAATAATTATTATTATTTGTTTTACTGATCAAATGTCATTGGAGTTAGGGATGAGAGCTTTGTACTGGAACGTCATTGGCTGGAACGTCACTGGAACGTCAGTTGACGTCCACAACTGAGGTGACCTTGAGCAAGGCACCTAACCCCCAGTTGCTCCCTGGATGGTGAAGCGCATGTCCACTACTCTGAGTGTGTTTTGAATGTCCTAATCCCTAGTGAGACTGCGTGTGTGTTCACAGATGGGTTAAATTCAGTGGATAAATTCTATTGTTAATTGATGTATTAATTGTAAATTTGTGACTTTTTTATTCTTTTCAATTTTCTATCACAATTTGGAAGTGCCAATTGCCCAACCCCATCAGGACTCTCCCCTGTCACATGCAATGAAGCCAGCCACCGTCTTTTTTTTAAACGTCGCCATTACATCATTGCTAGCCAGCGCTCTCAGAGGAAAAGACCAGGTTCCCAGCTCTGATACAATGGCTAACAGAAAACTGTGCCAGCTAGCATCACACCCAGAGAGAGCCCAGCCAATTTTGCTCCCTCAGACTCCAATGGCCAGAAGCATGACCTGGGATTCTGTCACTTTGGTACATATAAATGTACATAAATTTAACAAGAAACCATTTAGAGGTTTTGAAACTGGCTTGTTTTTTACAGATCTGTTTTTGTTATGTCAGACTTTCTTTTGAAAGAGGAGACACAGTATGTTTGAGGTCTACAGTATGTCACATCCATGTTCCAAACTCTCATTACTTCATTATGAAGGCTAGCTTTTGCTTCCTCTGAGCCATATGATGCTCCACTGCATGTTTTTGAATTATCACTACCCCAATTCATTGGATAGCTAAACATGCTTGGAGAAGAGCACTAACTACCAGCTTTGCGACACCCACGTTCATTAGCATTGCACTGAATGGTAGGAGTGTGGGGTGTCCTTCCTACCCACCCAGAAGGAGCATTAAGATCTCTGGGTCTCCCTGCCAGATAATAATTTAATTTAATCATTAACTGGCCACTGGTCTTAAAACCTTTGTTTTGAATACCCTGTCCAATGTTTTAAAAACAGAGCAAAATCAGAATAAAAATCAGAATAAATTGGCATATCAGTTGAGCTGTGCAAAATTTGAGGACAAAAAATGAATTTAAACATCAAAGGTTTTCAACCCGCTTCACTGGAGACATTATGTGCGAAGTGTATATTCCTGGGTGCCATCTTCATTTCCTCTCAGCTGGTTTAAGAGCCTTGAAACTCCATGGGAACACACACTGCAGAACTTCTCAAGTCACTCACGCAGTAATGACTAATCCCTCTGGGAGGGGGTGAGGTGGCCGACACCCTTTAGACTCTTCCAGAGACTCATCAGAGGCCAAACTTGACTGTTGCCACACTGGTGTTTACTGAGTAGATGAATCACAAGGGTTTGCCAACAGTGGTGTGTTTGCCGTGGCAGGGCGAGATATTGGCTTCTGTGGCCTCCCGTTGAGAAGGCTGTGGAATGCGCATGAGACGGCCACTCCCTCTGTCCTCACTATCCCCATCCACTTCAGAGTGCCTCTGCATCTCAATTCACAGGCTATGCATATTCCTACACTAGATACTAGATCACCACCTGGAAACCTGACTGTTTCTAAGGGGTAGTATTTTCTCAGAATGAAAACACAACATGAACTGAGGTCAATGAACCATGTCTGAATAGTCAAACTGTTTTATTTTTATTGTTTCCTTTTCCTTTAAACATTGTCCTATTTATGGTCTCAGGAGAGACTCCAGTCGAAATTGTGAAAGTGTTGGAGCATCATTTTGTTTGCTGCATATAGAATAATTATTGAGGAAAAATAAGCCAGAGGTGTTGAATCGTGCCTAATAGCAAGGGTTCAAGAGTTCTTTAGCACAATGTTACCACTCCCAACTAAACATCAATGGAACAAAATGGAACACTTCAGAGTTTGTCTGTGTTCACATTGTAGAAAACCTCACCTCACTGATTAGAGTCAGGGGTCTTGCAATTATGGTGATGCAGCTGCTCAGGATGCTCTCTACAGTAAATGTTTTGTAGCTAGCCCTTTTATACAAGTAGTTTCAGTTAACACCAATGGGTTTCTGTTACAGAGAGTTAAAAACCCCTTTTAGGTAACATTAGTTAGAACCATACACTTAGTTGATGTGTATGTGAGGAGAAAACAGCACCAGCTAAGGCTGACTGAGGCTCACCTATCATCAGCTTCCTACTGCCATGTTTCTCTTCAGAAAAGTGCATATATGTTCTTAGTGTCCTCTTTTGTTAAATCCAAAATAAGGTCACTTAATTTGAGTGTGACACTGAATGGACAGAATGTGATGGAAAAATAGCAGCCTGCTGCGGCTGCCTGGGGCACTCTGCAGGACCTGACCTAGCAGGCTGCACTCTCATTGTGCAACATTCCACATAACTTTTTTTTCAGGGCTCACCAGGTATCTACATTCCCAAAGCACGATGCTGCTACCACAGTGTTTCACTGGGTGGATGGTGTTCTTGGGGATGTGTTGGTCTTGCACCAGACATAGCATTTTCCTTTGGTCTCATCTGACCAGAGTACCCTTTTCCATACATTTGGGGAGTCTCCCACATTCCTTTTGGCAAACTCAAAATGACGCTTTCTATTTTTGTCTGTAAGGCTTTTCTCACCACTACAGTCCATAAAATCCAGATCAATGGAGTGTACAGCTTATTGTCATCATATGGACAGATACTCCCATCTCTGCTTGAAAATTCTGCAATTACCTTTGGTCTCTAAGCTGCCTCTCTGATTAATGCCCTCCTTGCCAGGTTTGAGAGTTTTGGTGGGTGCCCTCTCTTGGCATGTTTTTTGTGGCACTATTTTCTGTCCATTTGATGAAAATGGAGTTAAAAAATGGAGTTAATATATATAATATATATATATATACTTTTTTTTTAATTTTTTTTTTTTTTTATAACACAACCCTGAATTGTACTTCTCAACAACCTTGTCCGTGTCTTGTTTGAAGATCTGCAGTTTTGTATTTCCAAGTTTTTTTAATTGTATTTTTTTCTCATTTCACTTCAACCAAATAGGTAAATAGCCAAGGGGGTGAATATGTTCCCAAGGCACTGTACGTTACACTTTCCACACATCCTATTACATTACCCAGTATGCATGTATCACTCTTGCTTAACAAGGCCCATACACTAAGGAAGAGCTCAATCTGCAACTCAGCCTGAGAGAAATGTGACCTTTAGACTCTGGGACTGATCTGTGATCAGCAGGGGTTCATGCTTGCCCACTCTACAATTCTCAGTGAGCGAAGACCTTAATTCCTGGGATCTGATCTGGAGTCAGCGATGCTCATATTCACTGATGAGTGAGAGAGACCTGACCTTTAGCTTTAACGACTGATCCACGGTCAGCCCAGTGCACTGCTAAGAAAGGAGCAAGTGAGTCACAGAGCAAGGAATGCAAAGAAGGCTGGAGGGGGGTGAATGCGTGTATGTGTGTGTATTCACAAAGGGCCGATTGGTTCTGGACGGAAGAGTGTTAGCAGGTAGAGACGGAGGGAGAGTCAGGGTCAGACACAGAAACACATTCCATTCCTCCTAGTATCACACAGCCTGGGAAACCCCACAAGAGTGTCCAGGAAGCAATTGCTGAGCACTTTCTCACGATGCTCTTAGCATTCACACACACACACACACACACACACACACACACACACACACACACACACACACACACACACACACACACACAAAAACACAAACATAAACAAACAGTCCCTCTTTAACAACTAGCCAAAGCTGAAGAAGTAGGATTTGTGTTCTCTGTCTTCAAGTGAGGACATGGCCATGAACCTTTACAATTATATAGTGGTTATTTAAGGACGTCTAACATCTACAGATGCTACCATGAGAAATTTAGCACAACAACACAGTATTCAAGAATTCAATGAGACTGTGATTTGAATCACATGTGGTACATGAGGTGGAATGAAATAATGTCCCAGTTACCAGTTAGAAATAAACACTATTTATTTAAGTAGTGAAGGAAATACAAGAACAATAAATAATAACAAATAAAGTGCAGTAATCAGCAACATGACTCACAGTTGTGAGTTGATTGGTGTGAATATAGCAGCTTATGAGTAAAGAGAAAGAAAACATGAACAGATAAAGCATGGATAAACAGCAACATGAGCTAAGTGTTGAGTGTCCAGTTATAGTTAGAATTGAAGAGTCTTACAGCTTCAGGTAAGAAGCTGTTCCTCAGTCTTGTGGTTTTAATCTTAATGCTCTGAAACCTCTTGCCTGAAGGGCAAAAAGTGTGTTTGCTGGGTGCTTCATAATGGGATCCTTCATGATGCAGGTGGCCCTCTGTCTGCATCTGGACATGTAAATGTCCATGGGGGTGGGAGGCTGACTCCAACAGTCCTCTGTGCAGCCTTCACCACTCTGTCTTCCTGACCAGACTGGAAGTGTTGTTGTCACAGGTGAGGTTATTACTCAGGTACACACCCGAGTACCTGTAACTGGAGCCCACTTCCACTGCAGATTATGTGATGTGCAGGGGGGGGGGGGATCTGCTCTATCTGGAATCCAGTCATCTACTTCATCTTCTTCACATTGATGCAGAGATTATTTATCGTGCACCAACCCTCAAGGTGTTCCACCTCCTGTATGTAGCCAGACTCATCAGTGTTTGTGATGCAAAGGGAGGAGCTCAGTCCAAATATCAAGAGATTGTGACCAGGGTCTGGGAAATCAAGGTGTTAACCACAGAGGAGAGACGTCCTCTGTGGATTGGGTCTTGCAGTATGCATACTAGTGTGGATCCCCGCTGACGTTAACGGTGGCTTTGATGTGGACCATAAACAGTCTTTTAAAGCATCAAGGTGAGTGCTAATGGCCAGTAGTTTTTAAGAAGAGTCACTGTGCAGCTCTCAGGAACCAGGATGATGATCTTCAGGTAGGTGGGTACGGCTGCCTGGATGAGGGAGGAACTGTAGATATTTAAGCACCTTTGAAAGCTAGTCAGCACAGTCCCCCAGCACCCTCCCTGGGATGTTGTCTGGGCCAGGAACTTTGTAGAGATTAATCCTCCTGAGGGTCCTCCTTTCTTCTGCTGGGGTCACTTTGAGGGACTTCCCTCCAGGTGGTGGGGTGAGTCTGGTGCTGGGGGGTGTGTTTGGGTCCTCAAAGTGAGCATAGAACCTGTTGAGAGCATTGGGGGTCCCTACAGCATTGTGCATCTCTGATGCACTTAATGTTCTTCCACATGCTCCATGGATCCTGGGGGAGAAATGTCCCTGGATCGTCTGTGCATATGTGTCTTTGGCTCTGCTAATACCTGCAGACAGCTCTACTTCCTGTTAATTACTAGACCTGAAAGCAGCATCCCTGGCTTCCAACAGAGAACAGACCTCTGCGATCAGCCAGTTTCTGGTTCGGGTAGCACATCACAGTCCTGGTGGTGGTGACAATGTCAACACACTTGCTGATGTATCTGATCAGCATCACATCTGTAGCAGATGTGTAATTCTCCAGATCCAGCTCAGTACAGAGTCACTGTCACCACTATAATTGTCTTCTGTGCAGATCTGGAGCATCTCATTGGTGTGTGGTAGGCAGGGACAATCATAATGATCTGAGAGGCTGAGATGGGATGAGGGAAAGCTCTGTGTGCATCTTGTATGTTACAGTGGTCCAGTGTGTTATTTTCCTGTGTTGGGATGGTAACATGCTGATAAAACCTCGGCAAAGTGTCTGTCAGGTTCACATGGTTAAAATCCCCAACCACCACATAAAAAGCCTTTTAGTGCATGCTCTGAAGCAAGGTGATGTTATCATGTAGCTCCTCGAGAGCGCTGTTAGGTTTAGCTTCCAGTTGTATGTAAACACTGTCCTAAACTGGTGACGTAAATAGTGTGGCCGGCACTTCACAGTCAGCTGTTCTACAGCCTCTGAGCAGGAGCTGTTGATCATAACACAGTTCGTGCACCAACCTTTGTTTACATAGATGCATAAACTGCCTCCCTGAGCTTTCCCCAAAAGCTGGTTACAGTCTGCATGGAAAAGCAGCCAGCCGTTGAGTCCGGAATGTTACTATTTAGCCATGTTTCCACCAAAGAACAAGAAAAAGTAGGTTTAAAATTTCTAATAATGCTGCATACTTAAGTCGACTTCAGACTTGATTTGCAACTCGTTCCTAATGATGCATGACTTATCTCAGACCTGTGAAAAAACAAGTTGTGATAAATAACAGTAGTTCCGTTATCCAGGCACGGTGGGTGTGAAAGTATCAGAAAATGACTACATTTCATTGATGCGAGACAGCCACTTTTCTTGCATCGCAACATAACATCCAGCAGCATGTGCGTTAACACGGTGAGCAGCGTCAAATGTACACAAAGCAGCACAGCATGACTTCACTGAGAGCATCATGTATGCTAGGGTAAGAAGGTATGATGTGTGATCATAAATCACTGAAAATAGTCTATCCTGCTTTCCTTAGAGTAATAGAAACGTTACCATTGCTTCAAAAGTCTCTTACTGAAGTGGGACATGAGGCAAATGTTAAATTATTCTACCTCTCTCCAGTTCTCCACACAAACACACACACACACACACACACACACACACACACACACACACACACACACACACACACACACACACACACACACGCATGAAGGACAACTTAATTAGGTAGTGGTGCCTGATGATCTTGCCAAGTACATGATGAACTGATATCAGACTCAAGCAGACAATAAGGCTCAATGGGACTAATTACATGGGAGTGCCATGTGCCAAAACAGCACCACACCTGAGTGTGTGTGTGTGTGTGTGTGTGTGATTATATATATATATATATATATATATATATAGAGAGTATATATATATTATTACATATATATATATATATATATATATATATATATATATATATATATATATATATATATATATATATATATATTAGAGAGAGAGAGAGAGAGAGAAGAGAGAAGAGAGAGAGAGAGAGAGCAAGAGAGAGAGAGAGGTCAGTGAGTCTTACTGGCTCTATCTCCAGACAAACACAGAACACGTTGTGCTGCTGGCATTTCAGGAAAGCAGATAATGCTTCAAAGACAAATGTCAATCATTTTTCAGTGATGAACTAACTCTGGAGGGATGATGCATAAGTGCAGAATCCAGGTATTCTTTTGATTGCTGCTTGACATTTTTCAAACCTGTTTGTCTGCAGTGTGTGTGTGTGTGTGTGTGTGTGTGTGTGAATACTTGATGTCACGTATTTACAAAGCTCAACACTTAGAACTAATTGCAATTTTTAAATTAGAATTTAATAAATTTTCTCAGTATTTTTTTACTGTAAAAATGCCATTAGAACAGATGATGGTAAACAATAAATAAATACAGTAAAAACTCTCATTCTAAAGACAATAGCTGGTGAGCTACTTAAGAACAAAACTTGGTTTTAATTCTTCTCAAGGGACATCCTCCAGCACATGGATGTGTCTAGTTCCATCTCCAAGGCATCTGGATTTAACATCACCAGCACTGGGATTTACTAACTGTAGACCATCTCTTTCAAAAGCATTTAACTTATTAAAGTATGCAGGATTATATACATGTTATCTTGTGATATAAAGTGTAAATATGTTATACTGGTTATGGTATCCATTATGAAACTTGTATTGGTGGCATCTAAGTTTGACGTATTCTGATTCTAGCTCTGAGTGAACAGCTAAGCTCTTCTGTACTTGCCTGGATAAGAGCATCTGCCGAATGCTCTAAATGTAAATATTAATGTTTTACTGAGATAATATACACTTATTGCCCAGATGAGCTTTTTAGTTCTAAAATGTTTGCACAGTACTGTAAATTCATGGGCTGTATGTCAAAATATTCATGTATACATGTGTGTGCAGAGGTAAGACTGCAAGATTGCGCAACAGAAACTGTTCGCTGTGAAGGAGGTGTATAATTAGCCATAGCTGGAGTTTCCAGTGTTGTGAGAACGGTGAAACAGTAGAGGATGGAACAGAAAGCATAACTGGCCGATTCACACAGAGATCTCCACTGCGCTGCAGTAATGTTTCTCTCATAATGAATAAAATGTCAAAATCTACATGAGGAACAAAACTATTACTGTCAGCTGGGGACTGGTCTGAGATTGAGGTGTTTACTGCTAACAGCACAAATGGTAGAACGGCCAGAGGTTTATCATATAGACCAACAGTTCAACCAACATAAAGAACAACATAACATTTTACAACCTAAAGTTGTGGTCACACTAGATATTTGGTAGTTTGTGTTGCCATATTAAATGGTATGGGGGGTTTGGCTCAAGAAGTTATAAAGTTACAAAAAAAGTGCTTAATTTAAGTGCTGTTGGCATGTTTACACAGATAACTTGAGAACTATGAACTGTAAACCACTAAATAAATCATTTTAGCTGATGTTGCCACCAGCTATGCCCACCCAGTTATACTCAGCTTAGATCCAGATATACACCACATATGGTCCAGCTTCTGGTCCAGCCTCGGACCACCCAGATAATAGTCATATATACAAGATCTTCTAGCTTTTAATCTTTTCAAACAGATTTGGACCCTTAAGTGAATTCCGGCTGGTTGTGAAACAGGAGTTAGTTTTCTTTGCAGTATTTTAGAGACAGTGTGCTGTGGATGCAGGTTAAATTAAAGCTGATTGTTGCATTATGTTTGAAGCTGAATATACACTGAATATTCACTGGTGGGGCTGTACAAACCAGTGCCCAGCCATGGAAAATCCCACTGGTGGGAAATAATAATGACTAAATCTGATGTAAAAAGATTTTGTAGAAAATGCGACTGAAAGGATAACAGAAACTGCACTGTTGCTGTTAAAATAAGCAATGAAAATGACATTTTGTCTCCTTCTCTTTTTAACCACTAGCAGGAAATCCAGAAAACACTGAGTAAAATCCAAGTAGACTGCCAGTTTTGCTGGTAGCTGGTTTCTGATAGTCTAAACTGGTCTGTGATGGTCAAGGTGGTTTGAAAAGCTGGTCATCCAGACAAAAACAAACCATATGGTATGATTAACTAGCTTTTGGTCATGATTGATCATGCTACCAGACCAACTTACAAAAAACACCAGTATGAACAAGCTTGACCAAGCTGGCTGCCCAGCATTACCAGCTTTCAGGTCAAGCTAGTGATGCCGGTCATTCAGCTTGGTCTTGCTGTTCAGACTGGTCTCAGCTTGGCCAAGCCGGTCAAGCTTGTTCATAATGGTTGTTTTTGTAACTTGGTCTGGTTGATCATGCAAGTAGCTAAACTTTCAATCTGAGAACAAAGACAAAAACAGATAAATAAAATAAACTGGTTAACGCAAATAAATAAACTGGTTAACCATCGTAACCAGCTTTAGCTTGCCTGCCATGGTTGTGTGTAACACACCATACAGGCTCAGTTGCCAACAATGCACAGAAATCACACAAATATGAGTCTCCAGGCTCACTTTGTGCACTTTCTGTTTTTATTAGTTTATTAAGTGGCGGATGGGGAGAATTCATTATGGTTAATCATGGAGAACATTAGCAATTCCTCAGTTTTGCCCCTTCATGTGCTAATGCAGACAGTACAGCAGTGCTGTTTGTTGTGGATGTGAAGTTGTGTCTTGCTCGTTTGCAAGATCACTACTAAAATTGTTGTGGTGGCAGCTCTTCCTCAGACAGATCAAACACAATTGAGAGAATAACAGTAGACAGAGCTTAAGAAATGTGCATCTGCTCATCAGAGCCTCATATCTGGATGAGAAGTGTGCAGTTCAGTTTGAGGTTTTGTTGTTTTAATATTTTTTTATACGGTGTTGATTTCTCAGAAAATACCCTCGAAAGCTAGCTAGCTATTCAATATGAGCATTTAAGCTGCGTTTATATAATGACTCAGTGTGACAGTCACATGAGAACGTCACGGTACAGAAAATGCAGCCTTAGAAACTGGATAACTAGTTTTGCCTGCAGTTTTTGACAAACCAACCCTATGCGTCTTTCATTCTACAAAATCTCAAACTGAATTGCACATCTTTTACGCAACACATGCACATATACAGCCGAGGAGCCGAAAGCTCTGCCTTATTTTGATTGCTTATTATCTGAATCATTTGTGCTGGTGCTGCCTCAGGCCCAGTGCTGCCTCCAGAGCCATTTTCAGTTGTGATTTTGCATACAAGTATTGCATCTCAGAGTGGATCTCTGTTTTGCAAATGGTATTTCTACTCTGGAAGTCACCACAAAAATGTCATCATAGAAAATTATTGTAAGTACAGGTCTACAATAAGTACTTTTTGAGTCCACAGATTGTCTCTAGAAATGTTGGCAGAGGCAGCAGATCCACATTAGAAAATGCCACAAAATGCCAGAGTTATCAAAATTCTGTGATAAGCTCATTAAACACTTTTCCACGTGCGTTTCTCAACAGATGAGTAAGAGAATCGGATGTACCATACTGAAAGTTGCTCCAGAGACCTCTGCCTGTACAAATTGTCTTGTGGTGGTGATTATGTAACTGCTATGATTCAGCATTCACATGCTGTCTCTCAGTAGCTGCAGAGGATCTGTCACAGAGCCAAGCCATGCAAAACCTACACTCATATTTGAATCTTTTTTCAAAAACCAGTTTGCAGGACAGGCTCACTCTGTCTGCTGTCATCAGAGCTGCATCTCACTGACCATCTCGATGTCAATTATTCAAAAACAAAAAAAAAAGGAAATGACTATCAAGTAATGTCATGTTAAAAATAACCAACATTTGATCAGACTGACACACGGCCAAGAGAGAACAGTAAATCAAAGGCAGCAGAGGCATTCAGATGCTGACGAATACAGAGAAGATAGATTTGGAAAGTGAAGTGTTAAAGCTTGTATCAGTTCTTTCTTTACTTCTTCCTTACCTGTCATTCCTGTATGTTCAATCATACTTTGCATCTGTTAGTTAAAGCAATAGTCTGATTCAAAAATACAGAGTTAAGAGAGCGCATTCATGTTTCCAAGCTGTCACAGACTGTCAGGAGTCCGGATGCAACTGCAAGACCTAATTCCCTGAAACAAAACTAAATATGAAGTGTTAACAAGTATGAGTTGAAGACACTCAACTCATCCTCTCTTTGCCACCTTCTGACACCCAGGTCTCATCTCGCATCTCAGCTTGCCTCGCTGACGGCGGCCCATCACCTCAAACACAACCCCAGCAAGACTGAGCTACTATTCATTCCTGGAACCATTGGTCCTCACCCTGATCTTACCATTTCCATTGAGAACATGCCGATAAGTGCATCAGCAGAAGCACTGAGCCTTGGTGTAGTTGTGGGTGACCAATTATCGTTCTTGGCTCATGTGACTCTGTCATGCAGATTTCTCCTTTACAACATCAGGAGAATTCGGCCTTTTCTGTCTAGAGAGGCCACTCAGGTGCTTATTCAGTCTCTTGTCATTTCAAGACAAGAATGCAATGCAACGAGCTGGCCTTCCTATGCAAACCATCCAAAATGTAGTTATACAACTTGTCTTGTCAAAGTTGAGTTTTGGTTTCTTGTGTGCCGTTATGCTTTCTTTATATACAGGTGAGTCATGAGGTGAAAAAGGTTGAAAACCCCTGCCATAAAGTACAGGTATATACTAATCTTGGGTGGGTTTCCCAAAAGCATAGATGGTCATGCGAGCATCTCATTGAATATGTTACTAAGCCAAGATATGTAACTGCACATTTTCCTGATGCCATCATACGGTAGCTGTTTTTTTTTTTTCATTTTTCCAGGTGTGAGTAGCTTCTCCCTTTCAGGAGCTATTACTGACAGCCTATCCCAATTCTTCCAATTTTTCAGTGGAAACCCTAGTAAATAAAAAGGTAATATCACCTTGTGTTTGCATACTGTGCTATGTGTTCCTACAGGCCTCCATGAGAGTACAATCCAGAGAACACTGACCAGGTTTCTACAACAATATTAAATATTGTTTTCTCCAACTGTTCTGACAAACATGTAAACTACCGGAAGTGGCAAGTGTTTGCCTTCACCCACCTAGTATTGGGAAAATCATATGTAACAGGGGAAAGTCCTAACGGGATGGGAAATTAGCACTTCTAAATTAAGGAAATAAAAAAAAAGGTACTGGACGGAACACATCATTCAAGAGAACCCGGTTCCACTGCTCTACAGCTCAGTGCTATGGGGCTTTATACCCTTCAATCCCATGCCTGACATTAGGGATGGTGCCAATAGATTCATTTTTATTTGCTCCAGAGAGACATTTTTCCAACACTAAGGCAAGTATTTAAAAAATAGAGACACGGTGCAAGAGTGGCATATTTATACCCTCACATTTACTGAATCAGCAATGTGTCAAATTTTCCAATATCAATATCAGAATGTTATATTATTAGTATACCTTTGATAATTGTACAACTAGTCAACTGTATATATATATATATATATATATATATATATATATATATATATATATATATACACACACACAGTATATATGATTGTATATCAAAGCGTCACAATTCCAGTGTGAATCCAGGCTAATATTTGTTACTGTTAGACGACTAACATCAGAGGTTTGCCCCCCTATGGTATAATCAGTGGGGGATTATACATACACTTCTAGTAGGATAAACCTATAAGAGCATAATCAAAGCTAGGTAGCTGGATTTAGAGATAATACTATTCCATCTGTTACCATGTTGTACCATTATCCCCGACATCTACTTACCGTCTGTTTAGAAGAGCAAGATGCCTCACATCTTGGTGTTCTGAACAATCTCTTAGTGTCACAATGCAAAATGGAGAAGAATATATTAAGAAACTGAGAAACACCCAGCAGCTCATAGCCTCCATAACTGCATTATTATTGTTGATTTGCCTCAGAGGTGACCATTTCTGTCCTGAAGGGCTGAAGACCAGCATACATATAAACGCTTTCACCCTTTTGCCACTTTAATTCAACACCAATTCTTTGTTTTTCATTTTAGGCCTTATTTAAAACCAACATCATGATGTTAAATGTCAGATAAGGTCAGATTTATTCTAGTTAAATCAAACAATGACAAACCCCTTAGTGCCCAGTATAATCAGTACTAGAGGCAATAATTTAATATCTGGCCTGTACATTTACCTGTACTCCTGTAACTAACCAACAATCTAGAAATACAACTGGTTCTCTGGAGACCATGCTGCTCAGCTGAACCATGTAAATAAGAGCTTTGCAGCACTCACTTACTGTAAACAATACCACTCAAAATTTGAGTGGACAAATCACAGATACCCCCCACCCCTCAAAATTCACAAAAGCAAGGACATTTTTTCCTAAATAAGTATAGCTTTGATTTCAGAATAACCAGGGAAAACAGCTTAACCATTTCTCAACACATACATACACACACACATATATATATATATTATACACATACACACACACCAATAGAGGCAAAATTAAATAATAGATGTGACTGTTTTTCCAAGTCACTGCCTAGCCTCATAGTGTATATTTGTGATATATACAAAACACCACCCCCCAGTTGTGTTCGGACATGCAGCCCCATTACAGTTAAGATGATGTCCCAAAAGACTACAAACAAGAAACCAAAGTCAACATTTAAAAAAATATTTATTGTAACTGTAAAAAAATAATTCCTAAACATAATTTACAATTGCTATACCATAAAACAAAATCCAAGCTGCAGTCATGCAACTAGGTGAAACTCCGTGTACATGTTTGATGGTAACAATGCACAGTGGATGACATTTAAAAAAAAAAAAAAAAACAAAAAAAAAAAAAAAAAAAACAAAAAAAAAAAAAAAAAAAAAAAAAAAAACAAGGAGCATCAGTAGACTTTTCGGAACTCCATGCATTGGGAAAATGGAAGTGCTTAAGGTTTATTTACATATACACATCTGCTCAAAATGGCCTTAAATACAGTAAAAATATTTAAATAGGTTCTGGGCCCTTCAATGTGGAATGAGAATTTTGAACAAAATTGTTTCTCTATAAATAAATAAATAATTCCACTTCGATCTTGTTTCAAGACATTCAAATAAATATTATTTACATAGGCCTTTGTCTTGGAATTTAGAGTCATAAGACAATATTTACATATTCACAAAAGTAGTAATTTTCGTGTTGGACTTGCATTGTTGTGTGCATCTGACAAATGAGTGGTAGCTGTGAGGGTTATGGATTCAGTGAGAATTAGAGATACAGACAGAAAAGAGGTAAGACTGTCGTTCTGCACAGGTTTTCTGAGGTCGTTTTGGTTTCTCTCTGCAACACTGGGCTAAAAGCCACAGCATGCAGGAGAGATGGAAGCAAGAGAAAATGACATCTGGTTAAGGAGCAGAGTGGTACAGTGGCTATTACTCAATTCAAGTATATTTCCAAAAACTCATACAGAAGGCACTAAATAGCTCCTCTCACACTGCCAATGCAGCCAGAGGATGGAAGCTACTTTCTTTGTCTGTTCACAGGCATGCCTTTTCTCTTCATCACAAGATCTGCTTCAAGTTTGCAGAGGTCACCCTTGGCCAGACCATCAGTTTCTACCCCCAAAGAGTTGGTCAGTTCTCCAGGGCCAGCCTTGGATCCTGTGCCTGACCATCTCCAGGAGGACAGACGAAGCCTCTGGACTCAGGCTGGCAGCCCATGCTTGCCTGTCCCACCAGTAAGCAGCTGCCTTAAAAACTAAAACATTTCACATTAAAATGTTTGTTTCCTGCACTGTTCAGTCCAGAGGGCAGCCACCAGTCTAACTGATGTAGTGTGTTCATTTGTGCAAGAGTCATTTGCACACTGCAACAGTGGTAAAGGCAGCAGTCTCATGGCTCAGACTGTGCAGGCGGATCTCTGCGTTGTCCGTAGGGGGCGTTGTGCTTGTGTTCTGCATCCATGGGTGGTTAACAAGGTCTTCAAAAGACGGGCGGTCAGCAGGCCGCAGGGACAGACACCATTTAATGAGCTGCTGACATTCTGCAAAAAACACGACAAGTGTGAGTAAAGTGACCAAAGCTACAAGACAATCTTTCCAACAAAATATACTGACTCCAGGTCAGAGGAGAGCATTGTTTACTTCCTCACCTGCTGAGATCCTGCGCCTGAAGAGCACCTGACCACGTACAATCTCCTCATCTTGCTCAAAGGGGATGTCTCCACAAACCATGTCGTAGAGCAGGATTCCCAGAGACCACACCGTGGCCGACCTTCCATGGTACCGATGGTATTTGATCCACTCCGGAGGACTGTACACACGTGTACCTATGGGAGAAGACACACAGGGCCATTACAACCTGGTCTGGAGTGCTTCAATACAGAGCATAAACAAACAAGGGACTTAATTTGTTTATTTTTTAATAAATGCTGCTATGACATTGTAATTTCCCCACTGCGGCTCTAACACTCAGAGCATTCTCAGTCGAAAAGGTTGAATGCTGAAACAGCAGGTGGGGCAGGGGGAGTTGGCAGGGTGGCTTTGTTCCCAAATTACTACTATAGCACACTTCAGGCTGCTCTGTGCAGTCATGTGCTCAGGAGCGTGACAGTAGGTAGGGGTGTGTGAACCGGTTGCCACGTGACTTGTGTTTACAAACTTTGAGTTGTAGCGATTCCGCTTGTGGCCACAAGGGGCGCCAAGAAATGACAACAAAGCTCCTGCACCCGGTCCACCGCGGCGAGGCTCGACAAGCCGCTACACACCAAACCGGTGCGTTTGGGCAATTCTTTCCACCAAAACAAATCCCTGCGCGCTCGTCCTGAGACAGAGTCCAGCCTACGAGCCACAGCCACTTATTCGTAAACACGAGTCCCCACAAATCGTCGTTTAAAATCCCATCGCGCTTGAAGGTCAAACCCACACGTATCTAGGTGGAGATCAGCCCCAGCAGCCGCTCGTCCTACCCGTAGACCCCAGATCAGCCAAAGAGCCGGCCCTTACCGTCGAAGTCCGTGTACACGGTGTCCTTCAGCAGGGCTCCGGAGCCGAAGTCGATGAGCTTCAGCTCTCCGCTGCGCAGATCGATCAGGATGTTCTCGTCCTTGATGTCTCGGTGCACGACGCCGCTGGCGTGGCAGTGCCGCACCGCCTCCAGCACCTGGCGAAAGAAGCTGCGGGCGAGCTCCTCGGGCAGCGCGCCCTTCTCCGTGATGAAGTCGAACAGGTCCTTGGCGGCCTCCGGTCTCTCCATCACGATGATGAAGCCGTCCGGCCGCTCGTACCAGTCCAGCATCTTGATCACGCCCCTGAAGCCCGTGCTCACCTTCTTCAGGAGGACGATCTCCATGGGCACCCTGCCGCCACTGGGCTGAGGAGAGACAGACACATCAGCCACGACCCACCAACACACGAGACCCTTGACCCCCCCAGTTATAATCATCGCCGCTTACCAGCTCTCCCCATTCAGTCACGCGGTCCTTCGCCACATGCTTGATCGCAACCTGGAAGAACAGAATAACGTTAGACGCCCGTACAGCTCGGTTACAGGGTCGATCTCTGAAAACGAGAACTTCCCGGACAGAAACGAAAAAGGGCTTAAATTAGCGAATGTTTTAAGGTCTGGTCCCGCAAAGGAAACAGCCTTTTTGTCGCGAATGGTGGAGGAAAACGTACCGGCGCGCCGTCGGCCGTCCGGAACCCGGAGTAGACCGTGCCGAAGCCGCCGCTGCCCAGCACGGAGCCCAGCTGGTACACCTTCTCAAACGGCTCCTTCTCCTTCACTGCGGGGGGAGAAGAGCGGGTGAGAAGCAGGGAGAGAGAAAGAGAGAAAAGCAGAGGCGAGAGGGAGCCGGCCGGCCGCCCTGCTCGAGCCGCGAGCGCTCACCTGGGTGGAGCTGGATCTTGGCGGGCACGTCCACAGCGGAAATGTGGGCGAACGAGTTGAGTTTGGAGAGGAGCATCTCTCTCGGGCTTCTTCAGTGGCGTAATCCGCGAAACGAACCCAATTCCCAGTTTAATATCCCTGCGTGTTCGCGGTCCGGGCGACGGGAGCGGAGCAGCTCAACAACAAATCTCTCATCCGGGTCCCCGAGCCCCAGAAAAAGGCCCGAACGCGGAGTGAAAACAAACCGTCGCGCTGGAGAGCTGCAAAGCTTTGTCCTCCGCGCGTCTCACAGCAGCGACCGGCTTTCCAACCCGCGAGGCGGGGCAGGGCCACTTAAATAGCCGTAGTAATGGGGCGCGTGCGTCAATGACAGCCGCGCCCATTCTCAGCGGTGGACCAATGGGTGCGCAGCTCCAACCAGCCCTGGAACGTCAATCAAATCGAGAAACGAGTCCGGCTGGCCGACGTGGCGGGAAATAAAACGCGCCAAATGTTCACAAACCGGCATGGGGGAGGGGGGGAGGGGGGCAATAAGTTCATATAGCAGCTTTTGTTTTGTTTTTTTTTTCTCTCTCTCCTCTTTCTCAGAATGAGGGCCAGTTTCTCCCAAAGTGCAGACATCTGTTACTCTCCAGTAGCAGAACATCAGCCACTAAACCCCCTGAACCCTGCAGTCATTATTTACTATTAACCCCCATGCAGAACTGAGTTTGGTCCCACAGGGATCTGTTGTAGGGTTTATGAAACAAATGATAATTGTGACAAGGTAGTTATAAGAGTGAAGAAGTGAAGGGTGGGCTTGCTTACCATGACTAATAGGTTATATAGTAAAGAACATTTTGGGGATTTTTTGTTCCCTGATATATATATATATATATATATCAGGGAACAAAAAATTCCCCAAAAAGTTCTTATATATATATATATATATATATATATATATATATACATACATACATACACACGTGTGTGTGTGTGTGTGTATGTGTGTGTGTCCTACTGAAGTTTATCTTGTATATATTGTATACATTTTTATAATGACATAAACAATGCTGCTTATATGTACAACACTGCCACAATGCAGAATTACAGTCTGAAAAAAAGGTCAAAGACAATGTTATGGTTCACATCATTGCTGCTCCAGACTGTTTTAAACCTGAGTCATTTTCCAGTTGCCTTGACTCCATTGTTTTTGAGTTTAGTTTTGTGTCGCAGGGGAGCTAGGAGTGCAGTGAGTCAATGAAGATCTACACCAAACAAAACCTCATTAATCTCAAATTAGTGCTCTGAAGGTTTATTCTCCTTTGGCGGGCCACAGGCTTTATTTAGACAGGGACAATGGTGGTCATGGCACCAAGGCAGTGGGGAAAATGGGCACATACCAGGCATTCTTTCAGATTGGGTGGCCGCGTTTAGACTTGGTAGCAGGATGTGGGAAACTGGAGATAAAAAGACTACCATTTACCCCCACTGCCGCCTTCCCCCTACCAACCCCCATCCTGCACTTGTGTTTTCCCGCGCTTATTATTGTTTGAATGGTAAATGCACTCTGTGCCCTCTACCTCATTGCCCTGTCTCCCCCCACCCCTCTAACTTGTGCTTGTGTCCTCCCCTAATAGAGGGGGCTACTTTTTCTTAAAGGGGAATTCCACCAGTTGCTGCACAGTTTAAGTGCTGAGATGTGAACAAAGGTGTCCAGTGATGGTTTGGTTTGGCATGTTTCATCATAGAGAAATTCTTTAGAGTGCTCAAGACAGGAACCAGAAGTCACAAAGTTAGGAATGCAACTGTGTGCATTCTACTTCTTAACCATGATGATCAAGATATGATGTCTGAGCCTATATATGTAACATTCATTGTGGTCAAACAGTTGCAAGTTTAAGATAGTAAGCTTTTATGGTACCATTTTGCAGATGAATGTATCACTCCACACCACATTTGCTCTAAATAACAGGGCAAAAAAAAGGTGTCTGGAATCAGGCAATGCATTTATACTAATTTCAGCACTTTTGTGAACAGTTCTGACCTGAGAATTTCTCAGATCCACTCTAAATGACTTTCTTTACATTAACACAATTTATTAAATTCAAAATTTGGTGGAATTCCTCTTTAAACAAGCCCCAAAACAATTCAGCAATAAGCAGCTTTCTGCTTTTAGCTCTCTGTTTCAGAAACCCAGCTGCACCTCTCAGCCTCTTTCTCCCTTTTTTGTATTTGCCTTGAATTCAACCACTTCAAAAATGCTAGCGCCTCAGATCAATCGAGGGTCTGAATGATTCATAGCAATGTTGGGCCGAGCAGTGCTGCTGACTAATGATCTGTTTTTGGAACTCACTCAGCATCCTGTTTTTGTTCAGTTTGCATGCACTGACTCACTGATGATGATCAAGAACGGAGCATCGTGGTAGACATACACACACATGCACACACAAGCACACACACTCCACAGGGGAGACTCACCAGTCCAAATTCAAATAGTGCAGCTGACTAATTCTGTTGTGTTCTACTGAGCAGGAATACACTGTTACTTCCTGTACCCTTTAGTGGGGAAGCAACTCAAATCAGACGATTGTGTATATTCTTAGGATCCGAGATTTGTATTACATGCTATGGACAATAAATTGATCACCATTAAGCACCACAATTATACTTTTGTTGTCATTTAAATTCATTATACCTGTGCTCTATGTGGTCTCTTTGTATATCCTAGGCTCAGAGTACAGGGTCAGCCATGCTACCGTGCCTATGGTAGAGGTTTAAAGGGTGTCACTCAAAGGCTTAATAATGGCAGCTAACTCACTGTGTGATCAATAACCCAATGCTCTAATCACTAAGCCCCCATTGCCCTATTATTCAGTAATTACATAGAAAATGGCCTTATGTTCTCGTGTTATAGGAGTGTGGACTGTAACTCTGGAACCGTTAACAGTAATTTACATTAACACACCATGACCCTGTTTATTTCCATAGTTACAAATTTTCTTGTATGTTCTCTTAGTTTATATAATTGAAGAAAGACTAAAAGTGAGTTTTTGTTATCCTGTTAGATTTGACTTTTAGTTCTAAATGGGTTTAAACTGAATTGACATTTTTTTTTGTCTGCCGATAGATAAGCTATACAAGAACAAAGCTCTAAGATCAATAGGCATACACTATGTTCAACTGTGGACCCTTCTAATGAATGCAATCCATCCAACTACTTTAAGTGGCACCTATTGCTGACACAGAAGTGCAAATGCACACACACACACACACACACACACACACACACACACACACACACACATACACACACACACACACACACACACAGTTTGTCTAATCCCTGTAGAGAAGTATTGCCAATAGAATAGGATTCTAGAGCATTATAGTTGATAATTGTGTATATATATATATATGTGTATAAAGCCCCCCCCCCCCACCACCACCACTGAGCTAAGGGAAGTGAAAGGTGCTCCATTTATTACTTTGGGATGAGCTGTGGCTTTGATGAGGTGGGAATGAGGTGGGGTTGTGACCGTTCAACATCCTGACCTCACTAATGCTCATGACGATGAATGCAATTGAATCTAGTAGAAAGCTTTCGCTGCACAGTAGAGACAGTATGTCCTAAATTGTCCTGATTTCTTCAAAATGAAAGAGTTTGATGAAATAAACATTGTTATAGTTTAAATCCACTGCCTAGTTCATGCTTTTAAAAGCCCATTTAAATATACAAACATCAAATGCATTTATCTATATCTGCCTACCCAAACTTACAGCAGTTTAGCCCTGCCCATTCACACAGATGTTATAAGGAGTACATCATCTTGTGCAGCTTTTTGAATGTGGCCCAAAACATGGCAATCAAAATATATATATGTTGCATATATGAGCTTTAAATATCTGTGCTATGCATTATGAAGTACTGATGAAGTACTGGGCAGCCAAGCCTCCTTTCAGCTTCAATTCTGATTGGGAGGGCTAATCCTGAGCCATTTTTACAATGGCAAATCAGTGAACAGGATGGGGGGTATGACAGCATCACCAAGACTGAGAGACCTCTGAGTCCTTCTTCAACCCAGAAAGAGAAAGAGAGGGAGAGTGAGTAATAACCACACTTTGCCTTGGCTCATCTGACAGGTAACGTTATCTCAGCCATGCTTCACATTGGATAACGACACTCCAGCTGGCTGTTAGAAACCCTGACCACACACACGGTTCACTGCCAGGAAAGTCTCAGTGACACTTATGAGGTCAGAGTAAACTCACTCAGAGCTATGCTTCTCTCCACTGTCACCTTTGCTCTATAACACATATTTCCCACTGGATGGTAATAGATGTCTTATTAGCTCATATACCATCTATGGGCATAAGCCTCTTATGAGCCTGAGATATGCTTTTATGACGTAATACTGCAGTAAACTGACTTACTAGCTCAGTACACTCAAGTCTTACAAAGGTGACAAGATGAGATTGAAAACAAAGTTTGTGTTTGTTTTTTTATTGTATAAACGATTTTCCAAAAAATCCTGAAATTGTTGATGCCACATATATGCTGATTGATGTCTGAGAGGATGTTTTACATGAATTTAATGACATTAAATGAAACTTTCAAGACCTGCTGGGCTGGGGGTATTTTAAATGTCTGTATTTGTGCTGATTTTGTTAATTTTGCTTTCCATGTATAATTTCGATTTCAGGGGCTTGAGGTCTGCATTTCGGCAGGACTCACAGGAACTTGCAGATCCTTTCACAATATCATACACTATGGAACTAAATTTTACTGTTGAGAATGAATGGTTACAACATACATGTAGAAAAAAAAACAAGAAATTAATGAATCGTCCATATAAAATAATTTTCAGCACTAAATAATTTCAATGCATACTTAGCATAAGGGAAATGCTAAACAAACAACAAGAAAGAAATAAAATTTTGCAATAAACAATCATGTGAACAACGCATGAATTGTGCATTACTGTGCTACGGAAATTGTCAGCTGTGGGAAGTGCTCTAAAGAAAGGCAAATACACAACAATTAAACCAAATAAAGGAAAGTCTGTGGGGCAGACTGGAGGCACGACCAAGCCAAAATGACGAGAGTGAAGAAATCCTGCTGATTTTTTTGGGGAGCAGGCAGGAGTAGAATGTATTCCAAACAGAAAAATCTTTCCCATGCAGACCTCAAATGGAGGCCTACTCTTTGAACACTTTAATGTGTTCCAAAATGTACTTCATTTTTGCAGAGTATTATTAAATGAGATGAAATGAAATCAAAATTTATTTGTATAGAGCTCTTCACAACTAATGTTGTCACAGAGCCGCATTACAGAAATAAAAAAATAAAGAAGGAACAAGACTAAGAAATTGACCCCCTAGTGAGCAAGCCAACAGGCAACAGTGGCAAGGAAAAACTCCCTTGGGGCAGGAGGAAGAACCAGGCTCACAAGTGGGGGCCCCTCCTCCTCTGGTCAAACTACTTATACATAGTTATTTAGGGGACACTGAATCCCCACATTGCAATAATTAAAATGACATTTTGATAAAACAGTGCAATTTTTCATCAGTAATCAAGCAAAGAGACAAAGATGAAACACATACAGTAATAACAACTGTTATATGTTATGAATGTACGTAAGTATTTTAGCTCCATTCACAGCTGTCAAGCACCCTTTTCAGTGTGTTATATAAGACGCTTTTGACATGCTCCTCCAAAGATTGTGGGGATAAAGGTCTGTTAAAACAGTCTCCTCTGGCTCACTGCCAATAAACACACATCTTTTAACACTCTAACCTCATTCTAGCACCCGAGAATGACAGCGACACTCAGGTGTGACCCCTCTGGATTTATGGTAGATTGGCTGCCTGCTTGCTGGAAAGAAGAACTTGCCTGCCCATCACTCAAGGGTTACAGCCAGTCACCTCCACAGCTGTTTCCAGCGGGGTGCTGCTTTTTAACAGGTGGATAGTAGAAGGGGAGGAGTGAATGCACGGAGACCACCCTGTGCCCTTCTGTAGCACAGAGAGCACACTGGTCATGCCACATGGAAAGTTCACCTCCAGCCACACTGGTTTATTTCCATGAGGTGAGGTCCCAGAAAGGGTTCTTTGGAGAAATGCTAGAGAATAGCTACTTTTAGTGCCCTTAAGCACATTTCATATAAATGATTTTACAAATGGTTTTAGGGCTGTTTGAGAAGGTAAGGGTTCCTACTTATACATTTGCATAATGTGGAGGTTCTTTAAACCTCCACCTTTCCTTTTTTGTTCACTCACACACCTCATAAAAATGTTTTCCTTAAGAACCATCATTTGAGAGGCTTTTAGGGAACTAAATGTGGCATCCCCCCCAAAGCAATGGATTTATATCTTTTGCACATAATACCCACCTCCCCACCCCTCTCCCTCCACCTACACACCCACACACACTATACACCTACAGGGGATTCCCTGTGTCATCTTTTGGATATCTCTCGGGCCTGTTTTATTGAATACTGGAGCGAAGCATAAAAGTGCATACAAATAAACACATGAAGCCTGCTTGACATCATCAGACTGGTAAAGCTATACTGGGTTTCACAGCATCACAGACAGAGCCATTTTAGCTCCTGGTGTGTGAGTCTGGAGTGCTTATAAATATGAAGGGAAAGGCCAATGGTAACAGTGTTGTCAGGCTCTATAAATAGGGCATGGAATCACTCTCTCAGCCGCTCTGACCTTTTGTTTTGTATTGGTTCTCATGCTGGGAATGACAGGGGTGTGTGTATGTGTGTTCGTGCCTGCATGTGAATGTGTGCTTGTGTATGTGAAGGGGTGGGTGGGCTATCTCAAGACCCAGAATGACGTAAAAGCCAGTAGGAATGGTGAGAACACAGGTGCCAGAAATGGCTTGAGTAGCGAGCGTCAGCAGTAAAGATTACCCTGCAATTAGGCTGCAGGGAAAACACTCCCCATGCTGCTGCTTTGGGTAGACAAAGCTTTCAGAGCAAACACAATCGATATCACAGTACACTAACAAGGAACTTTCTGTGTTTGCACTGCTAGGCTGGAACACACTGCAGAATCCTGGAAGGTTTAAAGAAGGAAATTCAATTTGCCCTTATTTGCCATTACCTCTCTAATTCCCCCTGGCTGGATTAGTTAGAATATAAATGATTAATAAAACACAGAGGTGGGCAAGAACCAGTTAGATGTAATCAGTTCAGTGTGTTTACATTTACATTTAAAGCATTTGCCTATATGCTAACATATAAGCCATGATATAAAGGTAGGTGATTGTAGTGTTAGGAGACTTATCCAAGGTTTCTTACACTACATTTACTGCACAAAAGTGGTAAAAGTGGCCCAAATCCAGTCGTTTTTGTTTTATTGGATACAGATGTGTTATCTTTATGGCAGTGTGAACAGCAAAAAACACACTGAATCTGAACTGACGTTTTCATTTGTGATTTGGGCCACGTTTATATATGGTAATGAAATCCGACACATATCCAATTTGTGGGAGTGTGACTTAGCTTGAACATCCAGAAGGGAATTCATGTGAAATTTATGTAAAAACAGCTCAACACTCATCATAAATGTGCACTGAGGAGAAGGTTTTCAGTGTTGGGATATTGACGTAACTGACCTCATAAGTATTTGGGGGGACACCTCTATTCAAACTAAACTAGGTACATATCTCAATCACTCCAGGTTTAAAGAGCTTAAAGAAATGGCCAAGTGTGACTGCAGGAGGACACGGCTGCATGGTCTGAAAAAGTAAAAACTTTACAATCTTGTTGAAAGAAACAAGTACAAAAGTGTCCATGGCCAAATAACATGCCCTTGTTACAATGAGCTTATATGTATTCTCGGTGACGAGCCCAGCTGTCAGCTGTTAGAACTTTTTGATACCCCCTGTAGTGGAATGATGTAGGAAATCTAAAGGCAAGATCTGTGCAGACAAGATCAGGTCAAGTTTTAATAAAGTGCTGACACTTCATGACTTGGATTCATGTATCCAGTGGATCTGGGTGATATAAACGGTATGTAAACAACACACTTGCCTCACAGCAAGTTGAAATTTCACCTTAAAATAGTTGTTACATACTGGTGTCCATACATTCTGCACCATTTAAGGTGGAATGGAACAGTCTAGCTAGACAATAAATAATTATAGTTAATAATAATCATTAATTATAATTATTATAAATAATACATTGTATTTGTCAGAATACAGTGTCAGAAATGGGCACATTCTGAATGTTTGTCAGATATTTTGTTTTCTGGAGGTAAGCAAGTTAATCCAAGTTGTGGAATTACAGCTGGTTATTGTGTCATGTTTGGAACTAACCCTTCTATGTTGAACATTATGATCCCACAGGTGCAACTCTACTAATCAGGGGCCAGCCATGACAAATCCCATTGCTGTTCTGTGGTGAACTTACTAAATGCTTAATCAGAGAAAGACAGAAGTGTATTTTGACAAATGTTCTTTCAACCACAAGGAAGACCAGAACAGTAGGTGGATTTTGATGAACTAAGAATTAAAGGTAATTGTTGTGTTATACATTAAATGGGTGGGATCATAGTAACCAAACAGAAGGCAATACTCAACCCACTGGTGGGATTGTACTTGCTGTTCAATCATGCTTTCGGCTGAATGTAACTTTAGGAGTATATATTACTTAATACCTAAAGTATTTAGGAGTAGTACAGCAGAGTATTACTCATTATGCCTGCCGTTTTATATAGTATATATTATGTCTCCTCACTGGTCATCAATCTTGTAGCCTCGAGACCCCACACTCCCTCTCTGACATTTCATCAAATAAATGTTTTTTCCCAGTGTTTACATCAATGCACACTGCTGTCATTCCTTCTGACAAATCAGGTTGAGACTGACCACGGCTGGCTCCAGTCACCCTTAAGCTGACTTCATTGACCCGGGGCCAAATTGAGGGGAAAAAGCTCAGAATTACCACCCAAAAAGGAAGTGGGGTTAGAGGTGCTTTCAGCAGTGAGGCCCCAACATATCGCCTCTGTTCAGGTAGCCATACAGGGTCCCTCCTTCCCTGAACCCCCCACCGCCAGGGTCCTGAAAGGTCCTGCCCAAAGAGAGGGGGGCCTATGGGAAACCCTTAGAATGGACATCAAAGTGCACGGCCTTGTGGGAAAGGCCATTGGAGTGCTCTGGTTCATGTGGGGTCGACTTTCATGTCACCAAAGGCATGGCCAGGGGTCAGAGATCACCAACATACCTGTCTGACATTCTTGGGCACTCCTGGAGGAAATGAGCGTCACTTGTCTCAATTAGGGCAGTGCTCCTGAAAGCATGGCTTTGTTTAACTGAGCTCGCAGCAAATTAAGGGATTAAATCTTCCTTTCTGGCAGGTCACGACAAACAAGAAGGACACAAGGCAGTATGTGTGTGTGTCTGTGTGAGGCCCACTGCTGCTCCTTGCCCTGTCATGTTTATTTGGGTCTAAATTTGAGCCTAAATAAACAGCAGTAACTGACAGCAGTGATAATGAACATGATTAATTGCTTGGCAAAAAAACCTACCAAGCTAATGCGATCATTTGATAGAACCTGAAAGGGGAACATTTAGTGAAATTAGTGAAAAATCATAATAAATGAACAAATTCTGAATATTATGAATCTAAGACTGATTTGAATCATTGCATTTGGCATTTGTTTGGCTGTTTGTTCCAGAAATCCCATTTCCCATGTTCTATACTGAAGGAGTGGGAGCTAGTGGAGCAGAAGCTGCTTATAATTTCTCTCAAACAGGAGCAAACATGCCTGACAGGACATTCAGAGGCATTGCACATTATAAACTAACATGCTAGACAAAACAAGGCAAAAAAAACAAAAGGACTGCTGTCCAGTTTTAAGTCTACATGTAAATTTTAACATGGTTTTAAACAAATCAATCAAACATGAAGCAAGCAGCACTGAATTTGAGCAATTTGCCCAGTGGGTGTTAACAGTGAAGTCTTTAGGCTATACACTGCCACTGGAAGCCATGTACATCAGCCACACAACTTGGCTGAGGCTCAAAATGCCATTGGTTGGCCAGCTGGCACTCTCCTGTAAGACCTGAAACTAAGAGTAGCAGTAGAGGAAACCCCTTTTGAATAAAAATAATATAATAGAAAATATTTTGCTTAGCAACGGCATCATGAAAAAACTTCTAAATAACAATTCTATGGGAGAAAGTAACTGGGAGAAACTTGGCAAATATGTATACACCATATACACTGTCCACATATTTGTAGGCTCTCCTTCTAATTTAGCATTCAGATACTTTCAGATGCATCCTTTGCTGACACAGATGTGCAGATGTGCACACAGCTTGTCTAGTCCCTGAAGACACGTACTACCAACAAAGTGCAACTGTGTTCTCTAGAATGATGTTTCTTCATCCAATAACTTTTGGATAAGCTTGAGAGTCAGGGACATGGTGGGTGGTGACAGAAAGCATTCACTGGACAGAAGAGACAGTAATCAATAAAAGCAGAATAAAAGTTCAGCAGCCCTTCCCTCACTGCATGACATCTACCTCATCAGGGTAATTAGGAAGGCACTGAGCATCATCAGGGACACAGTCTCAACACAATCTCTTCACACTCCTGAAGTGTCCACCTGATGGTAGGAGAATCTTGAATCTTGAATTCAGACACTCAGAGAAAAATGGATGACATACTCATTAGAGCCCTAAAAGGTAAATAGGGATCCATATTGGTCATGAAAAAACTTAAACTGAAAGCTTTGGTTCCTGATTTCTGTGTGATCTCCAGACATTATATTGATTAGTTCAGTTCAACCAGCAGCTCATCTCATTCACCAGCAGATACCATCTGGTAAACTAGGTATCGGATTGTAACTGAAAATGCTTTTTCCTTCCTCGAGGAGAGCAATGGAAATGGTTAAGCTATTCCACTCACAATATACCACAAATACCACATACTGTTTATTTGTCATTAATGGTAGTGTTTTTGAACAAGTGAGAGCTTGCTGCCCAGATAAACAACTTTCTCAGATGCCCAAGACTCTCACACAGTACTGTGTATTGATAATATTAATAGTATCAGGCACAACAATTGTATCTATAAAATGGCACATTTACAGGAGAAGGATAAAGCCTTCTTAAATTTTGGTAGAAGTCAATTTAAAAAGTTTGGATCCAATTGTTCCAATTTTGGAGCATTTCTATTGGTCCACTTATAATGAAATGTTGACATAATGTGGAAACTTATGAAAAAAGTGAATGTTCATTAGTAGGTAGATAGATCAATCAATAGACAGACAGATTAATGTATTCAATTGACCTCATTCAAATGTTACTAATATGATTTATTACAGCAACACACATCAATGATGGCAAATAATAAAGAAATAGTAAGACACATTTGTTTGACATATTTTATTCATGCTGTAAATAATTACACATTTGAATAAAGTCAATTCTATCTGCTACTTTTTCAATGTACTTCCGCCACTGCTCTGAACTGTAGAGTCAAGCACTGAACCTGAGCAGCTGCAGAGGGACTGTCCCTGCAGGAGGGTTAGGTGAGTCAAAAACTGTCAGTTAATAAACCCTATGCAAACCTAAGGAACTGGTGGATTTTCCCCACCAGCATTAAAGGTTTGCTCACATGTTCTGGACACTATGCAGGGATAGTGCCCATATTTGGGAGCCACAGTGCAATGATTGTAAAAGACTCGGGCAAAAAGATGAAACCATGTACAAATAAACAAGATAAGTACACTGTAAATGAGAAATGAAAGTTTATAACAAATTCAGTCAAATATTTAAAGTTTTGAGGACATTTCTAGGAAATATTAATACATATATTAAATACATGTAATATTTTGGACCTGTATTTCAGATCATATATACTTGAATAAGATTTTGAAATAACATGGAACTTATTATATAATATTCAACACATTTGTTTGTTATTAAAAAGGGAAATAAAGTATAGTTAGTAAAATAATGTCTCATTATTTAAGGTCTGGGGTTTAGATGACTTTCAAACAGGCAAAATCAAACATGCTCACAGGCTAAATTTAGCGCAGTTTTAAGATGACATTTAATTTAGCAAAATAGTATTTTACTTAATTAAATAATAATAATAATAATAATAATAATAATAATAATAATAATAATAATAATAGTAATAATAATAATAATAGTAATAACAGCTGCAGAAGCTGACAGTTGGTGACAGGAGGAAATGTTTGTGAGCACCATCAGATTTTCATTTTTGACAAAATAGCAGAAAAACTTCAACAATGCCACTGACAATTTTGTGTTAAGCCTGACAATTCCCAAGAGGAAATTATCTGCAAAGGGGCACTTGGCAGCATCATCACAATAACACACCCATCCATTCTTCACATTTGATACAGAGTTTCCTGGCCAGACATGCACTTGTGCTTTGCCAGGCTCCCTACTCACCAGACATGGCTCAGTGTGACTTCTGGCTTTTCCCTAAGCTTAAAATGACCCTGAAAAGGACCAGATTTCAGTCCAGAGAAGACATCATGCAGAATGTGATGGACCAGCTGCAGGCCACCTCAAAAGAGACGTTCCTGCACAGTAGCTGGACTTGGAGTGTGTGGCAGCCCAAGGGGACTACTTGAAAGTGTAAGACTGTTGTATCTGAAAGCGAGTATTTTTTATGAATAAAGGTCAGACATTATTTGAACACATCTTCTATAAACATATATCCCAAATACTCACAGGCCAGGAGCCACACTTTGCACAGAACCGCTCTAGTTAAACTGAGTGATACTAGTGTGTACAACCTTCCAGCTTAGGCAAAGAATTGTGTCAGTTCTTCCCTGTGGAAAACAGAAGCTGAGGTCATGTTTGACTTGCGTCACAGATCTCAGCCCCTGCTCTCCTTTCATAACTGCTATTGCTTATCTCACGAGGAACTAGTCAGTGGGGACTTAACTCACAGCCTCCATTTCCTCCTCATAGTAAACACGGGATTTACATATATGTTCAGCCTTTATTTCACCGCCTAGCCTCATTTCTTATTCTTCCCATTTGTCATCTCAACTTTGTCCTTTTTCCCCACCCCATCTCCTCCCGTTGAGGCCCAGAGGGATTTTCCTAGCTCACTTCCTCCTGATGTACTTTGAATCAAAACACAGTGACTGTGAGTAATGTCTGGTGGCCGATACCAAACAGCACCATCCGGGTGAAGCCCCTCACAAGTGTGGTGAACACCGAACTTCCTCCTCATTTGCAGCATGAATGAAGCCAACTGTCTAAGCGGATCTCCGGGCAACAGCCAATAGGATCCAGTGTTTACAGGAAGTCTCATGGCCTCACTGTGGAGAATGGCCATGTGCATCCAACTGTGAGTTCAGCCTGGAAAGGAGAAGGGAGCCAACAGTGAACTATATTTCTACTGCCTGTTTCCATCCACTGGCCTGATTAACAGACTTAAATTTAGAATGCTCTGGAGTTTCTGAGTGTGTCGAACTGGGAGTCAAGCTACTGTCTGAATCGACAACATCCATGAAGTCTCTTAAGGTGAATCACAATGTACAGATTTGCAAATGGAAAATCTATAGAAAAGCTATTATCAAAATTACAACTTAAAACCTACACTAACAGGGGGTCACAGTGGTGCGCCTGGTAGTGTTTGTGTCATACACTTTCAAGGGCCTGGGGTGGTTGGTTTGATCCCCACTTGGGTCACTGTCTGGGAGGAATTTGTGTGTTCTTCTTGAGTCTGTGTGGGTTTCCTCCAGGTAGTCCCACATTCCAAATATGCAATTAGTAGGTTGATTGGCCATGCTCAATTGCCCAAGGTGTGTGAGTGTGACAGGAGCCCTGTCCAGGGGGTATTCTTGCCTTGTCCCCAATTACTCCAAGTGAGCTCTGGATCCACCATGACACCATTCAGGAGGAAGGGCTTAAGATAATTACTGATTAACTGACCTACACCGCTAGTGAAATGTTTTAGTACTCCCTCAATTCATTCCTCTGTCAGTGCTGATTGCCCAGCAGGTCTGCTTTTTTTATTTTGCCATATTAGCAATAACTACGTTCTGCCACTCCACCTGTTGACCCTGAAGCTGCAAGTCTTCTCTTCACAGCGGAACTTGGTTCATTATAAGTTGCCTTCTGATGCTGTTGTGGATTTGGATCCCCAGACCCCCAGTTACCAAGAGTGTAGGAAATGGGTGCAGAATGGTGTAGAAAACTTCACTTACCACAGAGTTATTATGGTCTATATGGGTTTTATTGTTAAGTATCTTTTTCTAGTCATGATGAGAACAAACTGAACATGCAGTGTTGTCTGAATACTACATCAATGCAAATGAAAGTTAAAAGTTAGTGCTGTACAAAACAGAAAAGGAAAAATGACAACACCTTGGCCTTGTATGGAAGAAGTGTGTGAATCAGCAAGCCGCCCACCACACACATGCAGAAACACATGCCTACGGGACCCACTCATCGCTCCATATAGCACTTCTTTCCCAGCAGAGGCTGAAAGAAAAGCCTGATCAAGTGTTTATATTCAGCCACACAGAGGACAGCTCTCTATATGGTCAAGGTGTGATGTCTGTGCGTGCACGACTAAACGCGTAGGTGTTAGGAAGACTGCAAAGATCAAGTAGACAGTGTGCTCTACATGTGCTTTAGATAATGTGACTGTTTCATATTTCCCTGTAGATGATCAGACTTATTTTACCACAGTTTAGCTCTGTCCAATGCTGCTGAAGTTATGAGGAGAGTACAATACAATACAAGGCAGCCAATAAGAACAGAACTTATTTACATATGATACACTATATGGAGAAAAGTGACTGCTCATTCATTGACATGACTTTCTCTACTGTCCAGGAAAGGCATTCTGCTAGATTTTAGAGCATTGCTGTGAGGATTTGACTGTATTCAGCAACAAGAGTGTAAGTGAGGTCAGCATGTTGGATGATCACCACTTAATTCCCAATTGCCATTCCCAATTCCTCAACTCATCCCAAAAGTATTGGATGGAGCACCATCATATATAGTGATAGATGATAGAAGGTATCTTATTAGTTAGGCTGTCAAAGTCAGATCTGCCAGAATCACTCTAGACAGAGTTAATTATGGACCACCAGCCCAGGATGATGGAAGGCTAACCTTGAGCTCCCCTCTCACCCCTTCAGAGGCTGACTTCAGCTTATCTGCTTATCAATAATGTATGAGTAGATTGACCATAAGAGGATGGACCGCCACTTATGAGCCTGGTTCCTCCCAGTGTTGCTTCCTCCAGCTCTGATGGAGTTTTCCTTGCCACTGTTGCCCTTTGACTTGCTCACTGTTTTTTGTTTTTTTTTTGTCTTTATGTTTCATGTGTTGTTGATGTATTTGTGTTTGTGACCTGTAACCAGCTGTAAAAAGCACTATAAAAAATGCAATTTCATTTCATTATCATCATATATGCCAAAGTAGTGCTTTTACACTCTTAGTGTATTTGTGTACATGATTCAGAAATGAAGGCACTGAGGATGTCATGTGCTGTTAACTGGACATTCATGGCAAGCATGTGTGAATCCAAAGAAAATACAATATATGTTTACAAGTATTGGTTTCTTCTGAAATCAGGGATATTTAAAAACTTTATCCTACTTTTGTTAGAGTAACTGTCTCTACCGTCCATGGAAGGCTTTCTTCTAGAATTTGCAACATTGCTGTGAGGATTTGTTTGGATTCAAACACAACATTAGGTATGGGACATTAGACAGTGTTCTATTGGTTCTATTTCTCTGCATGGACTAGACAAGGTCTGGGTGTGTGGACTTGAACATCTATGTCAGCAATTTGTTCAAAGTAAAATAGCTGAATGCATTGACTATTAGGGGGTGTCCACAAACATTTGGAAATGTTTAAGGGGTACATACTGCTAAGCAGTCCAATATTGTTGTGTATATTGAGAGTAAAAAGATGATACAGTGACTAAACCAGTATCTATTTAAGATCATTTAAGAATTCAAATATGCAATTATTAAGGATGTTTTCACATATATAGTTTGATTGCTCCAGTCCAAATCAGTTAGCTTGTGCACAAGGAAGATATCCATGTGCACTAATATGCATCACAGCAAACCTTGTGAGAACGTTCCCTTTGCTTGGTCAGGTCGACTCTGGGTTAGGAACAAGAAACTAAATACAAGGACAAGTCTTGTGCTCTGGTCTAGTGCATATTTCTTTGCAATTTAGCATGGCTAGTTATTAAAAGTTCATCCAGTTCTCTGTTTATGTGTGTCAAGTGCGAGCAGAGAACAAGGACGAGGGTGCGGAGGCAAATGCTGGGGTTAGGATTTAATTAAGAAACACAAAGTACAAAACAAATGGAACATAATGAACAAATGACTGACTAAACATAACAGAAAACAAACCAACAAACTGACACGCTCTACACAAAGTTGGAAACCAAAGCCAGACAGCAAAAAACCATGACAGAAACAAAAGGACTGACAAAGACAGACTGAGACAAAGGGTCTTAAATACAACATAACATAGACAACACCTGGGACACAATAACAAGGGGGCAGGGTTACAAATCAGACACAGATGGGAATGGGCAGAGCAAGGGAGGAGGCAAGGACAAAAACAAACAACCCATGTGCTTAGGAGCACATGGAGGAAACAACAACATCAAGACAGGAAGACAGAGGTAAACTGGACTGACAAAGGGCAGACATGACACAGAGAAATTGTAAATGTGCATATAGATCCACTGTGTTTTTCTCACAGGGACATTTGTCCTCTGCAGTTAAACCATCTGTATCCATTTAAATGCACATACCAGGGGTAGTGAGCACATGTGCGGTTGGGTTGCACTAGCCCTATCCATAGCACCCAGGAAGCAGTTGGAGAATTAAGTGCCTTGCTCAAAGGCACTTTAGTCATGCCCTGCCAGTTCAGGAAATCAAACTGGAATCAAAGTTCCAGTCATAAGGCTGGTTCCCTAACCACCATGACTGCCCCAAAGATCACATTCTCAACTGACACATATCACTTCAGAGTTCATTTTTTCACACAACCTCCTCTCTAGGGTCTAGGTCTACATACAAGGGATTCAGTCTCTACATTCTAGTGTGATTATCGTGTTCCCAGCTGCCCAGTTGAATTGCACCAAGGGTAAATGCAGGTGTGAAAACACTCATAGACAACATTTGATATAAGAGAACTACACATCTGAACTTGCAAACCCTCCCTTTACACGTAACCATAGAGATCTTCATGAAGCACAGCTGAATCTGTCTACAATGCACAGCAAATAGCATCTAAGATATTTTTAGGTTTGCTGAATTGAGTGGCTGCAGTGGCCTTGTGTGCTTCATAAGAAATCGTATTGCAGAAGCTGTGGTGACCTTGAGGTTCTGTTTGTCTCCATCACTATTTCTCTTTTCTCCTTGCAAACTTCTCCTAATATCTGTCAGTCAGTGTCTCTGTCTGTGTGTCCTCAAATGTCTCTTTTTGCACTATATGCCCTATAGATATGTTAAGTTGCACCCATACTGAACCAGTGTGAGATAAGATGTGCTTGTCTAGTCTATGTAGAGATAGACTAGAATAGAATATGACAGATAAAAATGAACCAATTGGCAAAAATGCTCTTGTTGATGAAAGAAAAATCCTCAAAATCTAGTAGAATCCCTTCCCTAGACAGTAGAAAATACTTTGTAATACATTTGAAAGAAATTATGAAATTGGTTTACTACCAGTAAGACCAATTACCAGTACTTGGTAGTATATCTACCAGTGTGTGTGGATTAGGGGCAATAAGCATGGACCACCAATCATAGCAACCAGGGCTATGTGCATGCTAGACTTTGCAGAAGCAGATAGAAAGAGTGAAGAGATACTGAGATACATATTGATAATGAGAAAGTGCAGAATGAGGGTTAGAGAGAGAGAGAGAGAGAGAGAGAGAGAATGCTATGCTGATAAGGCATTGCAGAACACTTCAGTAATGTGTGCACTGCATTCTCACATTACTGCTTATCATACTTGTGATACTGTGTATATATTGATCTAGTGTATTGGTGTCTAAAGTGATAAGGGTTACATTCATGTAAAAAATAGGACACCCATTTGTCTTTTTTAACATTTTTAAACATATGGAAATTTGATCTTCACTTTAACAATATTTAGGGAGGGAGATGATACAACTAAACACATATAACTGAAAAAAAAAAACACACTCCCACATTTAATTACTACTTAAAATGCCTAAGAATCAGGTGCAGCCCATGCACTGCAGATGATTAGAACATTGTTAGAGAGGACTATGGAGGAGGATGTCTAACGTAAACCTCAAACATACGTTTGGTTTGCTATTGATTGCTGAGATATCTAAAGAGCTCTCTGACACCTTCAGAAAGAAGGTTGTAGATATATATATATGAGTCTAGGGATGGATATAAAAAGATTGCAAAAATCAGCCATTCCTCACTCCAGAAATGAATTTAAAATGGAGAAATTTTAAAACAACTGCCAACATGGCCAGGTCAGGCAGTCCTAACAAGTTCAGCTTAAGTGAAGACTGCAAGATGTCATCATGGGACCTGTAGGTAGCTCTTACTACAGTTGATGTCAACGTGCCTCATCTACCATCAGAATGAGACAACACAAGTTTAATTTCCATGGGAAGTGTGTAAGGAGGAAAGTCTTATAGTCTAAAACAACAATAACAACAACCCAAACAAACAAAATGACAACAAAAAAGGAGAAGAGTAAACTTTGCCAGAGAACACAAACAAAGAGCAGGACTTCTGGATCAGTGTGCTTTAGATTTATTAATCCAAATTTGAATTATTTGGGCACAATAACAGAATACATGTTTGGCACAAACACATTTGAGCCCTAGAACCTCATACCAGTTGTGAGGTGTGGAGGTGGATGGGTCATGGTTTGGAGCTGCTCTGCTGCAGCAGGGCCTGGAGAGCTCTACATCATAGAAATCTCTATGGAATCTTTATTTTATCAGAGGGGGCTTGAGGAAAATGTAAACCCACCTATACAAGGACTGGCACGGAAACATCCCATACCTGAAAGAATTCCACACTGAAGAGTCTGATAAACATTCTTCCAGTCGATGTCAGAGACTGGAACATTAGAAAAAACAATTCACAAGAAAATACATTTTTAATAAACACTTTTTGTAGAGGAAAAGACATTTCTTCAGTTGTAGGTGTCCAGTAATATCAACTCCATCTGTCAATATACTGTAGTTAAAAGAAAGATGAAATATCCATATATTTTAAAATGTTACAAAAGTGTTTATGGGGTGTCCTAACATTTTACATGACTGTATTATAGAGGAATACATACAATTAGTTGTTTTAACACTAACGAAAAGATACAGATAAGATATCGATCAGTCTGGTTAATGACTCATGCAAAAGCTGTGGGGACAAAATTTTTTGAAGCTGAGTCTTGGTAAAAGTATAATGATAAGACTTTTTGCTGGTGGACTGAATAAGCATTGGGCCTATTCTGAAGTTGTGATATTCTATTGTGATAAGTGTTTACTTCGTTTGAGGTAATAATCAATAATCCCGGTGTTTATAAGTGTAACTGTCAGTGGAAGTCAATGAAAAAAGATTTTATTCCATTTATTCAATTTCTGTTCCATTCATTATGAAACATGGATACATTATAAAGATCAAGTGCCACATTCAAATGATCATAAAAGAAAAACTAAACAACATTTTTTTGCGTGACAGTTATGATATGGTTATTGTTAATTTAGGAAATCTAGATTCCTATTTGAACAGGATTGTTTTTATGTGTGGAGTTGGAGCACATAATGTAGGATTTGCACAAAAACACTAGACAGAATAAACACCAACAAAAGCAGAATGAAGTCTTTTTAATACCCTTTCTTTCAGAATAAACAATGAATAAAGCAGCAACCTAGTACTTTTGTCCATGTTGTGTATGGTGGTAATGTAAATAATGAAATACAAAAAGGAGTTGGAGAGTGCCGTGTGTACATGTGTGTGTTTGTGTAGTTTAGTGCAGAGAGGTCTGTGGTGTGTGTGTGAGGCCAGTGAATGAGGAAAGGCAGCGCAGGCACATGGCGGCTATGCTAAACGCTGCTGTGCTCACGTGCCTCACTGAAGAGCCTCACATCCTCTTCTAGACACACACTCACACTCCTCCTCATCCTTCTTAACCTTGTCCTATTTATATCATTCCTACAGTCCCTCAATTTAGTTGTTTATCAGTAGCCCTTAACATTGTATAATGAATGCACTAATAGAATTGGCCCACCAACAACCCCTGGACAGGACATCACACACTTCCATAACCACCTGTGGATGGGGGACCACCAGTGGGCCACAGGCCAATGCTGAGGGGAAGGCAGTATTCCATAGTAGGCTGGTAATACCAATATAAATCATAAATGTCTATGTGAAAAAGAATTAGAATAAGTAAAATTTGAGACTATAAACATATTATTTGTTCATTTCTAATAATGTTTAAAAACATAGAAGTAATGCAAGGCAAATAAAACATGATCAGTTTGAAACCGCAGCTGCAGGCATCTGTTGCAGACAGTTAGTGACCGGTTCAGTGTTTATCAACAAAAACATCATTTAAAGTATTAACAGATCTACACAAACAATCTTCATGCCTTTATCACAATCTATTGAACTGCTCTGTATCTGCATTTTAACCTGAGGTCTATATTTTGGACAGTGGCCATTTTCTAGGCTTCATATCTCAGGATCAGAGTAACCTACACACATGATTCACATATCATAATACCAACTTTAAAAGGTAGCTACATTTCTCTCAATTCCATCTCAATTAAATCATGGACAGCAGATTCAACGTAGATATTGGTTTATAGAGGAAAATGAGATGTTAATCTCAAATGAAGACATATTTGGGTAGCACAGGATCTCCTATAATATCAATATATGCCATGTGACACTGTTTCTTAACAATGGTTTTATGTTTGTTGTTTTCATCAAACTACAAAAACAGTTCTAAAGGTTAATGCATGGTATACAAACACAGGCAGCCTCTCTTCTCTTTCTATCAATAGCACTCCTAATTACACAAACAGAGACAAAGACTATTTCCTTTTCCATCCACTGCCATCCTCTCCTTCTGCCATGTCATAGGGCAACCTTTTGGAAAAACATGACAATAGCTCCCAGAACGGAACAAAGAATCAGGACTTGGCGAAAGTGAGCCCTTCCCATGTTTACATTCATAAGCATGTACGTCAGCATACACACACACACACACACACACACACACACACACACACACACACACACACACACACACACACACACACACACACAAATAGCAGAGACACTGTTTACACTTTGGCTCTATGGAAAAACATCAGTGCTATAAAAATGTAGATTAAGTAAAGGTGAAGTGCTTCACTGGACTATAAACATGCTGTTGATCATCGCTGGGCCTTGAGCAGGATGGAGATGGAGACATCTGATCTGGGAGCTGACGTCATGGCTGATCTCCACGCCACCCCTCATTTAATCCATCCCACTCTTTTACCGTGAGCCCGCCATCATCCCACACATTACCTACAGTCACTGCTCTTTACATGGCTAAACAAAGCAACTTTAATTATACATTACATTAGTTATAACTAATGTAACAAACTAGTAATGTAATTGCTATGGTAGATATCATCATCCATAGTATAGTAAATATTGCTGTCATGCATCTCCTTTTTTGCCATTGATGTAATATGGATGTGGTAGTTGTTCTTTACATCGTGTCAGAAATAATTCATTGGCCAGTAGAAATGCTCCAAAAATGACTTGGAATAATGTCTCTTACATCAACTTTCACTGAAACTTCATAAGTTCTTTTCCTTATGTAAAGCTGCTGTTTACCATACTGACTACTGTGCCTATATATGTACTGGAGGCTTCTTGTAAATCAGCCTTCTTCCTTCAAGAGGCTTGTCATTTGTAAACGGAGCAAAATACTTCTACTTTCAGTGCAACTAACTTACATAATGCTGGAGGAGCTCAGAGGCAGATATGTGTGGCATTTACGGCACTTTTTTCTCACAGCTATCTATGAGCAAGTTTGTTCAGATTCCACATTCCTAAACAGTAGCTCCCAGCTAGAGAGGGAGAGAGAGAGAGAGAGAGAGAGAGAGAGAGAGAATAAGAGAGTATGAATAATTTTAACCCATTTCCACACTTTCATAATTACATAGCTCATGCATGTATTCCAAAATATGGAATGTGTAATAATAACACACTGGTTTACATAGTTTACATTCGATTTGCATTCCAGCTTTTTTCCTTTCCGATGTAATGTCAACAAATGACAAAAATGTAAACAACAACGACAAAAAACAACAACAAAAAAACACCTGCAGCACATCCTAGACTGGGCAGAGCAAGCAACTTAACCCTTCAGCAAAACGATCAACTTTAAAACACACTCACACGCACACACACATGCACACACAAACACACACACACACGCACGCACGCATGCACGCACACTACACCGAGCTCATAATCGACTCTGTTGTGAGACATGCCTTAGAATGAAAAACTGTATTTATCTTGGCATAGCTCAATACTGAGCATTGGGTACATGGAAGTGACAAACCATGAACCTCAAACACTCTTTTCTCCTCCTTCAAAAGCAAAACCTACTTAAGTAAAACAGAGCTGGAACACGGGCCAGTTCTTTGAAAAGTTTATAAAGTACATTTTTATTTACTCCCCAAAAATATACATCCAGACAACCAAGGCAGTATATAAAGACACACAGATATAGCAGATAAAAGGGTGCATTTAAAGAAACATGTCCCTTCCATTATTCAGATATACTTCAAATATTCTCCCATTATAAAAAAATATGAATAAAAATGTTACTCACCAGCTTTGTGGATCTATCAGTTTTCCCATCTTTTGTTGATGAGGCATTTATTAGTATAAATATTAATATACATAGATACATAGATAAAATGCTTTGCTGAAGTGATGTATTATCACTTATGTATTAGCAAATCATTTTATCTAACTAACCTCTCCGACTTCATCAAAATTTAACATTTGTTTTAACACATCATTTCGTGCTGGAAATGACAATCAGGCTATTTATTACATGTACAGGTTATAGACCTACTGTTCTTGCAAACAACGGAATTTGTCCTCCAGATATCCATCCATGCAGTGAACACACACACAGTTAAGGGCACTTCAGTCATGTCCTACCAGTTAAGGGAATCAAACTGACAACCTTTCAGTTACAAGGCTGCACATCTACCAGGCCACAGGTGACCCTTACTAACGAATGTCAATAATTGCATGACCCTTAACAGACCCTACTACAATCTCACTAACTGAACACTGTACCTCCAACATCAAGCAGACCCAGAGAGGACAGAAACACTATAAAACATGAGAATAGTTATTGGCCAGGTGGCTTGATAAGGTCGGAACCTCACTGACTGTTTGCCAGTGGTGGTGCACTTTAGGACCACCCAGGTAATTTTCCTGCAAACAAGATGTAACATTTTCAATCACCTAAAAAGGTTTAAAATACACAGAGTTTTTTATATTATATGTGAAAATATATAGACTTTATATCATAAAGAACTGTGAAAAGGATGCTATGTTTGCTACAAACCAGCCAATAAATGTCCAGGATATTTATTAAAGGAGAAGTTAAATGTGCACCCACCTAAAGGTGCAGTAATGTCTTAAGCTCTATTTCGATGGATTAGTTTCAATTGGGGAGGTGGATTAATTATTACCATTTACCCATACAAATGTTTTTCAACTTTTTCACAATTACAGAGGCGTTTGAGGAGATATGTATTTAAGTTGTGCATGGCACAGATTCCTTGGGTCGTTTAAGTCTGTAGCAAATCTCAGGTGTGGTATGATGTATCTAGAGGATTACACATGTGATAAGATGTAGTTTCTAACTGTCAAATGGAAAAATAAATTATTACTTTAAGGGGTTTATAAGATTGGTTATCCTCTAATATTGTATCGGGGCTAAGGCCACATATTCTGCAAGCTGTTTAGGAGGTGACAGCAGTGAGTAAATCGAGATGGCACTCCCTTCAGTCGTTTATGGTTTCTTATCCTATATGAATCATCATTAATTTTACAGTTCTGTATTAAAATGATATTTCTCCACTTCCCCATGTAAAACTAATACTGTCTGGCATACATATCCATATCACACAGATCTTTCTGTCTGTTTTGGACTTCTGTACATCTGTATGAGCTGTTATTCTTGTTTTGTATGTTATTGTTCTATCTGGGATTTGCATCTTGGTCCTTCTCAAAGTTTCTTCCTCCCAGTCTGAGGGAGTTTGTCTTTGCCACTGTCGCCTTCCGGCATGCTCAAAAAAAAGACCTGGATCTCTGTAAACCTCTAAAACACTATATAAATACATTTTGATTCATTGATTGAATGATTTTAATTCGCAATACAATATGGAGTACAGGTGGAATATGGAGAATCCACACCTGTTTAAGTAGACTATGAGTGAGTAATATTAATATAGCCTTACATCATGCTTTTGTGATCTCTCACAATTACTTTGACTACTAAGCATTAAATCAATTTCTACGTGGCTGGTCTGCTAACGTCACCACCAGACGTCAGTTGTATAAGCTGTGTTCACCTTTCCAAATGATCTGTGCTACTTTGAAAGGTTAAACATGCCTCTGTTTCTGTGCTAGTGTAGATTTCCCTCTAATTAAGAGCTTAATTTTAGGTGATGCCGTCAGCTTGTTTTGGGTCATCCATGACCTAAGAGCAGCATTGGCTGGGCTGTTTTGTGACCTAATGTTACCTGGTTGGGCTTGTGCAACTTAGCCTTTAGATGCAGAAGTTCAGTCATCTGCATGCAATGCCTGCTTATATTAGCCATGTATTTTGTCTCTGACAAGATAATAGCATAGCCATCGTAATGCACTATATGTCTTTTAGATGGTAAGACCCTGTAACTAATGTTGCTGAATGCCATCAAATCCTCACAGCAACGCTCCAATATGTAGCAGAAAGACTTCCCTGGACACTAGAGACCCTTTTCTTGAAAATATAACAATAAACAGGCTTTACACAAACAATTATGGTGCAAATCAAGACAAGAAAACAGAAGGAGAAGCTAGAAGCACTACATAATACTGCAATGCTGCACATAAGAAAGGGGAAACCACAGTCGTCGTCCCCCTATATATGTACATATAATGCATTTTTAGGACATGAGCGGCTAGCCACTGAATGTACCATGCATCAAACCCAGAATGATGTTTGAGTTCATGGTTTCCTGTACACTATTTAAACCTGCTGAACAGCTGTTTTGCATACTCCCTCATATTTTAGCATGTGTTGGGTGTCAGCAGGCTCGGGGAACAGAAAGGGCTCTGGAGAACATGGGCACACAACAGCTTGTTCTATTGTTTTCTAAGGTGTGCTTTGAGGTCATGGGCAGAAATATGGCCAGTCTTTTGAACTGCACACTCCCAGAGTGGGGGCATAGCTCACAGGAACAGGCAGTGCTGTAGAGATGAGTAAGTATGTGTGTGTGCTCTGAAATGAAATGGTGTGAATGAACCTTTGGATAGCCACTGTGTTCTGATTAGGTATTCAGCTAGATATTACGTGTGTGTGTGTGGGTGTGTGTGTGAGTGAGTGAGTGAGAAAGGGGGGGGGGGGGGTCACTGATAGGACATGGAAAGAATCTCTATAGATGGAATAGATGTTCTGCTCAAGAATGAACTGGTGTAACTCTGTGAACCCACAGTAAATTAGTTCTTAATGTTGTGTTTTGTCAACGGTGGGTTAAGGGTGAGGTTGAGGGGGGTGGTAGTGGTTGGGCTGACCCTCTCGGCAGCCCACACCCATAGTGGCAGACCAGGATTTTCCCTTGTTCTCCTGATGGCCAGTCCATCACTGTAATCAGTTATGCTTAATTCAGTGCAATTGAATTCCCCTTTAAAAAAGCCATGAAATAAAACATTCAAACCCCATGAAACCTTATTATGATGTGTTGAACTATAGGCTCACAACTCCAGCATGGACAGCTAGTCTGAAGCAAAGTTTGTTAGTTGCCTTACGCAAACACACCTGATTCAATATTTTAGTTAATTACCATGTAAAATGGGTGTGTTTGGGTAGGCCAATGATCATACTTTGCTGAAGACCAACTGACCATACTGGAGATGTGCATCCTTGGTTTGACCCCTTAGCAAGTCCTTGATCCACTTAAGAGCAGAAAAGTCATTACCGGGAGATGTACCTGTAATTATCTGTTGTCAAACTGAATTACTTTACTTCAATTATTGTTCATACCTGTAAAGAAACAAATAAAAATATTCACAACCAAGACAAATTGGCACAGTGTCACTCTTTATCCAGATACACCCACCTATTAAACATAACAACAGGTTCTTGGAAATATACAATGTACACTATGGGATGAGGCAGGGTAGTGGTCATCCAGAATCCTGACCTCACTAATTCTCTTGTCACTGAATGTAATCAAATCCTCACAACAATGCTCCAAAATTCAGAAGAAAACCTTCCCTGAACAGTAGACACAGTTTCTCCAACAAAGCCAGGATAAACTCTTTAATAGCCTCAATGAATGAGCAGGTGACCAAATACTTCTGTCAATAGTGTAAGAATCACATTTGGCTCGATTAAGAAATTTTTACCACATTTCTTCACAGTCACATCTCTAATATGAACATTGTTCATTAATGGACTAAAAGTGGTTCTTCTATAGCAGGGTCAGATTCCTGTTTTGTGCCTTTGATACCCAAAGACACCTGATTTAACTCACCTGTTAATTATCAGGTGTACTTGGTATGCTGAACCAGTTAAATCAGCTATCAGTGCTGGACTCTGGCCTTCAGTCCCCCACCCCTTTCTACAGCATCGTTCAAATAGTCTTAATATATTAATTTAGTCTTTTAATCACATTTCTTCTTTCAGAAACAAAAATTCATAGGAATTTCATAGTAAATCTACTTTTTACAGTGTGTGTATGTGGAAAGGCTGGTTTGAGGTCACAGGGTAGAAAGGTACACTTTGTGACCGACTACAACAAATAGGACACACTGTTTTCAACCAAGCGGGAGTGTAATCACAATGCAGCAAAGTATGTGTTGAAGGACATGGAAAGGAATAGTCTATATTATCCTCATTGGGTATTTAGAGATGAATTGTGTGTCCTAGTGTGCAAGAGTGTGTGTGTATCTGTCTATTTGAAGATGATGAAAGATTGTGAGGAGCCTTAGACCATGATGTCCTGCTTTGGAATTTGATGATAGATAACTGTGTGTGTGTGTGTGTGTGTGTGTGTGTGTGTGTGTGTGTGTGTGTGTGTGTGTGTGTGTGTGTGTGTGTGTGTGGTACAGTTGGGGCATTTTCGAGGTCAAAGCATAGCAAGTGTGCATAACACTATTAAAGACTTTGTGTCAGAGAGAATGAGGTTACAGGGAGCATGTGTGCTGAACAGAGATGAAAAGAATGGCTGGAAAGGACCACAGTGTTCTGTTCGAACACTTAGGCAATTATGCTTGGAGTTTAGCTCTCAAAAAATTAAAGCCTGCAAAATCATCGTCATCCCATTAAGTTCTCTATCTTTGGAACAACCTTCCTGCAAGAGTCTGGGAATCAGGCTTCATTCTCATCTAGACTAAAAATGTACCTCTTTACATAAGCAGTTTTCGCTCATAATTGCTGTAGCCTGCAAATACTACGACTGTGTACCACACTCTATCTGTAGCCTCATTCTTTCAATTTTTTCCCATGTCCTCACATGCAGCTGCCCTGCCCTTATTGTCCACTTGATGCTGGTATGTGTCTGGTTGTCGAGGAGTGCTGCTGCTGCCTGCCTGCTCTCTGGATCAGTTTCTGCCACCACGATTCCACTTGAATTTGCCATAATCCGCTAAACCCTGTTGGTTCTTAATGATATTTACATTTTCATTTGAAGCTCATGTTCACTCATAAGATATCCTTAGCGAGATATCCTTCCTTCAGATCTAAGCTCAGCACCACTGTTACTTCTCCCAAGCAGAAGTCATCCAGCAAAAATCTAATTCACAGCAAATATTATGGCACATCACAAAAAATGTCAGTGTATTACCTAAAGACCTACAAGCCCCTCTTGAACTGAATAATGTCACTGTTCATGAAGCACACATTAAACAAGATGTGGATGACAGGATAACTAGGAGGAAGTTAATATTCTCTACAAAGGAAATTGCTGCCCATGGGCAGTCCTAAATAAAAGACAGTCATTGTTATTCTTTGTCATAAAATAAGTGTTGTCATAGTGTTATGTTGAAGTGTTTAAAGACCAAGCATTCCAACATATCATTTGGGAAGGGCCTTATCTCAAGGTTTAAGCATGGGAATGGCAGTGAGAATTTCCAGGAAGCCCATCAACATTACTGAACTGAAGCAAAGAATAATTTGAAACAATTTGTTCTCCACTTAAATCAATGGTGTCACACCACTTACTGAAAGCAAAAGTAAGGAAAATAAGGAAATGTGACATTGTGGTGACAATGGCCTCCATGAGGGGAAAAAATGCAGTTTTGTTGCAGTTGTCATTAAAAAATTAGGTTAAGTGGGGTGATCATACATCCTCTTTTCCTGGACATGTCCTCTTTTTGGGATGTGAAAAATGCCTGTGGCCAGATTTTTACATTGTGTAAAAATGAATGCTATGAATGAATGTTATTTAGCATTGATTTCACATCATTGTTTATTATGTGTTCAATGCCAGATCAACCAGGGTTTAAACTGCTTCCCACTACAGAATAAAAAGCCTGCCACTGGCTGAAATATGAACACAACGTGACATCTGTTTATGGATAGAGTCCCACCTTTCAACAAAAAAGACAGTCAGCTTACTGGTTATAAAAAGGCAATAAGCTTAACTGTTAAAAGAGCCAACCAGCTTGTTTGGTCTAATTGCCTAAACACAATGTTTTTAATGTTCTGAATGCATTTATGAATATATTTTACATTAGCAGAAAGTAATCTTTGAAAAATGTTATATAAAATGTGATAAAAAAAATAACTTTTCCCTTTTTATTTAATTTTAAGAGATATAAGTAGACATATAACTTAGATAATACATAATTCATAGAAACATTTAGGTATTATTGTTCATTTTCAAAAGTGCATAATTTTAGAGATAACTAAATCTCTACTACTCACAAAAATACATGCACACGTCTGCATTCACTCACTTAGATTAGATTAGGATGAGATTAAAGTTAGTAAAACTGAAAGTGAAAACGGATTACGTGTCAACTTAGTCCCTAAAGAGAACAAAAACACTTGGCTTGTTTTTTGGTTCATTCTTTAGAAACCCGTTGGAATGAACTACACCCACATATACATAACAAACAAATAACTCATCTAATGAAAACTATTATGTGATTTAACCACTAATCACCCAGTGTCATGCTATGGCCTCCCTCAGAGTGTTTGGGCAGGATTAACTTAACCCTGATCCACCCTAAACTGGGCCTCTTCACATTTAATAAAATTCTAGTTTGGCAACAAATCAAATTCAGTCTTTTGCTCTTACCACAGATGTATCCAATCAGTTTTAAATATAGAACTTTAACTCTAAAGTATTCTTCTTTAGTTTTATACTGGAACTATGAGGCTAATTTAGTGAGCATGAAATCTGACATGGTTTGCATGCTAGTGTTATTATTGTGCAAACTGCATACCTAAATTATCCCACACTGGCCCTGTTCTTAGCTAATCCCTAACAGACATGTTTAGGTTGGTTGTGGCTCTGTATGACACGCTGTTGTCTGCAAACAGCCAAATTCATGAACAAAATCAGGTTTCAATATACTAATGTGAATATTTTGGCTATAGACATAAAAAGCATAAGCAAGCCTGTCATTAAATAACAACTCAAAGTGGTTTGCTGCATGCAAATATAATTAAAATAAGACAAAGTAGGCCAAGCTAAACTTTTATTACAAACATCCAATACATGTCTTATAAATTCAGCACGAAAGTAAGACACCAAATGTGTCATGACTGACTGTATTTGTGTTAAAGTGACAATGAATGAGGAATGTTTTTACTCTAAATGACTTTTGCTTTCAATCCCTGGGATCAGCCCATGTCATTGCTGTCCACCATCCAGAGTGTGGATGGCCTCCAGCTGCACAGTGAGCTCATCCGAAAAATTCCATCTCTCTATCTTATCTGTTAAAATGCAGCATGCCCTCGCCTCCCTCAGAGGCCTCCTGTCACACAAAGACTGGCATTTACTCTGGATTCATGGGCTGAGTTACTGCAGAGCCTGTGTGAGCAGGTCCAACTCATCCTACATATGCTCCCAGAGATAGTTTCGGCTCATGTAATGGGAAACCGCTTGGCCCTCAGGGAGGGAGGAGCCTCTAGTACCAGTTAAAGATCTGCACACACCTTTCCAAGGACACTATTAATATTATATTAGATATACATTTGTAGTCAAAACAAAAAAATAAAACAATTATTTTATACATAAGTAAAAATATAAATAATATATAATAATACTAATGACAATTTGCTGCACCTGGGGAAGTGGAAAGTTAAGCATCCCAATCTAACACTCTATACACAAGATAATATTGTGTTAGCCCCAAGCTAACCTGATAATCACAATACAAAGTTATAGCAGTATGGCGCAATATAACAGACACCTCGTGGCTCACCACCGCAGAGAAGAACTTTCCATCATACTATAAAGTTTCAGCATATGTTAAATCTCCGCGGGAAAAGCATCCCAGGTGGCTCTGCTTGAAGGCCAGAATACCAACGTGGCAAACTGGGCTCTACTTTATTGAATCTAAAATATAATTGTTTGGATTTAACACCTTTTTTGGTCACTGAATAGTTCCACATGTATTATTTTATGGTTTCGAGCTCCACAATGTTCTTCTGAAATGTGGAAAACAGAAAGACGAAGGAAAACCCTTCCATGAGTGGGAGTCCCCTAGCCCAGCAGGCCTGGAATGCAGCTATTGTTGGGCTGCCATTCCATTGCAGCCACAGTAGTGTGGGAAAGCGTTTGGAGTGCAATGCGGTCGGACTGATTAATGATACGGCTGTGGGGCAGAGCCCAGGGGGAGAGACTGGTGCTGTACGATGGGAATCAGGTCATGTCAGTACCATCATCGTGTAAGGACACTTTTAACAAACCCAGTAGTGCAGTGATAAGGACAGTCCAGTGTAGCACAAGCAAATGTACACAGTTTCTCATTTACTGGGCCAGGGGGACTCCCACTCATCGAAGGGTTTTCCTTTTTATTTCCACATAAGAAATCAAAATAAATTAAAAAATAAATTAAAACCACAAAATGACACATATGGAAATATTTTGCGACCAAAACAGTGTTAAATGGAAACTATGTCATATTATGGTTTCTACATGTTAACCCCCCCCCCCATTCACTTGAACAAGAGCCTCCTGGGATGCTTTTCCAGCAGAAGACTATGCTGAGACTTCATAGTCTGATTTTATAGTCTGTTGGAAAGTTCTTGTCAGGAGTGGTTGGTGGATCTAGTGGTATTAGAGGCGACATATGGATGTAACAATCAAACTGTGTATCACTCAGTGTATCATACTGTGTTGTGCTGTAAATTAATATTGAGTGTCAAGCTAGCTTGAGCCTCACATACACTATATGTATATGTAAATGATTGTGGACACCTCTTACAATGAATGCATTCAGCTGCATTAAGTTGCACTAATTGCTGACACAGATGTGCAGATGCACACACACCGCTTGTCTAGTCTCTGTAGAGCTTTACTGCCAATAGAATAAGACTCTTTTGAGCATGTAAACATGTGGAACAGTGGAACATCTAATATTTTTGGAATGAGTTGGGGTGGTGATCATCTAACATCATGACCTCACTGACACTCTAGTTGATGAATGCAATTAAATCCTCACAACAATGCTCCAATATCTAGCAGAATGCATTATCTGGACAGTAGAGACAGTTACTCCAACAAAAGGAGGATCGACTCTTTTTAATACCCTTGATTTCAGAAGAAACACTGAATGAGCAGGTGTCCCAAGGCTAATGTAGCTGCACAGTTTTTATTGATAACAGACTGTCATAAAGTGTCTGAGACCAGTTGACTGCTCATTCATAAGAGTTCTCATTGTTGGAGGTAAGAATATAATGATATAAGCCTGCAGTTTGCACAATGCAAATGAGTGGGTTATAAGCTTCCAGCACTTTGTAGCTAAATTAGCCTCACATATCCAGTTTTAAAAACTAATGTAGCAAATTTTGCATACCAAACATTCCTTGGCTGACTGATGTTTGGAGTAAGGTGAAACTTCTCCACAGCACTTGCAACCAAAACATATATAGATAGTTTTAAGGGTATGTTAGGGCCCAGGAAGCTGATGGAAGGTTTACAGTAAAACAGCAGGAGAAAAAGGCAAGTGAGAATAGGAAGTGAAAGGTTTCTTTTTCACCATTACTTGAGTTTTGCCCTGGGACGCCAGACTATTTTTTATTTAGTCGAGTGAAAATGTAGGCACAGCTCAGACATCTACTGTTTTTGTTAAAGGGTGACATGTAATGGAAAACTGGACTCTTCAGTGTATGGGCTCATTATGTTTGGGACAGAGTTTGGTACATGGACAGAACAGCATTTGTACACAGCTCTGAAACAGGCTAATTCCAAAACCCCAAAACTATTCGTAACTGAGTTGATTTTATTTATGCGCATGAGATTCCCATGCACTTGAATAAACTTTTTGCAAGTAATGTAGAAGGAAGGATAACAAAAACTAAAAGCTAATGCAGTGTATGGAGAAAGAGCACCAAGAGGAAACATGGCTGCAAGGGCAGAGGCAAAGCCAGGGTGATGAGAATGGGGTTAGCCTACCAGACCCTACCAGACCCTACCAGACCCTTCCAGACCCTTACTGACCCTACCAGACCCTGCTACAACCTCTTCAGCAAACTGCAATATAGACACTTAGAGGGTTCAGAGAGGACAGGAGCACTATCCTTAATGTATACTGAAACTGAACCTTAAACTGAACTGAAACTGAACCTTAAACTTTATTCTAAGCCTAACCTTAATCATAGTGAAATGAGGAATCCTTACTTTCTCTCCATTAATTTTGGCTCATTATTTTCTTTTTCATTAGCTCCAGAAAACAGCAGGATTTACTCTGTGTATATTTTGCTCAACATTGCCACCAGTTTCTTTGTGAAAACAGGTCATACTGTATTTCTGGACTGAAACAATCAACCTGTACAATGTCAATACATCACGTCATCAAGCAAACCAGGGGGCAGACAGCAGTAGAAAGAGTACTCTTCACACTAGAGAACAGCCATGTAAAGGATTGGTTGTGCAGTAAAAATGCATTAACCACAGGGAAGATTTTTCAAGGGGACCTTTTGCCAAAATTCACAGACAATTTATTGATGTAATTGGTGTGGTTCGAGGCTTTCAAGGTAATCTATGGCTGCAATCCCACAACAGTACCTTTTTAATGTGACCTAAATCCAATATTCATCTGAACAGTTTGTTCACATTCACCAGCATCTTTCATTTTTGCCAGCCTCACAGGAGCCATCACAGAGCTGCAGTGACTGACACCAGGGCTGATCACTCAGGAAAAGGTATTCATGGTATTCTGCCACTTCTTTCATTCTTGGTTTCTTTCAGTTATGCTTTTAAGTTATTTATTTTCGTTTGGCACCATGTCCTCCTAAAGCCACATTCTGACATTTTAATTAAAAATATGAAACAATGTTTGTAAAGTATGTTTTTGTTTGAGCAGAGACAGCACGAACAAACAGATATCTGATATGAGGTCTGTTACTTCACTGCTTCACTGAGAGGGTTGTTTCCCTAAGCCTTTGGGCTAGGGACTGGGCTCTGACTTGCATATTGTGCATATTCGCCGTACAACAGGTTCAAAGTACCCGGCCTTCTTGGAGTCCATGGAGGGGGTGCTGGAAAGTGCTCCATTGTTCTACTGGGAGACTTCAATGCTCACATATGCAATGACAGTGCAACCTGGAAGTGCGTGATTGGAAGGAACAGCCTCTTCGTTCTGAACCTGAGTGGTGTCTTGTTATTGCAGTATGGGGTACTGGGCTTGCTGTTACGAGCCAATCAGTCCCTCTACAAATAGAGCAGGAGCTTGGTTTGCATGGCAGCCAGTAAGTCAGACTAGTTCCCAGTTGGAGTTGGACTCTGTCAGGGCTGCTCATTTGTCAAAGATTCTGTTAAGAAAATTTATGGACAGAATTTCTCAGCATAGCCAAATGGCAAAAGTGTCTGAGTCAGTGGCCTCAGGATTACGTGTCTACTTTACAGAGGATGTGATCCTTTTGGCTTCACCGGGCTGGGACCTCCAGCTCTCACTGGATCAGTTTGCTGCCAAGTGTGAAGCAGCTGAAATGAGAATCAGCACCTCAATATCTGAAATCATGGTAATTAGTCAGAAAAGGGTGGGTTGCCTTCTCTGGGTGGGGAATTCTGGTAAGTTCCTTAGAAAAAGGGTGAGGAGTTCAGACATCCAAGAGGGGCTTGGAGTATAGCTGTTGCTCCTCCATGTCAAGAGGAGTCAGATAGATTAGGTGGTCCAGGCATCTGGTTCAGATGCCTCCTGGTTGCCCCCCTTGTGAGGTGTTCTAGGCATGTCTGACTGGGAGGAGGCCCTGGGGAAGACCCAGGACACACTGGAGAGATTATATCTTTGGAATCCTCTCAGAAGAGCTGGAAGAGATGGCTGGGGAGAATGGCCTCTTTGCTTAAGCTGCTGTCCCCGTGAACTGGACCCCAGATAAGTGGCAGATAATAGATGAATGGATACCTCAATACCCCACCAATGAACCACTCTGTCACTGTCACAGTCCATGACAATTTGGATTGACATAAAAGTCATATGAATTCTGATCTGGCTGTTACATGAGTTACATTGCCACAAATTTAATAGGAATCAAATTCCAGTACTGCATAGGAAAGTCATCCAAATCGGAATTTAAAAAATGTCAGATTTTTACTGTTTACACAGCCACGCAAAGAACACATATGGCAAAAAAGATCAGATGTTCTTGCTGTGTGAACACAGTCTATGATAGCTATTTCCTCACTGTTCCAGCTACCAAGCTGTCATAGCTGTCAGCTGTTATCTGTCATATTCAGGTGTGGCAATTTGAAAAGGATTCTTTTCATATTTTTGCTTTGAATTAACATTAGCTTAGTGACACTAAGTGTACTACCATGCTCCTGCTATTGTCAAACAAGGAGGTGATAGACAGCCTCAACCAAATTAGGTAAAGTGGTCAAAAGCCACCAAACATTTCAACAGACTATCGTATCATTTTTTGTAATAAACATGTTCTGGGTCATTCATAGAGACCTGATGACCAGACCATATTAGACCATGATAGTCAACTACCGATAATTAACCATTCATTATATTAATTTGAAATAAAAACAGATTCAACTCTGAAATTGAAATTTATTGTGGAATCAACAAGAATATACAATCAATGCAAAATCTACATTTATTTCAGCAGTTATCTAGTCTTACATTTTTGTGACAAGCTATGTAACTAGTGCTTTTGGCCCCTGACTATGCACACACTGTAAATTAGACACCCATCAATATGGAGGTGACTATATGAGATGAAACATGTGTTGGCCGATCAGTTGCAGGTTATTAATTATGTGAGTGCTTGATATTTCACTGCACTACTGCATTCAGCTTCCCATACGTAAGCGTGACTAACACACCACTGCTAGCCCTCTGCAAGGTGCACTTAGCAAATGTACAAATGTTATATCCTGGTTTGTTCTGGTTATGGCTCTATTTAAAGGCCATTATGGCATTGATGTTGTAGTGAGTCACCTGAGTCAACATGGATAGTAAACGTACAAACGCATGCATGGACACTATGTGAGCCTCACACCCATTCATTAGCACACTCCTCCCTGCTGTCACTACACCAAAACAAACAGAGCTGAGGCTTCTTCTGATTCGGTCGCCCACACACTATTTTACAGACACTTAAACCTGGAGGATATATGATATTTTCTTTCATCATACAGCAGGATGTAACGTGATGGCTCAATGAAAAGTTATGGTGATCAGATCTGAATTACATTTTCACAATTATAGTTGCTTTTCTTTTGCCAAGGGCAACATGGAGATAAGGGTTTATGTTGTACATAACATTATAACGCCATTATGCACACACACACATTATGCTGAAGTTATGCATAAAGCCATTAAATATGTATAGTTATAAATGTGTGCAGTGGATATATCATATGCATTCACAACACACTACAATGTGCATATGTGCCTGTGATCCCAGAGAAAAATCATTATTTAAAGGTTCTAAGAATCAAATCTATTAAATCAGCACATTTTTGTATTTTGTTTTATTCTCTTTTTGAAACAACTGCAAAATAGTATGTTTTTTTTTTATGGACAAGGACAGAGGATTGGTGTGAAAACTTTTCCCAGCAAACTTATGGAAAGTTGCTGATCCTGCCTGGTGTCCTGTTCCCTCCCAATTCAAGATGAGCAGGAGTACACCCCCGGGGCCTGTCCCGCCCTACACAACTATTCAACCAGGACTTCTTTCACAAGAGAGAAAAAAAATGTGACAGATAGAAAGAGAGATATATAGATAAGCTGCAGAGGTGAATGTTTTACTGCAGAGCGATAAAGATTAATGGGATCTCTCGGAGATACCATCGCACTGTGAAGTTTGCCTGGTCATGCAGATGGGATGCATCTCGAATTCACATTGAGAAATCTTTGCACAACCTTACGGCGTACATGTTTCTGCAGGCACCTGTGCTGGGAAGGCTTTATGCTTAAGTAATATTTGTTTCATCACCACCTTCTTCACTATATGACACATCAGTTTTCACAACCATAAACCCATATATGTGTTTCTGCCTCTTTTCTTTGTAACTCCACCACATCTGAGAGACAAACTGCAAGAAAGAAGAAAATACACACTGGTTCAATACTCATAATTAGCAAGTTTTGACAATATGAATCTGGCAGTGGTACTTTGATGGATCAACCAATAGAAATGTTCAAAATGACCTGGGATAAGATATTAAATTGACTTTCATTGAACATCTTTTTATGGTTGTTTTGAAGTGATAATAAAACACAACAAAATTATACAGAAGATTTCCGTTCTTTACTCGAATGAACATTTATAATCTGCAATAACTACAGCTTCTAAGGGGTTAATTCTTGTTGGCACAAGCTCATGCATCCTTGAAGGAGTGTTGAGAACTGGCACAGGTAGAGCCCTGCAAGACAGGAATGGCATGCAGAGTAGTAGTAAACATAGCCCAATAATATGCTGCATACACTCCCAGAGAGATTGGCGCCAGGAGAAACACACAGTGTCTTTATAATAACCCTTATACCCTTGATTAGACACACACACACACACACACACACACACACACACACACACACACACAAAGGCTGCCACAATGCCACGTCAGAATACCTGAGGTACCAGAATATCTCACATCCAAAATCTAAAGTCAACACCTCAGACTAATACATGACACATTAGTGCGTTGCTAATAAATATACACACCTAGAGTTTTCCTACTCCAACAATGATTTGAAAAGTGAGAGTTTTGTTCCTGAAACTGACATAACACAAAACACTCCATTGGACAGAAAATCCATAACCACAATCAGACTGAACAATGGGTCAATTCCTGTTTTGTAACACTCTTGACTCAATTGATTTATGCCTTTGAAATGTACATGTATCTGTACCAAAGGCCTTTCAAAGCAAAAACACAACAACTTCATCAGGAGAACAATGGAAGCAAGGCTAAAAGGCCAAAAGCAGCACTTTTGGTGTCTGCATAGAAACTGGGGTGGCTCAGAAGCCTAAATGGCTAAATTGAGTAGGCTGTAGACACTGAAGTGAGAAAGGCTGACTTGAGGAAGCCAGACAAGCACTGGAGCCAGTGAAGTAGGCAAGGTAACCCTACAATCTCTTCAGCTAGCAAACCACACCCTGTTCCATCTGGACACCAAGAGGACATCAACACTATTTGGTAGGGCTGTGGAATGATTGCCAAACATGTCTTCTTGTTAAGACTAGACTAGGTTATGTTGTGCTATTTTACACTATGTGGCTACAGTTATGTAGTAAAAAAAAAGTGTATTATTTAAGAGCCCTCTTTAAAAGGGAACATGACATTTCATTCTGAAGTGAAATGACAGTCAATAGGATGGTAAAACTCAATCTGGTCCCAAACATACTATTTAGAAATCAAACAACAACTTCCCATGAGCCTCCAGCATAACCAGACTTCCATTCCTTTTTGTCAAAGTATTCCTAACGTTTTGCATTGTTTCCATGTAATTTCTGATTAATAACCCCAAGAATTAATTCTTAGAACCAGAGATCCACATTTTGCAAACACATACATGCAATGTTCTAGGCTTCATAACCCGAGTACACATATCAAAAGAATCAGCAAAACATACCCTACCTAATCAACATTGTGTGATGAATTATGTCTGAGTTCTAGCTTGCGAAACTGCTCAAATTCCCTTGTTTCCAACAGAATTAAATCCCAGTTTAAGTGCCAAAGGAGCTTTCCGTGCATGTTTGCTGATGTGTCCACCTGTGCAAGCCTGCATACAGACTCTGACTGATCAGCAATCAGGTGAGGCTAATGATGTCACTGACCCATATATTGGGTTAAAGAGGAAACGAGAAGAGGGAGGCTGTTTGCTCACATTTCAGACTAAAAGTCTGAAGGTATAATACTAATAAAGAAATAAATAAGAATAAAGTATAAATAAACACGTTATTGCATTTTCAGCTCAAAACACTCAAGAGGAGTCATGAGATTTCTGACTTTTAGTGCTTTAAAAAATAAACTAACAAAATAAAAACAACAACACAAAATTGTAGGCACAAGTACATTTATCAAAACATGGTCAAATTCATATTTATATCTGTTAAAGAGAAATTGTCTCCTATAAATACTTTACTATTTGTTTGACAAATAAAAGTATGTCAAATTACAAAATTAGTAGAGGGTTCTAAAGGTTAACTGGGAAATTGAATCTGGTGTTCTGGAGCAAAATCACTAAACCATCTTTGACTACTCCTGTTGGAGTGCTTCCTTTGCTCTGTTACCTACACTCAGGAAGGTTGTTAATTAGCTAAGTACCTGGATCAGGTGTACTGCATAACAAGAAGGAAAGAACATAGCCATTGCCAACCTACTCCTCCACACAATCAAGCCTGACCATGTCTTTATTCTGTTCCCAACATTACTAACACCTGGGTCATTTCTGAAATGTATTCCCAGACTTGTATTCTGGATTCTTGAGTGCAACATGCAGGGAGCCCGCCACAGTTTAGGTCTATGACTCAGGAAGCTTTGCAGGTAATGCAGCAAAGACCCATCTGTAAGGCCTGGCATTTGCACTGGCTTACTTTGGGTGGAGCAATTGTGTGGATTCCTGCAGAAACATCCTGTTCACACAAGCACTGAACCTGACAAGTAATCAACAACTGAAACGAAAATATCTGATGCATACAATGAATCCACTGGCCCAGCTGATCAACTGCCATGGGCCAGGGAGGGGATCAGAGAAAAATGTGAGCCTGTGCAGGTAACTGCATCACACAATTTACCATTAAATGGTTTACAATGTAGTAAACCAGGAAGGCATTGTAGCCTTGTAGGCATTGTTCAAGTGTGGGTGGGGTAACAACCAAGACTGTAGATCTGTTGATTTAAGCGAACATAAACGACCAATAACATAATTTTAAAGAAATGTTGGTTCAAATATGAATAGAAACATGCAACATGGATGTTATATTAAGATAAATTCTGCATTTCAAAAAAGCCAATCAGCTTCAAACCTATAGTACACATAAAATAAGTCCACAGACACCAAAACCTTATTGAGAGACTACTGAATATTACAATGTATCTACTGACTATGATTAAAACATTAAAGGACATTTAGGTTGTTCTTTAATTTTATTTGGGCAACTCTCAAATATTATGAACAAAAACAAAGTAAATTTCATTGTTAATCTAATCATTACAAATAACTCATCAAAATGATTGCATTTTCAACTCAGAAGAACATGTGTTCTAAAGTCCTTGTAAAATACTTTAAGTCCTTCTACAAACACAAAAAAAATTTGTTAGTGCAACTTTGCCTTGTTTGATGAAAACATGGTCAAACTCAGTTTGCAGTTGGCGAGTTCTGTGCCTTGTTCAAGGGCACTTCAGTCATGTCCTGCTAGTTCAGGGAATCAAACGGACAACATTCCAGTCACAAAACTGGTTCCCTAACCACTTGGCCATAGGCCAAGGCGGGTCAAATGTGGAGACCAGAAAGTAATGACAACAAAGCCATGTGCTGGGAAGCACATGGACAAACAAAACAATACACAACAACAGAGACAGGCAAAAAGGAAAGCAAGGGCACCAGACAATTATACTGTAAATTAGATTTGTTTAGCTTCGGTAATTGTTCATTCTGGCAGAAGTGCAAAGGGAATTCAGTCTGGAGTTAATTGTTAGCAACACAATTTTATGTTAGCTTGTTTGCAGCATGTGAGCACTGACTAATTGTTCAGACAGTCAGTTAATAGTTTTTGTTTGCTTCCTGCTTGTTTGTTTGTTTGTTTGTTTATTTGTTTGTGGTGGCTGAGGGCCAGAGACAGCAGGAAGCAGGTCACTAGCAGGTCACTGTGACCTTTTCCCTGCTTATGGAGAAAAGTGTAGCCTTGGATTTGGAGTGGAGGGTGCACTGTGTAAACAGAAACTGTGTCCATAGCAACAAAAGAAGGAGGCACACTCCACATTCGTGTAAGCAAAGCCTGCAGCCCACATGTTTTGTTTACTCCCTTCAGCTGCACTCATTCAGTTTTCCTCGGACAGGCAGCTCTTTCAAGGAAATTCTCTGGAAGCTGGGCCGCATGGTTTATCTCTCACTTCTGACGTCCTCTGTCTTCTCTGTTATTCTCTCTCTCTCTCTCTCTCTCTCTCTCTCTCTCTCTCTCTCTCTCTCTCTCTCTCGCTCTCTTTCATTCAATGGAAGTGAAAGCATGTTTGGAACAAAGACAAGGGAAGCTGGGAAAAGAGATAACAGCAGGTCTCTGGTGTGAAAATAGTATGTGTGTGTGTGTGTGTGTGTGTGTGTGTGTGTGTGTGTGCCTTGCTTTAGGCTCTACCTGTAGTTTTTGAGAAAGAGGAGGCCGTTGGTCTGTGTTTATAGAATTAGAGCTCCTGGTAATCATGAGTAAACGTAAATACTTAAATGATAATTACACTCGAAAACACACCCATTTACCTACAAAAATTAATTTTTAACCGATAAACTGATTTTATAACAAAAAAAAACTTTATAGAAGTTCTCTCAACTTTAATATTTAAATTTTATCAGTTTCACTACAAAACCAATGCAAAAACAATGCACCCAGCTTTGCTGCATTAAAATGTGCAGCATTTGATGTTCATATTTTTGATTCCCTGGATACAATTTTGCTCCAGAGTCATTCACATTGATTTGACACCCCCAACTCAGTTTTCAAGATTTTATTAAGTAATATTGGACTATTTCGATTTTCTAATCCAACTTGTATGCCTTTTTCCCCTTACCATATGCAGTGTTAGCAGTGCTGTGAAGGTAAAGGCAAGCACAAGCTTACCACATTTTATTAAATTGCTGCTAACATCACTGGACAGCATTCTGAGATCAGTGGGGGATTCGGAGATTTCTTGTAAATGATGAAAATCCCCTCCTCCACATATTAGTTGGAAGATGAGCTGGAACTACTCGCATTCCTTCTGGAGGAGATCACTTTTCCGAAGGACTCCCTCCATTCCTCCATCCTTCGGTTGATCCCTCCCTCCCCTGCAGTTCATCTTGACCTCCAGATGATCTGTACACTTCTCAACAAAGTAATAATAAAATAAATAAATAAATAAATAAATAAATAAATTCAACATACAACCCATTTGTAATTTTGACAAACACTCAGATCATTGAACAGTATATTTCAGCCCAATCCTGAATCCAGTGTGTTGGGCTGCTTTTCTTTCAACAAAGTACACAACATTCTCTCTTCCCGCATATGACAGTGGGATGAGCTAATGTCTGACTGGTTGATGTCGAAACCCATCACTGTGTGGGCCCCAGCAGTGACTACACTTTCGTTTTTCTGGAAAAACAGATCTACTGTCAGTTTGCTTTTAACTCAGTATGTGCTAAAAGCAGTGGGAACCCCCACATCTGCCTCACCTTTGACTCGCTGCACATAAACACGTTTCTGACTAACTGCTACAGATGCCTTTGCAAATATTTATTTTAAGTGGAAAAACACTTATTTTCTAGCTTTGAAAACCCATTTCCCCTTGACAGAATATCATTTACCAGACATTTTTGAGTCGAATCCGGCGTGCTAGAACAGGAAAAACACAGGTGGATAACAGGAGTTGGGCATTGAAGCACTGTATAACTGCAATTAAAAAAACAATCATATAAATGCGCCAGGTCAGAACTCTACAGGTGTTTTTCAACCTAATCTGTAGGATACTGTAGCATACAGTTGCTTACCATGGAGAATATTACATTATTATATGGTTATATTACACTATTTCTTGCAGAATATCATTGCATTATAATTCCTGTGCTTCATGTCCTTCCTGTTACATGTAAAGTAACATGTTTCTGTGACATTAGTAATTAATTCAAATGTGAATTAAAAAAATTCTAATATATTGAGATTATGGATTTCTGTTTTTCGTGAGTTTTAGGCCAAACTGATCAACAATTACATCATTAGCTGCATCCCCTTTCACTGACCAGTCAGAGTCTGCATGCTGGTTGAGCATGTACATGATGATAGAACAGTAAATATGCACTGGAAGGCTCCTTTTTGGCATTAAACTGGGATGTAATTAATTTGGAAATTAGTTTGATTAATTAATATCACACAATGATGATGGTTAGGTAAGTCCATGGTTAGATAAGTATTGTAGTTTGTTATAATATAAGCACCATCTCTGTAGTTCGATCTGTCCCAAAGATGTGAAGCCTAGAAAACAGCATGTAACTGCCCTGCAGAACATGCTCCCCGCTTTAAGGATTGGCAAAACCACTTTTTTTTTCAATTACTAATAATGAAAAGCCAGCAGCTGTAGTAACTGTAGTAGCTGCAGTAGTGGTTTGAGTAATCAGTTGCTTTTCATGGTGTTTTCTCTTGTGTTTAGCACGACGACACAGGAAGTGGGCCAGCATGTAGAAACCTTCACATCTAATTTAACAGTCTTCACCTGAATTGACCTATGAGTTGGCTTCTCTCTCTCTCTCTCTCTCTCTCTCTCTCTCTCTCTCTCTCTCTCTTGCTTATTTGAAAGCTCCTACTCAAAGCCTGTCCTCAGCAATCGCTTATCATGTCACTCCAAACCACTTAGCAGGCAAGAACGATTCCTGTTTCTCAGAATGAGTAAGAAAAAGGCACCACAACCTTCACCACCGCAAAACCCAATGCAACAGCAATAGCAACTGCAGACTTGTGCAAAACCCAACTATCTAGAAAGTATACAAAAGTCTGAGAGTTCATCTGCTGCACTGTGATGCAGCATTAGACATAAGATCTGCAGTACCTACAGTACTGTGCAAGTTTTACTTTTTAAACTCTTTATCTTGTTAGTGATTGTTAATGAACTCAGCTAAATGCTAATATTACAACAAATACAATTAACATTCATAATCATACAAACATTGTCATCATACAAAATTACTGTCATTTTTCTCAATTATTGTTTGAGGTGCAGACGATCCATGGGTGTCCCCCAAGGCTCTGTGCATGGTCGTCTTCTGTTTTTACTCTACATTCACTCTGTTGCAATATCTTCTCATGGGTTCTCTTATGAGTGCTCAACTCCTCCTTTCTGTCCATCTTCTACCAGCCAAATATCTGCTCATATTGGCATTTCTTGCTAATATTTTATTATGGATGGCTACCTATCACCTAAAGCTCTACCCCAAGACTGAGATGTTGTACATTCCTGGAAATATAGGTCCTTGCTTTTATCATCTCTTTTAAGCACACTCTGGTCACTCCATCAGCAGTAGTATAAAACCTTGTTGTAGTTGTGCAGAACTAGTTATCAGTCTTGATTCATGTTGCAAACCTGACGTGGTCATGCAGCTCTTCCTTACTCTAGGGACTCTTCTTTACTCCTCTATCTAGGGAGGCCATTAACATGCAGTGTAGTGTTTGTGTTTAGCTGTTGAGTATTTAATTTTTTGTATCTATGTATCAGTACTCACTTTTGTATTGGTAGTATCTAAGCTTAGATGTATTTTTGAATTCCAGCCTACTCCCAGAGATAGGACTTTTCCACCAAAGGAACTCAGGTTCTTGAACTGGTTCTGTTCAAGCTTAGAAGAAGCTTGTTGTTTTTATTTGAACCATCTTGCATTTACACCAGTGCATATAGAATACTTGCAAGCGTTTGTGTTGTTCCAGATGTTTATTTTTCTCCAACAAACAATATCCATGTTTCCCTTTGTAGAAGACTACAATATGCAAGAACGAACGAACATATGAATGAACCTATTTCTGTTGATGGAAATGCACTGAACAGTTCAAAATTAGCTTGGTGAAAACATCTGCTAAACATCATAAATATAAAATATAGAATGTAAATGTCAAATATAACACAGTGATCAAATTCCAATTAGTTTAATTTCCATTTGTTAAATTACCAGATAGCATATGTATACCAGAGCCATTTGAATAGGTTGAAAAGGCTCACAATTGTGGTTCTGGCTTTGCTCTCTCTTTTCAGGCCATTATCCAAAAATGTAATAAATAAAAGAACTGACAGCGAGCTGGTGTCCAGTTGACTAGAAGAAAAGGATCCAGCATTGTCTGGGGTTTAGGCCAAAATATGACAGATTGAACACTGTCCTACATCCCTCATCTCGTGGGTCTAATCTACGTCATTATGTCAGAAGACATGGGGAAAGCTTTTCATCCTGCAGTGCCATAATGTCAGAGCTCGTTTTTCTAGGTCCTAAATCCCTACTGAGGCCTGCAACCTAGTGTGACCCCAGGGCCAGGCAAGGACAATCGAGCAGCAGATCTGTGTATAGCCTTCCTGTACAGTGAGAGTGTGCATAGGGCAGGCAGCCAAACGTGCATTAAAACAAACACAAGCTTGTGTTCGGATCCATGGAGAGAGGATGGATTAGGAACGATAGGAGGGTATCTATTACTCACTGTTTAGTATTTGCAGCTTTACCTTAGCAGGATGCACGGTAAGCAGTTATTCCTAGAGATTTCACACAAGTACTATATTGGCTAATCTATAATCCCTTTTTTAATGCATTAGCACTGCAGGGTAAATGGTTACAGTGCTCAGTAGGCAGCTAATGAAAGAGCCATTAATAGTGTTGTAGAGTGAATGGTTAAAGTCTCTGCAACAGCAGAAGGTGACAGTGAATTATTATAGGGGTTACAGTGGGATGGGTTTAATGTCAGAAGTACATGATGTTTGCAATGGATGTGCAAAGTGGAATATTTATGTTAGCAGGGAAACTGGAGAAGTAGGAGGTAGATGTGTCTAGCAATGGGGAAGGGGCAATATGTTTGCAGTGGGGAAGTGTAGGCGTAACCAAGCAAGTGCACATACTATGAAACCATGCAGGGAATGAAAATACTGGGTTAGATAATGTAGGAAGTGTTTAAGGAGAGTTACTAAATGTGAGAAGATAATAGTATACTAAATCAGTTACATTCACTCTTCCCAACAAGAACAAAACCCAGACCTGAAAAGTGGATCCACAGTCCATATTTAAAGACCTATGTAATAGTTTATGCAGTGGTGGTGTTATTGTATATTACTGGTGGCATATGTTGTATTTTGGTAGGGTGTTTTAATAGTGGTGGGGGTATGGTGTATTTTGTAGTGGTGATAGATGGCTGACTATTATTAGGGGTTGTATGATATATTATTAGTGGTTGTGGACAGTATGGCATATCAGTAATAGTGATGGATGGTATGGAATATTATTAGTGGTGATAGGTAGAATGGTGTATTAGTAGTGGTGGTGGATTGTAAGGTATATTAATAACGGTGGTGGATGGTAGGGTATATTAGTAGAGATGGTGGATGGTATGGTATGGTATGGTATGGTATGGTATGGTATGGTATGGTATATGAGTAGTGGTGTTGGATGGTAGGATATATTAGTAGAGATGGTGGATGGTATGGTATGGTATGGTATGGTATGGTATGGTATGGTATGGTATGGTATATGAGTAGTGGTGTTGGATGGTAGGATATATTAGCAGTGAGAGTAGTGCAGGTGCAGGAATATTTCTCCTCCTCTCTGTTATAATCATAGCCTTAGGAGGAAGCCTGTGGGAGAGTGTTCCACACACACACACACACACACACACACACACACATACACACACACACACACGCACACGCATGCACACATGCGTGCACACACACACACACATGCACACACACATGCACACACATGCACACAAACACACACACACACACACACACACACACACACACACACACACACACACACACACACACACACACACACACACATATGGTATAGTATGAATATATGAGTAGTGGTGTTGGATGGTAGGATATATTAGTAGAGATGGTGGATGGTATGGTATGGTATGGTATGGTATGGTATGGTATGGTATGGTATGGTATGGTATGGTATGGTATGACATATAGTAGTGGTGTGGATGGTAGGATATATTAGCAGTGAGAGTAGTGCAGGTGCAAGACTGTTTCTCACTCTCTCTGTTATAATCATAGTAGGAGGAAGCCTGTGGGAAGTGTTCCACACACACACACACACACACACACATACACACACACGCATGCACACATGTGCCACACACATGCTACACATGCACACATGCACTATTTTGCACACACACACACACACACACACACACACACACACACACACACACACACAGTATTTACAGTAGTGCACGAGACATGCATACAGCTGCTGCTTCTCACTGTGTGATTCATAGAAGAAATGAGACAGTGTCTCGTGGTTTAGACATACTCTCTCTTGAACACACACACACACACACACACACACACACACACACACACACACACACACACACACACACACACACACACACACACACAGCAGGGGGGAAGAGTGGAAAAAACCTCCAGTGAGGAGGCCCATGAGGAATGAAGGGCAGGATGACCCCAGACAGGCAGACAGTCTGAGACAGTGTCTTAACCACCGGGCGAACTCACGACAGGAGTGTGTGCAGACAGGTGCGATGATCAGTGCTGCAGTCACATTCCAGGCAGAGACAATAACAGCTTGCTGGGTCCCCCTCCCTTACTCTCTCCCTCTTCTTCTCTCTCTCTAATTAAAAGCATGTGGAATGGCAGTAAGGGCCAGTGGGTTTAAGTCTGGTGAGGAAGCATTCCAGTGTTTGAACTCAGCCCACTGTAACAGGAACTCTAACAGGTCATCAGGTAATAATGCTTTCATCTCTACCTACCTACCTACCTACCCCCACCCCCACACACACACTACTCATATGCAGGAACCCGCCATTGAACAACTTTCTTAACAGAGTTTCCATAATTTTTGTCCAGAAACTGATAGAGTGTGGAGGGGAGAGAGAGAGAGAGAGAGAGAGAGGTTGAGGGGGGTTGTGCAAGGAATTGTCTCCATGTGTGAAATGGAATGAAAGTGCATTCTTCCATGTCTGCGGTGAGCTTTGGAGCAGCACTGAGTGGACAAATGCTTTTTTGGATGGTTGGATTTAAGTGGCGGCCTGTAAATAGGGCGAAGGCTCGACCATCAGGGATGGGTGTATTTTCTCCCAGACTACACTCACACCTTGACTGTCTCACTCACTCTGACATCACTCATACATTCACACTCCTCACATCACATCCAGTTGCATGGTAGAGCATGGATTACTCTGCTTAAGATCTCTTCAGCCTGTTTACAACTGAACACCTTTTACACTCAATCCTTTCTATCAGTAACTATTCAGAAAGTACTCAACAGTTCAAAATTAATTATTGAGCTGGGTAGTAAACTTATACTCATAAAGGCGTGTTTTAACATGAGGCCTCCGCAGCATTGGTATGTAATATTTAAATATTAAACAACAATGGCCTTATTGTAAAAGATTACCTGGAATGGCATAAAATAATGACTTTGGTTCCATGAGCTAACAATGTCTGCAAACATGCAAAGACTTAAAAATCCCTTACATTGACATTCTTTATCCCATTTTAAGGTTCTTCACTCCTTGCGTCACTGTACAGAAAGAAGAGAAGAAGCATCTCTCTCTCTCTCTCTCTCTCTCCTCTCTCTCCTCTCTCTCTCTCTCTCTCTCTCTCTCTCTCCTCTCTCTCCCTCTCTCTCTCTCTCTCTCTCTCTCTCTCTCACTCTCTCTCCCTCTCTCTCTCTCTCACTCTCTCTCCCCACTCTCTCTCTCTCTCTCTCTCTCTCTTTTTTTTTTTTTACATTAGTGCCTTTGTCTCAAGAAGTGGGAGATTCCATCTAATGTTCTGAGAGAACACTGGCTCCCAAGAACCACGACTGGTCAGATAAAATGATTGCCTATTGTCATTTGAATGATGGATTTTCAATTTACAACATGTAATGAATGGCTATGACAGCATTAACTGTTGGCAACAAAGGCCACGTTTACAGAGTGCATCATATTATAATATGATTAGCCATAATAACATGACTGTGATTTGATATAATTATGTGATGATCTAGTGGGTCTAATGCAATTAGTGTACGTCAATGTTGTCATGACATGAACACGACAGTACAAAACACATGTGACTTGCTTGCTTCTTGTACTAGTTTCAGTAATGGCCACGATGCATCTAATACAATATCCAATCTCTACTGGGGCTGTGACTGAAATAGCCAAAAAGTTGTACAATGCCATTAACTTTTAGTCTATAAGCAACCAGAGACAGGACCAAACAAAAGATCCATTGCTGTATTATGTTTTCAATAACTTTTCTCATTTGTGTACAAAGAAATCCCCCCAAAAATAATCACATCAATCAGCCATAACTTTAAAGGGTAAGAGGTTAAAAGGTGAATAAAACAGATTAACAGGTTACAGTGGCACTTGTCAAAGGGTTGGAATCTATATATTAGGCAGGAAGTGAACAGTCAGATCTTGAAATTCATGTGTTGGTCAGGACCCCACAGGACCACCATAGAGCAGGCATTATGTGTGTGGTGTGTCATTCTCAGAACTGACATGGAGATGGTGTGTTAGAATAAGACAGCAGTGCTGCTGAATGTTTAAAAAACTTTGATGCTGGACTGAAAATAATCCACCAACCAGAAATATCCACCCAACAGTGTCCTGTGGGCAGCGTCCTGTGAGCAATGATGCAGGACTAGAGGATGACTAACACAAACTGTGCAAAAACAGATAAGCTTCTGTTTATGGCTTTACATTGGCAAGGTGGAATAACTAGGTGGGAGTGTCATCAACAGTGAATGGACACAGAACTGCTGTGTCTATAGGACAGAATTTCAAAATAGAAGTCATCAAATTATAGGAATTCAGAGAAAATCAAAACTGGAAACTATTTTCCCATTGTTTGTGTTTTGTATTTTCAGTGGATTCTGTTTCCCTAACCCTTAACACTTACTGCGTACACAGCATGCTTCATTCTCTGAATCTAATATACATACTCACATACACAGTGGAAAATGCTTTTGTTGTTTTCATCCTAGCTTTGTTTTTGTAGACAGTTTAATTCCAGGCTGCTCATGAGTCCATGTCAAGCATTACAGGAAATCAGTCAGCTGAGTTTAACCTAAATAATAACCCAGTATTACACACCATCACACTGGAAAAGAAGGAATAACAATAATAAGGTATACGAGTAATAGAAGCTAATTTATAATACTGGTCATAAATATGACTGTACTACGTGAATGGAATCATGCTGGCATAAACTGTGTAAAGTCTTTCTTCCAAAACAAAAAACACTAGTTTATACATCTGTTTTTCATCATCCAGACCATGTCAGTGGATCTTATTATTATTATTATTATATAACATCATTATACATATAGAACTCATACAGTAATAATGAAAACAATTATCAACAATATTTTGGATTATGATGACAGTTGGGAATGTTTTAAAGCGTTATATGATATAATTGTATGTAAAACATATAAAATACATGTATAAACCTTCTCATGAAGAGTTGCCACACCAAAATATAAATTTGCACTTGATGTAGTAAAAATAAAATAAAACACTTTTATATTGATGGCACTTTAGCCTCTGTCTATTTTCTGAAATAATAAGATATAAATACTTACATAGTATCATAAAAAAGTGACATAAATCAGCTGCTGCTGCTACAGTATATTGTGGAATACTTTTGCATATATATTTATTAAACGCCAGAGTGTGTTCCATTAGTCTGTTCTATTTCACTCTATTTATCTAATGAATTTTGTAAATTCATATGTACAGCCTGAGTAACTGTGTTTCATTCTTTATCCTGTCACATGGTGAGAATGAAAATAAAGCTGAGTCTGGAATAACATATCATTTTTATTATTAGTGAACATCAATTCATTATCCATTAAATCCTGAACCCTCAAATAACTGCCAGATTATTATCTGACTTTCCGTCAATTATTATTATTCTTATTATAAGAAACAAAATAACACTTGCATACATGATTTAATTGTATCATATTGGATGTCTTTTTATATGAAATAAAAATATTTTTGTTTATTTATTTTCATTATTGTCATTATTACTAATTTTGTTTATCATATATGCCTCAAGAGTATATATATAATATATATATATGTATATATATATATATATATAATATATATATATATATAACACTTTTCCCTTTGCTTTGCTTCCTTCATTCTAAGGCCAAATGAGACACAGCTTACACATTTGTACATCTTTGTGAACTAGGCCTCATCAGTGGCACTTGTATCATTACCTCCCCTGGCCTAATTAGCTACACCCCCCCCCCCCACCCTTACACACGCACACATGCACACACACACAGACATACACAAGGTACAGTGCCAACTTCCCAGCATGTAGCATACATGCATGCAAAGAACATTCTGCCAAGCTGTCCCCGTTGTGTCACTGCTATCCTAAATCCTCTCTTTTCCTATATGTACTTAGCACCATGGGAAAAAAAATCCTGCTTCAAAGACATGTATTAAGCCCTGCTATATGTACCAAGTGCATCTAATTAAGCTTGCCTTATAAGATTTAAGAACCTCCACTTTGTCTCCTTTAACCCCTTGCCAAACGTGTACAATTGCAGGAGCCTTATGGTATTGCTCAAGGCTTTGGCCTAGTTCCACTTTCTGATCCTATACACCAACCTAGAATGGAGCTTAGAAGCTCCTCCAGAACACAGAAGCTTTCTCTTATGACTGGACCAAGCATGAGAGCCTGGGTTTTATTAATAGTACAGGGTTATTCAGATGTAATCTCATTATATAGTTTGTTTACCTCAAGTTTCCAAAAAAGGGATTGGATTTACATTCACAGCATTTCGGTAGACCCTTTTATCCTCACTGGCCTACAGTTTTATATGTTACAGAAGTGGGTAAAGGAAGCATTAGTTTTGCCCAAGAACGAACTCAAGTCTGCACTGAATAATTCATTTGCAATCTTGTCATTTTTTAAATAAGTGATATGGCATAGAACCTCTGAGAATGTTGATCCAGATGCTCTTGATGTAGCTTCTCGTGTTTTATGACTCGGCAACTCAAACAATGCTATATTTTCATAAATGTTGTATGAAACCATGTACTTTATATTATGTGAACGTTTTTACGATGAATGGCCCAACCCAATAAGAGTGTACATAAATGACTGAAATATTGATACATATGCACAGTTCAATGAGCAGTGACAAAGAGGAGATTCAGTTCCTCTTGGGAGCCTACAGCAACATGCCACTGACACTATATACTCATGATACATGATGAATATAAATAATGGTCTAATAAGCTCACATACATTATATACCACTTAAGATTTTGATGGTAAAATATTAGAACAGGATTATGTAGGAGCATACAGGATCATTCGATAGTTCTGCAATTACAGACTGTAGGTCTCTGTTGTTCTGCATACTTTGTTGTCCTCCTTTTACCCCATTCTTCTTCTTGTCATTTCCTCACAGGACCTCCACAGATGTGGTATCATGTGGGTCATTCTCAGCACTGCAGTGACTCTGACATGGTGGTGGTGTGTTAGTGTGTTGCCCTGAGTGAATGGATCAGAAACAGCAGCTGCTGCAGTGTTTAAACATGGTGTCCCCTCATGGTGTCCACTTTATTAAACACTCCTACCTAGTTTGTCCACCTTGTAGATATAAAGATAGAGACTCATAGAAGCTCATCTGTTTCTGCACAGTTTGTGTTGGTCAACCTCACGGCTCACAAGATATAAAAAGCGCTATACAAATAAATGTGGTTTGATTGATTGAAGACGCCACTGGCAGGATATTTGGAGGTTGGTGGACTGTTCTCATATATATATATATATATATATGAAACTGCATGGTCTAACATGGGAGACTCCACAACATTCATGCTTCTGGCACTTCATCCTTCTTTGGCCCATGCCAGCACCCCCTTAGCCCCTCCTCCACCCTTGTCTCCTCTCTTGCACTCCCACCCCCTTACCCCAGCTCCCCAGAGCTCCATTTGGCAGTTAGAGTGTGCAGTTATTCAGCACAGCTTGGTGTCTCCTGCAAAAGCCTACCTGCTGTTGAAGAATTATATATGCCATTAAGAGATGAACATGTCCTCCTTATCACCATATGGCAAACACATATTCCACATAAAGACACAGAGTAAGGGTTTTATTAAGGTTGAATTTAAACATGTTTGCTGTAAATATTGATTTATACAAAATGCAGTAATCAATCTATATATAATTATGACCTTGAAGGTATAAGAACGATATACTTTTTCCTCTCCTTTAATAAATGAATTTTATGCCTTAATACATTTTTCTCTCTGAAGCTTTGTAATCCCATGAAAGCATTTGACCTTAAAACACCATTTACATTACTATGGAGAATAGCAATTGAGTTCATACGGGTTAGTGTTCAAACTGATATAGAGTGTAGGACTTCTCGAGCTTAAGGTGTATTTGTCGCTAAATGTATCTGTTCCATGACATCTTCATATCGCATGCATAAAATGTATTAAACATTTGAGCTTCAGCACCAAGGAGAGCTCTCAGTGAATAAAACAAAGTATAAGACAATAGAGCACATACAGTATGGGTATGTGTTTAGACAGGCTGGAGGATGTAGAGCTATGGTACTCATGCAAGAAAAAAGACTGAAACAAATGCACACCAATCAGATAAGCTTTCATATACCTCATTTGCCAATAGCCTGACTCTATGGCATAGTACACTCCCATGTACTATTTAACCGTACCGCTCCATTAACAGTATGAAACGAATACTCCAACAACTGTTTCAACCTGTTCACTATCTGCTACATATTCACAAAGTTATTCTTTAGCTGTGAATGCTCTGCTGCATTGATAATGATCATTACTCTCTATGGTGTCAATACATACTTTATTTAATATTTCAGTTGACATGGTCACTTCAGCGTCTGCTCATTGACCTCTGTTATTAAAAGTGTTTTTCAAGTTTGCTCTTTTACTAAGTACAATGACAGGAGTTTGCAGATACTGCCAATAGAATCTGTCCATATGCTAGAGATCTGGGAAATAAAAAGTAACCATTATAACCATTACAAAGCTAAACATATTCCTCCTTTAATCAATTCAACTGATTTATTATTAGTTTATTAATAGGTTACATTTATTATTCAGTTATTAATACTAATGCAGAAACTATTATTGATTTGCTTACAGTTTATTTAAGCATATCGCATGGAGTCACTCAGCATTCTCTTTTAGGGCATATTAACATGCTAAATATGATAATAAAGTAGTTAGGAAATCAAGTGTGGGCTTATATGCAGGGTCTCAGTAATAAAGACCAACAGCTTGAAGCATTCACCTCCTTTACATTAAAACAATGGTTATCAGTCCCAAACCCATTGTTCTACTTAAACTACTTGGAAGGGAATCCACTATCTTGTCACAAATGTCCAAAAGCCTGTCTATTTGTCTGGCTTTATCAGCCTTGAACAGGCATGGATGTCTTAAATTAACCATTAGTTTCACCATGCTGCACCACGGCCACTTCAAGAGTTCCCCTGAGTGAATTGGAGATGGAGTGAAAGCTCAAATTAAGATGCGGGTTCGTTTGCTGTCTGATTTGTTACCAGATTACGAACTACTGCCATCTGCACCCCTGCGAGATCAAAGCCTGGCCACCATGAATAAAACATGGTTGGGGTGCATGGTGCGTGGAAGCATGTTAGACCACGTTAAGTGATTCTGAGGAACGTCATTTCTCAAAGAGTCCCACAGAGCAGTTAAAAATTGTTGCTGTTACAGGAAAATTGAGCTTAGCAGGACATTTGGTGGAATCTGATGTTAAAGGAAGACAAATAAAATCAATAGGGAGTGAGGCTATTAGCATGTTTCACTCATTTTACACTCATTCCCCTAATTTATTTGACACCCAATGTAGATCCATTTAGTTTGTGTACCATTAGAAATTACATAGACTCTCTATCCATCCTCACCTTCTAGCCAACTCTGATCCTGGGGGTACCCACCCCTACCCTGCTCACGCTTGTGAATTCCCTGCTTTAAAACTCTCCCTGCAACTCTGAAAGTACTTGTTCATGAGCTGATTAGTTGAATCAAGTGTGTTTAGAGCCCAGAAAGTTCTAAAATGTGCAGTGCAGGACCTCCAGGAACGGGGTTATAAAAGACTCTGGTCTTGTCCATCATCAATTGTCAGTTTCTGACCACAGAGTCAACCTATCAGTAACAATAATAATTTGGCCTACTATGAAGGCATTTGGCTGAAGTTATGGAACATCATTTCAAGAACATGCATATTAATCTACTTGAATAGTGCATCTACCCCCAGTACCAGGGGGTCTTCCACCCTTCTCAGCGTGTTTTAAAAAAGCACATTAGCAAGTCGAGAGTGAGTGTGTGGAGGTAGGATTTAGTAAGGAGTGAGCAGGGTTGAAAGCAGCCAGTCAGAGTGTTCTCTGCTTTCTCCACTGCAGCAGCACCCAACAAGACCATTAATATTTGAAAGGTCACCAAACATAGTTGTGCAATAGAGGCAAAAAATCATTTCTATTTTACCATCAGTTTAGGTAGAGTTGCAGATGCAGAACTAATTTTTTAATCTCTTGGGGTCAGGCTCACTATGTTAGGAACAAATACAAGAAATCAGTTGATTTATCCAAATGTTACAAAGAATGAGTGTGAAAATGGTTGTGGATAAAATGATGAACATGATAAAATGATGGTATCATTCCTTAAAGTGTGGTCCAGTTTGCGTAAAGAGCAGGCTGCTATTCAGGTAAGAGCATATTTCAGTTAGCTTAGCATCTTCCTTTGTAAACTACAGAAGCATGTATCTTGGATGATCGACAGCATCTGGAGACTCTGTAGCAGACAATTGGAAGTGAGTGGGTGTTAGGTGGATGCTAGGCTACAATCTAGGCAAGTTTAGCCATCTACAATCTCTTCAGCTAGTTAATGGGACTCCTTCCTGAGAGTACAGCAACATTTCTCTTATAATATAAATATTTGGTCCAGTGTTGAAAACTATGCTGTTAAAACCATAAAATGGTTCTTTTTTTTTCTAAAGTACAATAACAGGGATGGAAATAGGCTTGAAAAAGCCAACATATGTGTATTTTTTTAACCCCAAAATCACATACTATTTATAAATGAATGAGCAATTTAAAGTATACAGCCTCCAGTATAAGCAAGTCTACAGCCCACTTTGCATGTCTGAATAATGTACATACGTGGGTAGAGAATCGGTGTGTGGTGGTGCGGCTTAGTGATGAGTGAGCAGGATAGAAAACAGACAGTCACAGCAGGGACCAACGAGACACATTTGAAAGGTGGCTGCCACCACTAAATAATAGAGGCAAAAATCAAAATAATAATTAATATTAATATTTTAATTAATATTTGGAACAGCAGTGTGTCAGCATGTTTTGACACAAGAATGATACAAGAAATGTGAATATGAAAATGATTATAGTTTAAAGACATTTTTTTAACTATAATAATAAATCTGCCTGCATACTTACACTACTTTAGAGTACAAGAGTAACATTAGCTAGTGTGGTTTTGGGTCAGCATTTTTGCTTGCATACATGAGTGTGCCCAGATGGCAGGTTGCATGAGAAATGTTAAGGCACTGGGGGCATTGTAGGACACAAACACACACACACACACACACACACACACACACACACACACACACACACACACACACACACACCTCAAAACAACAACCAACAAGGGCAGTTCTACCCTTGATCACATGACACGATTTCCTGGAAAAGGCTGCTCGATGTCTCTTGCACTGATGAGCTCCCAGGTGTCAGGAACATTGTAGAACTCCCCAAGGGGAGAGTTTATCTCCTTCTTGTGGCAGAGTGCTTTGGCTAATCACGCAACCAGCTAAGAACCTTCTGCAAGCACAAAACTGAACACTGGTTGAAAGCTTGGTTTGACCGAACTAGATTACTCCTCAATCTCAATAGACACAACCCTGTTCTCCAAGATGCACACTAATGAATGCATTTGGATATTTTAAGTTACACGCATTGCTGGCACAGATGTGCAATTGCACACACAAGGCTTGTATAGTCCCTATAGAGATGTATTGCCAATGGAGCAGATATCTCCGGAGCAGATAAACATGAAAACTGGGACCATGCATGATGGTGGGCATGGGTTTGAGGAGTATAAAGTCCCCCAGCTTTGATCTGCAGAGCTGTAGCAGTGAGCAGTGTTCTCTGGAATGATGGTGCTTGATACAGTATTTTTGGGATGATGAGGAGTTGTGGATGAGGTGAGGTAGTGATCATCTAACATCCTGAACTCACTAACACTCTTGTTGCTGATGGCAATGAAATCCTCACAGCAATGGTCCAGAATCTTTTATAAAGCCTTTCCTGGACAGTAGAGACAGTTACTCCAACATAAGCATGATAAACACTTTTTAATACCCTTGATTTTGAGAGAAGCAATGAATGTCCTAATACTTTTGTCCATACATTGTATCTTAATCCAGTCTCGTAAAATGAAAAAAGAAGAAAGCTAGGGCAGGTCTTTTTATGAGGGTTCCTGGGACCATAGCTCATACCAACTGGTTACTTGAATGAGGATGCATTACCCTTGTGGAAAGCCTTCATGCTTGAATGTATCAGGAGAGGTGAGCCTAGATCTTAGATCTCGTGAATATCTCAAGCTCATCTTTGCCTCAAGCTGTGGAGAAATTTTAACCAGTGGAACTACTATAGTAAGAATGAAAGAAAGAAGTAGGGCTCCACATTATTTAACACCCCCCAAGTATTGTGAATCTGGCACTTGCTGATATTGCAGAAAAACACAATATGCAAATGAGCATTCTAACCAATCACTATGTCAGCATCCTGGCAAATCACAGCTTTTTTAATGAATCACGTAATCCAATATGAACAAATAATTTAGATGAGGCTATATTGCAAAGTATACCACTCAGCTGGCCACCGATGTATATGTTTTATAAAACCTCCTAAAGCCATTGCTTTTTATACATAAAAAGAGTTTATTTCTATAAAGAAAAGAAGCTTTCTTTGAAGACTACTTTGACTTTTGACTACTTTTATTGTACAATAAATACCGATGTTTGATTTCCATCACCACCACTGTGAACAATTCTCATTGGATAGTACTGCCTCTCTTTGCTGCCCAAAACATCTGAAGACTGTTTCCCTTTACATGGTATGAATATTTCATGAGGAATGGACCAATGGAAAAGGTCCAAAAGTACTTGGAGTCAAATTGAAGTACATTAATGTACATTATAACACTAAAGTCACTATTTTGTAGAGACACTTTTGTTTAACTGCAAATATAATAATAATAATAATAATAATAATAATAATAATAATAATAATAATAATAATAATAATAATAATAATAATATCTTGTTCATTTTTTCCATAAGTTGCTGACCGTCTCATCACTTAATTCTGGACCTCGTGGTTAACCCAGATCAAACTGCACCACTGCACTCGCAGAGTTCAAATCTGACACCCTTCTCTTGTAACTGGATAAGAGAGGTTGCATCTTGTTTACAAACAAGATGGCCCAATGACAGATCAGGGTCTGGCGTGTACAGGCATAAACATCAGGCAGGCAGACCCTGGAGTGCTTAGTTAGCAGGCTTTTAAATCCCTGCTGTGAGGGGAAGAAGGTAATGTGCAACTGCATCCTTACGCTCAGACAGACACACACATACATACAAATGAGAGTGGCTGCAAGACCCGGCTTGCCACCGGTGCTGGATCCTGCAGCCCTCATGAGAGAGGAAAGATACACACTGTTCCTTATCTTGTACACTGGTTCCTCTGGGCCTTTCTCTCTCAGCTGCCCCTCTCTCTCTCTCTCTCTCTCTCTCTCTCTCTCTCTCTCTCTCTCTCTATCTCTCTCTCTCACACACACACACACACACACACACACAGTCTAATTATTACAAAAATGATAAGAACACTTACTACTTAATATAATGCAAACTTTATGCTTGTTTTAATCACCTGCTCCACAACCTAGGAGTTCTACCTTAAAGTGCCACCATGGTTGGGAAATAAGAGCTGACACTCATTATCTTCTCTTAGACCTCAGGTAATATACAGCTGTACCATTGTGGAGGGTTTGAAGTCACATCCTACTGGTGATGGGGAAAATGCTTAAACCAGGGGTCAGTAACCCAACATCAAGAAGAACCAATTTATACCATTTAAACAAATTTGGCAACACCATATGGCTACAAAATTTTATGTTGATTAGTAAACATTTTACTAGTCTAATAATATAACATACTCATGGACCAATAATCTAATCAGAGTAATCTAAAAAACCATGGGTGGTTCAGTCAGATTGAGGTCAGATCACATTTTCACCACAAATGAACCACTCCAGAGTTAGTCTGGGACCAGACAGACGCTTAAGGGTTTCGGTCCACGTCTATGTATGACAGAAAGATGTGCAAGGCAGTGGTATTAGAACTGAGACAAATTGCTTTACAGTCTTTTCTTAATAATGGAAATTAAAAAGCAAGAGATATTATGCAGGAAAGCTTCAACATCAATGCTGTCAGAGAGAATCCACCCCCACCTCCATGCATGCAATCTGGCACTCACAGTGGCTGACACCAGCATCTCTGGCATCCTGGCACACTGCACTGAGCTGCTTCATTATTCATTGGTCTGTTGTGCTGCAGTAGTGCTGGGCAGCCCGGCTGTGTGTTGTGCTGCAACAGCAGTTTGGCAGCAGCAACCCCAGCTGTTCAAAGACAGAGAGAGGAAGAGAGAGAGAGAGCGAGAGAGAGAGAGAGAGAGAGAGAGAGAGAGAGAGAGAGAGAGAGACAGCTGTTTACAGAGATGTGACTGAACAGGAACCTGGTGCTGCTCTGAAAACATCGGCAGGTGTGTGGGTCTGTGTGTATCTGTACACTACAGTTCAAAAGTTTGGAATCATTGTTTTGTTGTATGAGTATCAGAAAGTTGTACATCATTATTGACATTCTGAAATAATAAGAAATGAATAAGAATCTACACTGTATACTCTAAAAAGAACCAGTTAAATGCTAAATAAAAGTTCATCATACACTCATTCATTAAAAGAATTCATGTTAGGTTGTACCCCCCTCTCCCCTCCCCCAAAGTGTACAACCTCACGCACTGTAGTTAGGGAACCAGCCTTGTGAAGGTTGTGAACTAGCAGGACATGACTGAAATGCCCTTGAGCAAGGCATTTAATTCCCCAGCTGCATGCTTGTGTGCTCCCTGCCCCCTAGTATGTGAATTCACTAGTGTGTATATGTTGTATCAGTGTGTGTGGATGGGTTAAATGTGGAGGACCGTGTAGAAGCACTGTGGATCTACATGCACATATACATTTTTAGCCTTTAACATTTTTAACTCATCCCATACTAAACATTCTGGATGTGTCACAGGACACTTTGTAAATGTGTTCACGTATTGTTGCTACATTGAAATTATATCCTTAAAATAAAAAAAAACAGAAACAAAAATAAATGCAAAATAGTCCAATCAGGATTTCTTTTCTCAGTGTATGGTGGGTAGATATAGCTTACAGAGCTATCCCATTTGACTTCATTAGTAAAACTACAGACATACTGTTTTGGATTCACTAACAGCACAATTAGGAACTGACATCAACCAGTCTTGATTTCCAATAGCTGTCTTCTGGAAGTCATATATGTTAATGACTATAAAGACTGTGCTTATCCAGGATCAAATGCCCCTTGTGATACTACCTTCACAGACATCCAAAGGCAGAAAAGGCCTCACTCTCTCTGAATGAACTAGATGGCCCTCCCTCTCCCCTATCACTCAGCACAATGCTAGACAGTTACCTGACACAACTGAGCTGAAAATTAAGGCAGATGTTTCTGTGTTGAATCAATGCAGAGTGTGCAGTGCAGACACATGAAATTGTGAGCATTTATACTTATGCACTGGTGTGTCTGCAGCACAAATACTGCCGAAAAACTAGTATGCTGATGAGGTTTCTGTGCCACTGTGTAGGTGGCACAGTGTGTATGTTCTTCAACCAATTAATCTAATGGAATTTAAAGGTGGCAGCAAATGAGCAAATGCAAAGCTTCCAAGCAGCCCTCCTTAGCCAAATGAATGGCTTGATTGCAGGGACCAGGGAGAGAAAGTTGGGCCCTAGGCAAACAGCTGTACCCAGCTATGCCCAGTGTAGAGTATAGCATAGGGTGTGGCTACATGTATGTTATAGCCTAGATTTGATGCAGAAGCATAAATGAGTGTTTAGTGTTCTTCTCCAAGTGTGAGTTCAGCTGTCCTCTGGTGTTTTAGTACATTACTGTTAGATTAGAAGTAACATACTAAAAGGAACACACACAGGTGGTCTTACTGAAATGAGCTTACTGAACAAGTGGGCTTTAACAGAAGATCTGCTATACACAGCATATATGCATGTAACTTCAAAAAGACCCCCCAACACCACCACCCATTGGATTTAACTCTCAAAACAGTGCAACAGTGAAAGACTCCCTCAGGGGCCATAAATGACCAGAATTGATTAAATGATTGATCCCCATGTCAGGTCATTAAGAAAAGGTCATGCTATTCAGAACGCCCCTTTCTGCATTCTCACGGAGGCCATTAAATAAGTAAATACAGTTGCAGTAAATCAAGGGTGTTTGTCATTTTCAGCTGTACGCTTCAGGCCTAAATGACTGTGCTCCTTTTAACAAGCAGACACATTAGTTTTATATTCTCCACATCTTTATTCACTTACTAATCTGTTATGAAAAACACTTGATAAGTCACAGCAATCTAGAATTGGTGCCAATGAGATATTGCCAAAGGGACAAACAGCCCAGCTGGGCTTATTTCGTTTCCAGGCTCTGTGCGTAAAACGTGAGGAGGGGTCAGATGAAAGCCAGGTGGAGTGTGAATTAAGAGGGATGGGCGTTAGGCACTGGGGGCTGAGGGGAGAGAAACGTCTGTTAAATGTGATTAGCTTTAGAGGGATATAAACAAGCCGGGTCCATCAATCAACCAGGGAGGCAGGGAGAGTGGAGGAGGAGAAGATGAGGATTCTTCAGGATCAAAACAGATGTAAAAACACATATGCTCTGAAAAGCGCTATAGATTTTGCACAATTCTTGGCGTAAACATATGGTTCTAGAAAAAAAAAAAAAAAAACAACCTCACAAATCCTTCTTTAGAACTTTTTCAAATGGAGGAAAACGTAAGAGAAGATGAAGATGACAAGAAGATTAAGAAGAAATGTACAAGATAAAAGGAAGAGTAAGAAGAAGTAGAAAAAGATAAAAATAATTTTTTTGTTTGTTTCATTTGTAATTTGGAATATTACTGCGATGATTTGATTACACTCAGGATCAGGATGTTGAATAATCCACACCCCACCTCTTCCCCAACTCCCAGCTGTGGATAGAGTACCATCATTCCAGAGAACGTAGTTACACTACTCAATAATTCAGTGCTGGGGGTTTTATATCCCATTAGCTCATGCAGGCATTAGTCATTGTGCTTCATGTGTGTCTGCTCCAGAGAGTCCTATTCAATTGGCAGTACTTCTCTACAGGAACTAGACGCTGTGTGGATGTAAGTGTGCACATTTGCTCATCTGTGTCAGCAATGGCCGCAACGCAAAGCAGCTGATTGCATAAATAACAAGCGGTGTCCACAAATATTTGGACACATAAGCCATTTTTAAATATAAACTCTGGAAAATGTCCAGAGAATCTGATGTTGTCATTTCACTCATGTAGCATACAGCTGGGATTTCCCCTGTCAGTTCCGAATCTCACTGTAGGAAATGTTCTGCAAGGTTTTTGCAAGGATGGTACCTGTGTAAAGTGTGCATCACCAAAGTCACTATAAACACTCAGCTAGTGATTTTGAAATGCCACTGGGCAATTACCACTCAGACCAGACCAAAATGCTTCAAACTGTAGGTCAAATTATTGTTTCAAAAACATAAAATAATTTGTAGCATTCAGCTCAATAATGCACAAAAACAATGATCTTTTTCTGGCTTGTTCTGGCTACTGCAGTTGTGCAGATCTCCATAACGAAGGGGGCTTTTTAGGATGTTGACCCTCATTGAGTAACAAACAAACTGAATGGCTGTTTTTGTTGAAGACTTTATCTGTAAATAGATCCCATCTTATTAGTTCAAGAACCGGAAGTGGAAGTAAGAGAAGATAAACAGGAAGAGGAACACACACACACACACACACACACACACACACACACACACACACACACACACACATATATATATATAAAACCCTACCTAGAAGTATATAAAACATTACTGAACATTCCTATAACAACAGTATAGGATAGGAAGTAGAAGCTAAATAATCTAATAAAGGATTCAGGCCTAATGTGAAAAATGAGAAATGTTCCTTGCCTTCAAATGAATAATACACATGGTCAGGATAGTGAAAAGCACAGATGAGGAGGATTGGGGGTTGAGGTGCTTGAAAGCTGAGGATCAAAGCAGGAGAAGAGATGGGTGTAAGACAGAGAAAGAGAAGCTGTGTTGAGAAATGGTTATGTGTGTATGTATGTACATTTGTGAGAATAATGAGCTCAGAAGCATCACTGATGATTAATCTTACAAATGAGATGATAAATGGATGCTGGTGCTCTATTTAGTAACATACTTCACAGGGGAAGACCATGTCGTAATTGCTCAGTTATTTCAAATGGGACCCTATGAGAGAGAGAGGGGGGGTGTGGGGGGTGGGGGGTGGGAGTGGATGTCAATCTCAGTATCATCTACACTAAATACCATCTGGGCTAAATTCTTCCGCTCTTTATGTCCGTCTGCCGTGGAAGAGAGAATATACTCTAATATATTCTGTTCTGTAATAAAGCAAGCAGGCAAATAGTGACCATATAATCCACCCATTTTCTTCAGAAATGTGGTGAAACAGAAGTAGTTAGTGCTCATAATCTGAGAGAGCCCTTGACACCCCATGTCACCTTTAGGGAGGATTAACAAAAGAACACTGAGACCCACTGAGAGTTTTAATCAAAGGAAAAGAAATCCATCTGCTCTCAGTGTACCTTGTTTCTGCATCTTGTGACATTTTACAGAACATTTAGTGCTTTCTGTTCAAATCTGTGAAATACATAAGGAAAGTAAGAAACTTTTAATGCTTCATTAGGTTCTTCTCTGTAAATCATCTTTAAGAACTTTCATGAAATCACTTTTATTTGAAAATCAATTCAGATTCGGGCCCATGAAAAGACATTTTCCCCCTTGAGTTTTAGCATTTTTGAAAATCTCAGCATTTATGCAAGAACATTCTTGACACTTGGCTGAGGCTTTTATCCAGAGTGACTTGTTGGGGCTCAGAGTGACACAGTGGTCTAATGCACTCCCACTATGATCCAAGAATTGCAGGGTCATGCTGCTTGCCATTGGCAGCCAGAGCAGAGCCAGAGTTGAGAGCAAAACTGGCCATGCACTCTTGAGGTGGGTAGATTGGGCTTTCTCCCCACATCACACCCAATGCTGGATTGCATGGAAATGAATCGCTTTTCTCTGTCAGTTTGAAAATCCTAGTGTTAGTGTATGTGATGGGGTAGAGTCCTAAAGGGGCTGGGTATTGAATCATGTTACACAGGTAGGTGAATCTTGAGTTATGAGTATTACCCAAAACTTGAAGTGTGATGGGTTTACATAGAACTAACATTACTCAAATAACCACTTGAAGCATTTTTATTTTGAGTGTTGTCTGCCAAGGGGAAGGTTGTCATTTTACCCATTATGTTACCAATCATGAATTTGAACATACACCATAAGGTGATAATAGAGTATTTGATGTAATGCAACTGGCAGTTAGTGTTCCACTCCAAGTGTAATCAGCTGTCCAGTGATATTGTATTAGCAGCAGTTTTAAAAGTTAAGGTAGAGATCTCTGTGACCCAGAGGGAGAACATTTTAGCCTTGATCCCCCCTAAACTAGTAGCATCTTTGAGAGCAAAATTTTAGCTTCTGGGTGGGAAATGGTTAGGACAAAAAATGTTTGTCATACTCATTTACAGTCTCAAATACAAGATTTTTTGCAAAAGCCACTGAAAGGTTTATAGGCAACCGAAAGTCTTCTATTTACAAAAACAACAGTGTTTTCAATTTTCAGTGAAGTGAATTACCATTGTCGTTAAATCTTAAGGCTAAAACCATTGACTTGCAACAAGTGAATGAGTACATATGGACTGGTTTTTAACCTTTACCTTAAAACTAACCCTAGGGCATTTTTGCATGATGTTGTCTGACGTACTTTTAATCACTAATAAAATGAAAAACATATTTATACGAGACACATATTTTAATGAGACCCTAGGCTACTAAAATGTCTCTTCATTTGAGTTGTAAATATTTATACAATTTACATATTTGTATGAATTTGACCATTGAATTTGACCACTGACATTTATTTATTTATTAATTTATTTACATCTCACAGTCTAAAAACAATAAAACCAATAAAACAAACCTAAATATTCTTATCTCCCCTCTCATGACTGCTACTCTGAAATTTGAATGCTGTGCAAGCAAATAAACAGAGCAAACAGTCCCTCCCTTCTCAATTTCCTCTATAACCCAATATCTGGGTCAGTGACATCATTAGCCCCACCTCCTCTTGCTGAGCAGTCAGAGTCTGTATGCTGGTTGGGCATGTATACATGGACAGAGCATTAAACATGCACTGGAAGGCACCTTTGACAATTAAACTGGTATTTACTTGAGTTAGAAACAAAATGCATTACTCATTGATACACACAGTGATTAGATCACCATGTATTTTCTTATGATATGTGTACCATGTCTGTAGGTTACTCTGATCCTGAGATACAAAGCCTAGAAAACAGCATGTAACTCTATGGTTGTAAGGGTTAAATAGCTGAACTCTGTAGATCATCGCACTGAACTGTGAGCAACTATTCTACCTAAAATGAAACAATATTAATGTCCTTGTTTGCACTCAAACCCACTTCCTTAATGCAACTAGCAAACAATCTTTAAAAGTAAACAAGTTGGCTAATTATGGTTAGTTACGCAACTGTGCTATGAAAAGATCCTCTCTCCTCACTGTGTCGACAGGAGCTAACGTATATGGTGTGGTTTGATTTCTGTAAAGCTGTTCTTTGACAACATCAGTTGTATTAAACGCTATAAAAATACATTTTGATTTGGTTTGATCTGTTGTGAAATGACGTGTAGGAAAGCTATAGAGTGTGCTAGTAACAGCCCACTGATATAACAAGTTGTGGCACCCCCCTTCACACACATACCACATATAACATTTCACTCAGAGTGAAATGAATGATATCTGATGTCTGCCTCACGTCATATGTACCACATTACCACCATTTGAGAGTCCTTGGCATTAAATGAATGTAGGTAAATAAGCCGGCTATTTGTAGCTAGATCCTTCGGCCTGCTGCACCACGTCTATCCGCCACTGGGACCATGTGCTGACCATCACCACATCAGCAGCTCTCATATTGCAGCACCTGTCACACTATCTATCTCATCTTTAGAGCATCAAGCCCCCTCCCCCTGTCCTTGCAGCCACATTCGTGTGCTTCCCACACTAGGTGGGAAGAGGATACATTAGTCTTAAGGAAGAAAAAGGGCAAAATATGGAAAGATACTCTTAGCTGTTCAAGTATTAACCACTGCGTAGGTCAATAAGATCATACTTCACCCACAAATATGTTTTTCTTGCAGTACTGTAGACCTGGACATAACTAAAAGTTTTTACCACAACTTAGTGTGTACTCTCACTAGGCAGTGAGTATTGGTATCAGGTATCAGGAACTGAAACTGGCACTTTGAACCACCACTCAGGATGGATGGCACAATAAGCATCATGCTGTTCTCAAGAATGTTTTTTCCTGCCTGCTTCACCAGAGATACATAGTGCAGTTAACAGTGTGCTGAGCTCAGGTTGGCAATGAAAGAGATGCTATTCGTCTAATTACAGTCTTTCGCAAATTAAATTGGCAAGCATATTTTGGTAAGTAATGGAAGTAATTTACTTTACTTCATTCATTTAATACAGTTACAGTTACTTCAGATGTAATGTCAGTTTCTGGGAAAGATGTGTAAGCTCTGAGGCAAACCATTATCACATCTACACATTCCAGAACAATATTTCAATAACGTTACAGGCTTTCTTGAACATTGTGGAACATTCCAATATTTCTCTGCTAGCTAGGAACAGTGTGTGTGTGTGTGTGTGTGTGTGTGTGTTTTTGTGTGTGTGTGTGTGTGTGTGTGTGTGTGTGTGTGTGTGTGTGTGTGTGTGTGTGTGTGTTTAGACATATTCATGTTTATACAATAATACAAAAAAGTTGTATTTGATTGGAAGTGTTTATGATGAGATTTGAAATGAGTTGAGTATTGTGATGGTCTATAAAAGGGTACATATGTGAGAAATATCAGTCAGTCAGTCAGTCATTATCTTATCTGCTTCTTCATGAATACGGTCACAGTGGACCGAAAGCTTGCCTGGGTGCTAGTACCGAGGGGCAATTTAACATGGCTAATTCACCTACCATGTGCATTTATGGAGGTGGGTGGAAACCCACATGGACATGGGGAGAACACAACAAACTGTTTACAGACAGTGACAAGAACAGGGATTGAATCCACAACCCCAGGTCCCTGGAGCTGTATCACATACATTACCTGCGGCACCACTGAAAAATATAATTAAGTAAACAAACTTTCAAAACCCTTATTTTAAGACTTTCAACAGTACTTGTGTGAGGTCCAAATTTCCCAAATATTGTACACCCTTGTATTGTCTAAAATGGCATAGTCCATCCCAGTAGTACAGCATTTTAAACTGGAAACACAATATATAGCAACTGTAAACATGTTGCTAAATTTGGACAATCAGGAGAAGATGAAAATGGTTTACAAAAGTGGTCCAACTTTACAACAGATTCTTCCAAATCACAAATTGTTGTGTTGAGCATGAAATCACAATTTCAGCCATCTTCTCACAAGATTCTCTACTGATTGGATGGCTAGCTGAGACTCTTTGAGGGGCTCACAGATCTATCAAAACTGAATGGTCTTCTGGGGAAGCAGCTGCAAGACAAGTCATCCATTACTCCATCTCATCTCAGCACCAATGTAAGGCTGCTGCTGCTGCAGACAGTGGGGGAGAGCTGTTTCATTAGCTTCAGCTTCCTGTGTCAGCATGGCCATTTCTGATTGCTGTAAAACGACATGCCTCTCACCTCACATGCTTAACCCTTAGAAGCCTAGAACCTTTGACAAGTCCTATAAGAGTAGCAGTATCTCACAGTCTTTAACATGGCAACAGCAAACCCATACCTTGTTAATAGTGTAAAACATGAGGGGCCTGAGAAGGGAGAACATTTATTTTATTTAACTATTCATTTATTTATATATTCAATGACTGTTCATTCATCAAACATTTACATCTGTGGTGGGATGCCCCAAAGCCCCTGGGAACTGGCTCCAGTGACCCAGTCAGTAATCCATCTTTGACAATGTTGAGTCATATTGCTATATGACAGTTTTTGCTGTGCTGCACTCAAATGCTTCTTCAAATGGTTCCTTGAGCAATGCTCTATAAGAACCACTTTTGGTTTCATAAAGAACCATGTTTGTAGTAGAAATGCATGAGTTAAAAGACATTGTATAGGTCTAAACAATCTTCACCTAAAGGTTCTTTACTGAACTAAAGTGGTTCTTATAGGGGATTGCTAAAGAAAGCTTTTGTTTTTTCAAACTCTATAGTATAAATATATATATATATATATATAATTCATTAAATCATTAAATACTTCAGTAATAATTGCATTTGCATCCATTTACCATTCTCCATCTGCAGCTAAGAGTTCACACTTCTGGGCAGTTTCATTTTTCTTTTTAATGACTACAAATTTCTAATTAAATGAAGACCCCACAAGGAACAAATCAGTGTAAAAAGATTCATTTTAATGTAATTCTTAATGAATTCTTTTGGTCCATTTGTCAGGAACTTTGGATTCAATGTAAAGATCAACATGGTACATGGTGCACATAATGCTAAGTGGAAGCTAAGTCAGCAAAAATGGAGATACAAGTTTATTTGTGATCGCATTATACTCTTGATTACACAAATGTTCCATATAGTGGACAGAAGGATGAAGGCATGGAGAGAAAGTGGGAGTTCGTAGCCATAGTGATGGGAGTGCACAAACACACCCAGTGAGGCTGTGAGACTCAGCTGTTGTCTGGACTCCTGGTCATCCATCTCTCTGGCTGCTGACACATCACTGCATCCGGTCAAGTGGACTCCAGCAGCCTGTATAGAAGCATATGAACTCAGCTTTACACTGTGACCTCCAGGATCATAAGTGCACAGTAAGCTCCCTCCTGCTTTGCTCTGTCCTTCCCTGGAGGAGAGGGAGTGATCGCTTAGTTTCCACGACGACGCCCGTGGTCGAGCTAGAAGCCCCATCCTGTAATTGAGGCACTTACATGGCTGAAGCAGCTGCTGCTGCACTAAAGCATCGGCCAGCCCTCCTCCCCCACCCCTGACTCTCTGGCTTTACTACAATTGCTCTATAATCCACTTCACAGTCTCTTCCAATCCTGCCAATACACAGTACGGCAGTGCCTCAATCAGGGCTGAAGAGCATCAGTGGGAGGATGAAGCACTGGTGCTTCTAACAGGGACTAGACTAAAATAGTCTTTTAGCATCTTCTATAGCTAGCTTGAATGTATTATTTTAATAATTTTGTTTTTTTTATGGTCCAAATAAACATCTATACAATTTTCTCCTTAATTCAAATACAGCTGTTCATTCATGACATATAGAGCTTCTTCAGGTTTGCACTGAAGTGATGAGGCTTATCAAACTAGTTACTTATAAATGTATGTTTGTCAATGTTCAAAGACTACAATGTCATACATTATTAAAAACACATATGCATGTTCATTTGAGCTTACTTAACAACTTAACCCTTACAACCCTAGATCCACACTTTGCAGGCAGGTACATTCCATTTTCTTTCTTCATAATTCAGGATTAGAGTAACCTACAGGCATAAGGCACATAACAAACTGCAAGACTTACCCTGGTGGACTCATCATTGTTTGATGAATTATCAGTGTGTAATCCAACTCAGAAAACAAGTAAAAAAAATCTACTTGTTTCAAACTGAACAAAATCATATTTTAAATGAGCAAAAGAGCCTTTTAGTGCATGTTTCCTGCTCTGTCCATATGAACATGCTCAACCTGCATACAGACTCCAGCTGATCAATAGAGGGGTTGGGATCAATGACTTCACTGCTTCACTGTCCCAGATATTGGGTTATACAGGAAAATGAGAAGAAAGCGGCTGTTCGCTCTCTTTGCTCACACAGTGTTCAGACGTCCTGAGAAGAGATAATACTGATACATACACAAATGACAAAAATATCTAAGGATATTCAGGGGGGGTTTTTTCAGAACATTGTCAAGAATTTTGAAGATAATGTATCAAAACATGGTCAAATTCATACAAATATTTTAATTCTCTTACTTCTTACATCTCAAATGAAGACAGATGTAAGTGGCCTATATAATGTAATGTAAATACATTAGATTTTACTTCTTAAATATAATGTCTTATGCAGATGTGATTGTAATGTAATACATTTACTCCTTTATGTTCATACTGTTGCATTGGTGGACAGACTGGAGCAGACTGAAAGACTGGAGAGACTGGAACAAAGGGCCTACCTATATCCAGAGACAGACTACACACCTGGAGAAGATAAGAGAGGGCTGGCCTATAAAGCAGGCACACGTGGGAACGCTAATGTATAGGCAGAGTTAGGGAGTAGACAGGGATGAAAACAAAAACAAAGCCATGTGCTAAAGAGAACATGGCAAAACACAGACAGAAGAACAAACAGACATGGACACAAGGCTTTATTGACTTTAATGTCTTTAAAATTAGGAAACGAGCTTGATAGAAATGTCCTGAACACAAAAATATCTTGTTAGTTTGGAAGTGTTGTTGTAGACACTGGAAATAAACCATTTATTAAATGTAACTTATTAATAGTATTTCTGCACTGGCTCTTTTAAAACAAGGCTTGTGTTGCTTGTTGAATGTTAAATTTAAACACTTACTTTCTTTCACATTACTTTTTTTGCTTAAATGCAACAATATGTTAGTGTTTCATAGAGCACTGGTAGTATGAGTTTGCACATTGTGGGTCAGTTTCCTGAATTAAGCCTAGTCTGGGCATAAATAGCAATAGCAACAGTCATGAATCATTGGTCTGAACCAAGGTTTGTGTTATTTCTTACATCACTGATAGCAAGAGGAAAGGACCACTGTTTGCCCACTGATGGAAAAGTTGGTGGTCCATAAGCATTTGGCTCAGGTTTTTCTGGGTGGTCCACCAGTGATTAAGCAGAGCATTAAACAAAATGTTACTTTTTCCTACTTATTTTTCACTTCCACCTTTCCATTCATTTATTGTTTTTTTCCCTCACATTTGTTTGTAATATTGGTCTTAAGCTTGAAAATAAAAATCTCTGTGAATTTAAAACCTGTTTTTATGTTGTACACCAGACAATATCCCCATGGTCTGATGATGGACCAGCAGTGGTAAACAGGGGTTTGCCAACTTTATTAAGCCAGCAGACAGATATTTACTTGATATATGCAATATATGTGGGATTTTGTATATTCTGGGTTCACACTGCATTTTAGCAGCACACTAAAGAACTTCATTTCATCCTGTCATCATCACCTACATTTGCTGCGTCTCTCTATAGGCTTCTTTCCAAGTGTTGTGCCAAATTCTGCCTGGATCTGACTCCCTTCAGTTGAATGCGTGTCGCACTGCAGAGTGAGAGTGGCAGATTCTTGGACTGGATCTGTTTTTGATTATTAAAAAGGGTCAGTCTACAATTAATGTAAATACCTTGAGGAACCATCATTATGAAGCATGCCAGCTTATTTATTATTCTTTTTAATACTCTTTTTTGGTTTTCTTTTTGAAATTTATTTAGCAGTTTGTTTAAAACATACATTAAAGCATTTTTCGAGAAAACTGATTTATTAATGGATGACTGACTGTTCATTGAATTGTCATATATATCTCCTACAGCCCCTTTGACTTGATTTCTTGCTGCAGCAGAGATAACAGAGATACTATGGTTTGAACTCACGACTGTTTGAGGGCATTCAGGACCAGGATGTGAGGGTGAGGAGGGAGGATGCGTGTGTGTCTTATTAAAGAGCTTCTCGTTACATTTGTGTGCGTGCTTCACATGCTGCACGCTAGCATGTTTTTTTTTTGTTTTTTTTTTGTGTGTGCGTGTGTGTGTGTGTGTGTGTGTGTGTGTGTGTGTGTGTGTTGGCACAGGCATGGCAGCAAAAGACTGAGCAGTTTTGCTGGTGCTGACATGCATGCACTAGCGTGGCTTTCACTGGGTGGCTCCAGCCATGCTAGATTTTTTTGAGGCTGGACCCAGAAGACATTCATTGAGTCCAGGCAGAGAGGCAGAATCTCTCCACATCCTTCACGCCTGTCATGCTGCCAGGTGGGGCGTCCCTAGCACATCCTAGGAGAATGCTAATAAGAGAAGGAGAGTTACATATTTTCAGACACATTTTTCTTCTGAGAGATGTTTGGAGGTGGTTTCAGAACCCAGCTGGCACATATGACCAATCTTCAATGTGGAAATGTGGTTGAGACAATGTCAGATTTGAAGTAATGTTGAAAGGATGCTTAAAAGTAATTTGATGTACAAATGTTAACAAAACACTTCAGAACTGTCTTTGAAAATGATGAGTTATAATATCAGTGTTTAATTACATTGAAACAACATTGATACATTGTGATATCAATTTATTGATTTCTTTATTAAAATCAAAAGTTGATTTTACCATAAGCTAACAGCAAGAGTTATTTTTAGTGAGTAGATAGCTTAGTTTTTTGTATGATTCTTGTTTTGGGTGTCACTGATTTGTCTTTTGGAAGTCCTGCCCTTAACATTTTTTAGATAGTGTGGCATGACCTGAAGAAGGCTGTGAACCCAGAGCATCTTGATAAAGTTCAAATATTTGCAGAAATAAATGGTCCACATTTTATTTTCAAATTTGTCTTGCAGCTACAGGAAACAGTTGTTGAAGGCAATCTTCACGGAGAACTACAAGTTCATTCAAGGGTTCACTGTTTCTAGCATGTACTTTTGATTTACCGAATGTGCCCAATAAAAACATGAATAGTACAACTGTTTGTATGATAGCTTAGTTAGTGTGTTTGTCTATAACTGTAACACCTAGATAACAATCAGATGGCATATATTTTAGTAATCAATACAGATATCAAATCCAAAATGTATTTGTATAGTGCTTTTCACAACTGAAGTTGTCACAGAGCAGCTTTACAGAAATCAAGAAATAAAAAAATAAAAAAATCTGGGTAATTGCATTGGGTTCATTTACTTTCTCTTGCAACTGCTGTTAAATATATAGCATACTGCTTTATTTACAATGTACAGTGCAATGTTGGAACATTAAACACAAGGCAAATATATGTGCAAGGATGACTATTTGGGCATAATAGGCCTGTTCCTCATGGAGAGTAAGCACCTGTGAAAGGAACTGAGCTTTTAATTGATTTCAAAGAGGCTGAATGCTCTGTTCGGCTGTCAGGCAGCATTCCACAGCCTTCTCTCTGACACCACCAGCTTCCTCTCAGGTAGCTCAGCAGGTGTTTCACGCTGAGAGAAAATAGATGCTTGGACAGCAGTATGCTTATCTAGCTCAGGCACATGTCCACATGTGGAGAAAGCCCATTACTGGAGCTACTCGAGTGGCAGCAATCACAACACAAGCAGGAACAATGTAGCTGGGACTTGTCAATAAGGCTGTCTTTCCATTGGCTCCCCATGGCTTCATGATGCAGATGTAATTGGACGTGTTTCAGTTCTTGACACCCTTGTTGACAGCTGAGCTCATTGGGCTGGCAAAGGAAAAAAAAAGGCCTCTTGCAACAGAACACACCGTCACTGCTCATGTACACGACCTTCGTGACATGATAATCTCCTCTGTTGTCAGACTACCATGACATTAGGGCAACAGGCCTATTAATCCTTATTTTAATCCCAGTTTGAAACACGCAATTTCCTTCCCCCTGACCCCCCTCCCACTTCACCCACTAATACTCTTCACATGCAAAGACAAGTGGCAGATGCATTTTAACATGCATTCCTGCATTAAAGCAGTAATTCAATGGAATTAATTAATTAATTTATTTATTTATTTATTAGACTTTTTCCAGGAAATCGTATAGTTTTCTATAAAACTGAATAAAAATAACTGAAATTGAAGTTTCAAAATGGTTACTACAGGCATTAGCTACACATAATTGTTTATGGATGCCATATAGTGTCAACCCCATAAGCAAGTCTATTAGAAATGAAAATATAATGTGTTACAAGACAAGGTGGGCTCTGATTAGGCCCCATTAACCTTCAGAACCCTAGGGCAATATAACAGAATGTTTTTGTAGTTTGACATTTTTTATTCACCAAAAATGTTTAAAGTATTTTGAGGAGACACACATGCCAGATATTGTTATTTTTAGAAGATCCTAGGCGACTCAACTTTCCTTTACAATGTAAATATTAACAGAATTTAATATTCTATGAGTTTGGCCATGTTTTGATGAGAAGTTTCCTTGCACCTACTTTTTTTTGCTTATAATGACTGAAATAACTTTATATCTCAGAAATCCTATTGCAAATTGATCATTTGAGTGTTTTGCAATGCAAGAATTTTGTTGACTTTTGATGAGAATATGTTTTTCAGAATGCTTCACTGGGGTCCAGATAAAATACTTTGTTATTTACATACCTAACAGTATTAAATCTTCTGAAATCTTCTCATTTTCCTCTGTAACCTAATATCTGGGACAGTTATATCATCATTTCCAACCCCTCTTGCTGATTAGTCAGAGTCTGCATGCAGGTTGAGCAAGTACACATGAGCAGTAAACATGCACTGGAAAGCTTCTTTGGCATTTAAAGTGAGATTTAATTCAGTTGGAATATAAATGAAATGATTTCTTTAGCTGGATTACTTGCTTGCATTATCACACAATGATGAGTAAGTATTGTAGTTTGATATGATAGGTGTGTCGTGTCTTACTCTGATCCTGAGTTATAGATGAAAAAGGCATGTAACTGCCTACAAAGTGTGGATCTAAGAGTTCTAAAAGTTCATGTATATCAATAATAGATCATTGGTTCATCACACTGCTCAGTGGCATAAAGCATAAATGTAAGATGAAGAAAGAGGAGGAGGAACATATACACTATTCTTGTGGCTGTTTCAGTGTGTGTGTGTGTGTGTGTGTGTGTGTGTGTGTGTGTGTGTGTGTGTGTGTGTGTGTGTTTAAAACCTGAAATGTGATCCTGTGATTCTTCCTGCTCAAACTGCTCATGTGCTCAATAATTCACACACGGTCAAGGCAGATCACTACTCAGAACTGCTGGAGAGAAACACTGATATCCTGAGATGGATGTCCCAGAAGTGGAGGACACACCCTAGGCAACACATGCACATCTAATAATACAAGTTAAAATGCTAATAATAGAGAATGTATAAATATTCCCTTTGTCTACTGTAACACAAGTGGCAGCAACACAAACAATGACAAAGGAAGTGCATCAGACAGGGTCGCAGGAGTCAGTCACACAGTCTCCATGACGTCCAGTTACACTCTGTGTGCAGCTCTATATATAGTAGTGCACTGGCCTCGATGACCCACCAGGGCCTCTAAATATAGCATTCGGCTCACTTTCCTCTCTGGTTCCAAGCAGGACAGCCGATTGGCTTTCACAGCTGCAGGTGAAGGAGAGGAACATCCACTGGCAGGAAAGGGGATGGTGGAGGAGTGGTGGGGGAGGGGCAGGGGTTTGGTTTGGGGTGGGGGTGGAAAAGTGAACCGATATCCCTGCATTGTGTTACAGATGCTCATGTGTGCCCCCTAAAAGCTTTAGTCATCAAGGGGCTAGTAGAACTACTCAGCAAGATGTTTTCTATCTATCTATCTATCTATCTATCTATCTATCTATCTATCTATCTATCTATCTATCTATCTGTCTATCTATCTATCTATCTATCTATCTATCTATCTATCTATCTACACTATATGTCCAAATGATTGTGGTCACCCTGGTTGAATGCATTCAGTTACTTTAAATTCAACCCTTTCCTGACACACATGTGTAAATGCACACACACAGCAGGTCAAGTCCCTGTCGAGAAGTACTGCCAATAGAATAGGACTTATCATTGCTGATAAACATGAACTTATGAACTGGCATGATGTCTAATATCAGCTGGAGAATAAAGTCCCCCAACATTGAGCTGTAGAGCAGTGGAACTGTGTTCTCTAAAATTATTCTCTGTATATTATATATACATCCAATACGTTTGGGATGAGTTTGGGAGTTGGGAATGAGTTGGGTTGGTGATCTTTCAACATCCTGACTTGCTCCAAGTCATTTAAAGAAAACCTTTTCTAGACAGTAGAGACAGTTACTCCAACCATAGCAAGATAGAAGAAGCAATAATTGAACCCAATACTTTTGTCCATATAGTGTAAACACTCATTGACAAAAATGGAGTTGTTGAAACTTAAGATTAAGTTAAGTTGATTTAATTATGATATATTCAAATTATTACAACATTAGCGTGAAAGGAAAGGTTATTTGGGGAAACCTGTGGAACTGAAAGGTTCTATTACACTCTTGGGCCTCTAGTTTGAATACAAGATGAGATAAGATTGAGCATGGAGGCCTACAGATTTCGTATGGCATTCTGCACCACAGTTGCCCACAAGGGAACCAGTCTTGTGACTGGAAGGTTTCTGGTTCAAATCCATTAACTGGCAGGGCAAGGCACTTTACTCAACAACTGCTCCCCGGGAGCCATGGATAGGGCTGCCCACTGCTCCGGGCATGTGTGCTCACTGCCCTCTAATGTGTGAATTCATTAGTATGTATGCATCACTGTGTTTCGATGGGTTAAATGCAGAGGACAAATTTTCCCGTGTACCTTTACCTTTGCCTTTCAATAATGCAGCTGGGACTGTAGATCCTGCTGAAGTTAGTGTCCTGCTTAGTTCCATGAATGCTTGATTGCTGATAAATCTGGCATTTGGGCAGATGTCTGTTTAGAACAATGAGAAAGAGGAGAGCAAAGTAGGACAGTTGGAATGTAGACAACATTCTAGGAGAGTGTGAACCAGGAGGACAATATAGGACAGTATAAGTGAAGAAAACATTCTAGAACAGTGTGAACATGGAGGACAATGTAGGGCAGTTTGAATGCAAAGAACATTCAAGAATAGTGTGAATGATGTGGACAATGTAGGACAGTATGGATGTAGAGAACACTCTAATTCTCTCTTTCTATCAATGATAATTCTAGATCAAAATCCCCACTCTAACTAAAAAATATCCATACTTTTTTAAATATAGGTATATTTTAATATTTTTGCAATAAACATAATATAAAGCATTTTAGCAAATAGCTGCTAATGTTAAAATCAAATGATAAATGAATACTGAACAATGAAATGAATCTCTCCTTCCTTATCGATTAAGTCATGTAAAGGCCTATTTGCTGGACACATGTGAGCAGCCTGCAAAGAAATCACCTTGATTTAGAAGGCAATTGTCTGTTGAATAGTACTCTTGGCCACACTGATGGAGAGCAATTCCATGTATATCCAAAACGCAGCTAAACGTTTGTATTGATTGCACTCTGAAGCATCGATCTTTTCATGAATTACTGGACATGAGCCAGAGGCACTTGTGTAATGAACTACAAGGAAATAGATGCCTTTGAAATAGATGAACAAAGGCTAGTGTGCAACATCCGTAGGGTCAAGCGAAGCACACTTCCAGAGAACACTGGAATTGCAAACGTTTCCTTGTTCAGCTGCTGTGTATGTGTTACATAAGTGAGTAAGTCAGGACAAGGGCTAAAATCAAAGATCTCCGCCACCGCAGCTCTTCCTGAACTCTGTGTTCTTTCCACTGGTCACAAGTCAAAGTAGGAAGTTCATGAACACCCTGTGATTCCATACAAACAGGAAAAATTCCTCTGAAAGTTGGCTGTAACAATTGGAGTCAGAGCCAAAGAAAACCTTCCAATGACAATTTGAAAATGAATCACAAGCGAGGGTCTTAGACATACCCTAATGTATTGCTCAGAACTGCTATGCAAGTAAATCTGATAAAAAATTAAAAAAAAACAACAACAAAAAAAAAACTCTTCACCTCTTTAATATTCAGATACACTATATGGACAAAAGTGTTGGACAGGTGCTCATTTATTGTTTCTTCTGAAACCAAGCATACTAAAAAGAGTTAATCCTGCTTGTGGTGGAGTAACTGTCCCTACAGTCCAGGGAAGGCTTCATTTTTGATTATAAACACTGCTATGAATATTTGATTGCATTCAACAAGAGCCTTAATGAGGTCAGGATGTAAGATTATCACCTCACCAGCTCATCCCAGAAGTACTGAATAGAAGTACCATCATTCCACAAAACACAGTTCTACTTTTCCACAGCTCAGTGCTGGGGGGCTTTATATGGCTCTAGCCAATGCCTGGCGTTAAGCACTGTGCCAGTAGATTTATGTTTATCTGCTCCAGAGAGTCTTGTGCAGTTGGCAGTACTTCTCTACAGGGACTAGTTAACTGTGTGTGTGTGTTTGCACATCCATGTCAGCAATGGGTACAACATAAAGTAGCTGAAAGCATTCATTAGAAGTGGTGTCAATATCACAAACATTTGGGCATATAGTGTATTCAGTGGCAACTAAATGAGAAGGGGTTCAATATGAACATGACCCCAGAGTTGAAATCCCAGTAAAATGTAAGTAACAACATACCTGCAGGAGACCAGGTACAATTTCTAAGAACTTGTCTGGAGGTTTCCAGACAATACAGTGTAAATACCAGCAAAGAAAAGCAAATAATAAAAAAAAAAATCTAGTATCCTGTTAATGCCACAGGTTTTGAATATTAAAGAACTGATGTGTGTCATATTTTGGGAAAGAAAACCACATGTTTTTGTCACAATGTGACTCAGAAGTAAAAACTATATAAAGTGCTCAAACATGTCACTATAAAATGTACACACATGTAAACCAGTAATGTAAAGTAATTATGTACTTTTTATTCAATTGCATTAATATGTAAATTTAAATAACAAGCACAACTCCAATAAAAATTAATTTAGACTTCTAAGTGTGACTGCACCTGACTCATTCCCTAAACTAATGCTATGTGCACATCTGTGTATTAGTGCATTAGGTTACCTGTATGAAAAACTACTCTTCAGATCAGAGCCTTGTCTGTGACTTCATGTCAGTCACTTTATGAGATATTCTCAACATCCCATTACTCCTCGCCCATCTCCATTGGTTTGGCTAGAAAAACATGGAGGAATATGGTAAGCGCCCTGCATTGGCAGGTTCTTCAACTTTGCTGTAAACAAAAAAAAAAAAAAAACAAGGAACATGCTAAAACATGCTTATCCTAAATGTAGAAGGGGATGAAGTTGGATGCAGAATTAGCAATAATTTTCCTGGAAAAGTGTGTAAATGCTGTGAATCTGTATCGTTTGTTGCACTGATTGAGTGACAGACTTTACATAATGAATCAGTAGATACATTTTATAACCAAAACTATCTTCTGCCCAGTTCTCCCTATGGCCAGTCCATCACTGTGCATGGCACAGATACCTTGGGTCATTTAAGTCTGTGGCACACATTCACATCAGACAGGAGCAAATTAAAGTAATTGCAGATGAAATGATCAGGCAAGGAAACAGCTTTCACAGGCTGTGCATGAGGGTGCATACAGACTGGTTAATATCTAGTGTGGCACAGCATGGATTTGGCTCATCACATAGGCCATAGTGTCACACCATCTACTTTCAGTCACTGTGTAGTGTAGCCTGGAGTTTACATACTGTGTTATTAACATGTAACTCCTAACAGTTAACAATACTATCAGACTATAATGCACTAAAGATGTTTACCTGCTAACACAGGTGGTGAATAATGATCTCATAGAAGTTATTTGCAAAGAAATACTGGACAGTAAAATACATCCTCATAGAAGCAGTAAATGTCCAGGTAAAATTCTCATCCCAGCACACCTCTGACATAGGGGTCTGGTGGATACTGTGGCCAAATACCATTACTATACCAGGAAGTTTTTGTAGTACAGATCCTGCTGAATTCTTGACTCATATCAGTTGAAAAGTCAAGCTTAATGGATAATGTGTTTGTAGGGCAGTGGGTTATGGCAGGAGAACAGAGAGGAGAGTGGTTGGCTTTCAACCAAGGCCTTACTACATGCTTTCTTCATCAGGCTTGCAAGCACATGAGTCCATGTGAAACTCATAATGCATGCAGATCACCTGCTCTTTATACTCGGTACATAGAAAGAAAGGCTTTTTGAAATCTCCCTGGCCAGTGACTCAGACCATATGAATTATTCGGCACTAATAGAAATATTATCATTCAGTAGCATAGGAAATCATATTGGCCCCTGCTGGCTGTGTCTATAGTCAGATCAGAGGCAGTGCTATGTTTGACATTACCCACTACCCTACCCCCTCCCACCCGAATATAGTGCACTACTTGTCCAGTTGGGACCCATTTAGGATCCAACCTATGTAACAGATACATTAAGCAGGCAGACAGGAAGTGGTGCAGTATAGATCTGTTTGGGGGGGGTCACATGAATAAAGCAGTAGTAGCAGGAAGTTACATTAAGATCTCCTCAGGAAACAGCATGCTATTAATCCCCCACCAAACATAATAATCAATTCCACCTTTTCTGAGAAGAGAAGACCTGGTCCAGGTCAAGGAAGATCATATATGTCTGTTGTGGTGGGCTTTCACTCATGGGACATGCATACAGTATATTAACCTCAAATGGACTACAAGGGAATTCCCATTAAGAGTGGGAGGTTGAGTGGACAGACTAAAACTGGCGGTCATATTACCTGTTATCTCTAAGGCTAGATTTATTTGTTGAACTTCACTATACTTCCCTCTGTCTACATACAGTTGTTTGGAAAAAATTGTACTCTATTAACACGTTTTGTTTGTTTGTATGTTTTTTACATATTGAAACATTTGGACATTTTACCTTCATATGAACATTTTTTTATAGATGAGTAATGTAATTTAATAAAACATAAACTAAAATAAATGTAAAAGAAATTTAATATAAATGCACATTTATTGTGAGGAAAAAAATAAGACACCCCTACATTTATCACTACTTAAATTGTTAAAATTAGAATTAGGTGCAGATTATTAGAACTGGGTTAAAGATAATTTTGAAATCCTATTATTGAAACCTCAAACATTACTTTGGTTTGCTCTTGATTGTTGACTATGCCTTCTGAGGTCTTGAAAGAAAGGAGGTTGTAGATGCATTTGAGTCTGGGAAGGTATTTTAAGAAAACTCAGAACAATCACAAATCCGCTGGTCTGTTCTGGTCTGATTGTAGTGTACAGTTTATCTCCTTATGTTCTCTATTTTCTCCAGTTCTGTTTATCTGGATCATTTGTGTTTTGTCTTTGCTCCTTTTCCATGCATATTTTGAAGGATTACCTGCTTTTACACACCTCCTGCATCTCTGAAAATGCTAGTTAATGAGATGATTCATTGAATTAAGTGTATTTAGAGCAGGTAATCTACTAAACATGCAGGGCATGAGTTTGAGAAACAGTTGGTTGCATTTGGCAAGAAAGTTCCAAATGAATGTCATTTACAAATATCATATGTCTTAGGGTCATAGAGAGATAGAGGAAAATAGTACAAAAGTTATTTTTTTAAGTACACTTTAAAAACTTTAGAGATGGAAGTTATAACTGGAACTGGTCTGTCAATCTGAGGAACAGATGTGGAGCAGAGAATGTACAACTCACTGACATGAAAATTATCTACACAACATAAAAGAGAAGCAAATTATTATCTGTCTCAACTTTCCATTCATGTCTGAAAGCAACAAGTCAACTTCCTGCCATCACTAACTGAATCTATTGTCTATTGTGAAGCCAGGGTCATTTGGTGTTCTTAGATGTTACACACAAACTGCCTCACCAGCTGAGCCACCCAGGCACACACACACACACACACACACACACACACACACACACACACACACACACACACACACACACACGTCATTTGTGTCAACACCCACAGTGAACATAAAAGCTTGGCTTAGCCTGGAGCGTGGTTTCTCTGAGAAAACATTTTTTTTGTAATTCTTGGGGACGGATTTCCACTGACTGAAACATTAGAAGGCTTGAAAGACCCTTTAGTTGTCCTTCTGGAGTCTCCTACCTTGCCTCATCCACAGCTGCATACTATGAGCACAGAGTGGCATGCAAGAGGCCTTTTTATCAGATTCATGTTTTGAGTACAATTCTGTGGAGAATTTCCGTAAGATTAGGAATTCTGCTGGTAGACCTGTATGACTGGACATATATATATATATATATATATATACAGTGGGGAGAACAAGTATTTGATACACTGCTGATTTTTCAGGTTTTCCCGCTTGCAAAGCATGTTGAAGACTGTAATTTTTATCATAGGTACTCTTCAACTGTGAGTGATGGAATCTAAAACAAAAATCCAGAAAAATACATTGTATGATTTTTAAATAATTAATTTCCATTTTATTATGTGAAATAAGTATTTGATACACCAGAAAAAGAAACTTAATATTTGGTACAGAAACCTTTGTTTGCAATTACAGAGATGAGACGTTTCCTGTAGTTCTTGACAAGGTTTGCACACACTGCAGCAGGGATTTTGGCCCACTCCTCCATACAGATCTCCTCCAGAGCCTTCAGGTTTCGTGGCTGTCGCTGGGCCACACGGACTTTAAGCTCCCTCCAAAGATTTTCTATTGGATTCAGGTCTGGAGACTGGCTAGGCCACTCCAGGACCTTAAGATGTTTCCTACGGAGCCACTCTTTAGTTGCCCTGGCTGTGTGTTTTGGGTCCCAGCCACGACCCATCTTCAGTGCTCTTACTGAGGGAAGGAGGTTGTTGGCCAAAATCTCACGATACATGGCTCCATCCATCCTTCCCACAATACGGTGCAGTCGTCCTGTCCCCTTTGCAGAAAAGCATCCCCAAAGAATGATGTTTCCACCGCCATGCTTCACGGTTGGGATGGTGTTCTTGGGGTTGTACTCATCATTCTTCTTCCTCCAAATATGACGAGTGGAGTTTAAACCAAAAAGTTCTATTTTTGTCTCATCAGACCACATGACCTTCTCCCATTCCTCCTCTGGAGCATTCAGGTGGTCATTTGCAAACTTCAGACGGGCTTTGACATGCATTGGCTTGAGGAAGGGCACCTTGCGTGCACTGCAGGATTTCAATCCTTGACGGCGTAGAGTGTTACTGATTGTTTTCTTTGAGACTGTGGTCCCAGCTCTATTCAGGTCATTGACCAGGTCCTGCCGTGTAGTTCTGGGCTCATTCCTCACCTTCCTCAAGATCATTGATGCTCCACGAGGTGAGATCTTGCATGGCGCCCCAGACCGAGGGAGATTTTCCATTATTTTGCATTTCTTCCATTTTCTAATAATTGCACCAACATTTGTTGCCTTCTCACCAAGCTGCTTGCCTATTGTCCTGTAGCCCATCCCAGCCTTGTGCAGGTCTACAATTTTATCCCTGATGTCCTTACACAGCTCTCTGGTCTTGGGCATTGTGGAGATGCTGGAGTCTGACTGATTGAGTGTGAGGACAGGTGTCTTTTATAACGAGTAACGAGTTCAAACAGGTGCAGTTAATACAGGTAATGAGTGGAGAACAGGAGGGCTTCTTAAAGAAGAAGTAACATGTCTGTGAGAGCCAAAATTCTTACTGGTTGATAGATGTTCAAATACTTGGAAATGAATTATTTAAAAAATATTACAATGTATTTTTCTGGATTTTTGTTTTAGATTCCATCCCTCACTGTTGAAGAGTACCTATGATAAAAATTACAGTCTTCTACATGCTTTGGAAGCGGGAAAACCTGAAAAATCAGCAGTGTATCAAATACTTGTTCTCCCCACTGTATATATACATACATTTATATATATACTCACAATTTGTCTGTTGTCACCTTCACGCACGGTCCATCCTTGGCTGGCATTCCATCAGATGTGAAATGACATCACCATGGCATGGCCAGGCAACCAGCCTGGGGGACAAGGTACACGCCGCAGGGAAATGCGGACATTATTTTGGAGGAACAGCTGATAGAGGCTCTGATTGTGTGCAGGCTGGCACAGCTCTAGACTCCAACAGCTGTTGGCCTGTGAGGTGACAGACGGGAACATAACAACCCCAAACAATGAGGCGCAAATGAGATGGCCACTATTGGGATCCGATAAAAGACCTTCACTTGCGTTTCAATGGCATCACTGATAGTGATGTCCCTTTAAGCCTGCTCTGCCTGTAATTGCTGCTATTTGGTACAATTACAATTTAATGATGCAAAGGGTTCGATGGTGGATTGTGTGTTAGCTGCAACATTGACAGGTCTTTTTTTTAAATGGAGGAGATAAATGGAGGTGGTAGTTTCTCATGCACACACACACAAACACACATAAAATCTCCAAAATGACAGCATGACTGGAGAAGGAATATTTTTCAAAGATAAAGGATATTTCACAAAATTCTGGACAATTATATTGGTCAATTAGTTATAAAACATTTACACAATGTTAAGAATAAAAAAATGAGTGTGAAAGCATCAATATGTGTGCATCCTTGACACACATTGAAATGCACATGGCAACTGCAAATGGACACACTCTGTGTCCCTCTCACTCTCCCTCACCTCCTCTGGTTGGCTGATCACTTGATGGGTTATTGTTAATGGTCTGGAACACAAAGCCTGCTGGGAAAGTGGCCATAAAATTGATTTTTAATAGTTTTATGACACATCCGCTAGGCAGCCGACCCTCTGAGTGACACCAGTCATGGAGTTTAAATACATTCCATGTCACACCTGATCCCAAGCCATGCCCATTGAATGGGAAAGTCAGTGGATAGAAGTGGAACGGGATCAAATGAAAAAAGGAGTGAAGACCTGTTTTTCCCCCAGACAGTGCCGTCCTTGAAACCCTTCCATCCTTGGGCTTTGGGAGCAATGATGTGGGAATAGAAAAATCAGTCAATGCTGATTTGATTTTGTAGCTCTAATTAAGTGCAATGTTACTGGTGACTGCTTCCCATTTGCCAGCAATTAGCAGAAAATAGGGAAACCTGGAAATGGAAATGAGCTAATGGGATAACACATAATCAGGGTCGATGGTAATATACTCATCATAAACCTCTACTCACACACTGCAGGATAAAGGAAATGAAACTGTCAAATTAGACCTAAAGGCCAATAAATGCTGATAAACAGACAAATATGTGCTGCTATTGATTTTCCAAGGAAAATAAGAATTTCTGGACATAAGGATTCCTTACTTATAGCTAAATAATGTCAAAGTCATTATCTAACCACCTGACTACATATGATGATATAAATCATTTCAATCGTCTCATTTCTAACACCAGTTGAAAACAGATGCTACCCTTTCCATTGTATGAACAATCTTATTCCATTTATTTGCATTGATGTTGAAAATGCATTTTTGTTCTTTGCTTATAAGTTTCCAATTTCTGAATGATAAGATTCAGTTGCAGCACTGATTGAATTCCATGTTGATGAGGCAACTGAAAGGACAGGAAAGACCTTATGTATGTGGCAGTGAACACACACACACACACACACACACACACACACACACACACACACACACACACACACACACACACACACACTCATGCAGGTGAATTTTACATGCTTTAATGCTCATCCAGCATGCAGATAAAGTGTTGTAGTGTTTAGAATTATGAGACCACCTTTAGGCTACAGTTCCTGACCTTTTTCCTAAAGACATCATTGTACAAATATAACCTTGGTGTGTCTAACAGTAAATTAGCTATACAAATTTATTATTTTTCCTCCAGTTTCATGTGGACCATTGTCCCAGGAAACCCCTTGTTTTGGGAAACACTTGTTATATAAAAAACATAAGCTAGTTTTATATAAGCTATTGTTATATGAAAAACATAAGCTAAAAAAAAATAAGAACTAGTTAACAAACTACTTAGCAATACCAAGCTTTGTGGAAACTCTTGTAGTTGGAAAAATAGCTTACTTACCTTAGGAATAAGCGGTTCAGAAAATGGATGGATGGATGGATGGATGGATGAGATGTAGGTGCTGCAAAACTAACTATGCACAGGGTAGAACCTAGACTCTTGATGTCATTGGTGGCCTTGGTGACCATCAAATAGGTCATCATTAGAACCCAGATTGCAGAACTATGCTTCTGAACCCCAGCAGAGCAGTGGAACAGTCTGTTAAAGATACACTGCCGGTGAGACAGGGGCCTTCTTCTGATTACAGTCAGAATACTTCTGTCACCAGCGGTGGAGGCCTACCAGTCTCTTCATGGTAACAAAAGTCACCAGATCTCTCTTTCTTCTGAATAACATTCCAAATATTTAGAAACATGTTTTGTCATTCTAAGGTTTGAGCAATCTAACTCTGATCTAACTCTGTCCTGCCAAAGAGAAGGTTAAGGTGCACAGGTAGAGGAGCTGGCATGAAAAAGGCAGATGCTGGAGGAAGACAGGGTCCTTATAGCTTTTCCTCTCATGGTTGTTCAGAAACAGAAGCTGAAGCAGAGAGGAGTGTGCCAGACCTCCATAGAGAAGATGAGCAGGAAAGAAAGGAATTAATTAAAGAAGTAGAAGGCTAAGGAGGAAAGAGCAAGCAGCAGCTAAAGGTCATGAAGGAGGTGAAAAAAGGAAATGTCTGCAGTATTAAACCTTTAGAAGCCTAGGCCAATTTTATGGGATGTTTTCATAGTTAGACCTATCTTAATCCTTAATTCATAAAAATATCTGAGAATTTTATAGGAGAATGTAAAAATTAAATAGTTATATGAATGTGACCACATTTATTTATTTTTATAAACATTTATATCCTTAGCCCCTGTCCCTCACTGGCCAGGGTTGAGAATATACATCTGGACCGAGCAAAAAACATGCACTGGAAGACTCCTTTGGCACTTAAACTGGGATTTAAATCAGTTGGAAATGAGTAAATTTGACCAGAATGGGTAAGTCTGGTTTAGTCTAAGATAAGAGTAGTTTTTATTATATGAGTATCATGTCTATAGATTACTCTGATCCCAAGTAATGAATCAACAAAATGTGGATCTTAGGTACTAACAGTTAAAAGGAGAAAGTGAAGAATTGTTCCTTGATGCTACATGTACTACCCAATATATACACGTATATACCCCACTTTATATTCAGTGTCTCTAACTTTATGAAGGCAGTTACCCTCATCTTATAACACGAGAGCATATGGTGCTGGAGATAAGATACATTTGTGGAATTAACAGAATAGCAGCTAAAACAAGGTTGAAACGGATGCATTTACACAAACTTCACAACTATAATCCCCAGGTGACCATGAGCACTTTAAGGAAACAATTAAATACACTTATATTCCAAGGGACTGAAATGGTGACCTTCTGGATCCAGGGCCACTTCTCTAACCCTTCACATCTCTCTTCGGCCTTGGCTGCCCCCCATCTGAAAGGTTAAAGGTAGAAACAGTGACAGTCATAGTGCATATCCACAGAGAGAGTTTATCTCTTTTGCTGTGCTGTTTCTTCATTCCCCCTACACTTTCTACCAGTCAAGGGTATTGAACTGGCAATCTTCTGAATCCAAGCGTGCTTCTCTGACCTTTCATAAAGGCAGCCCCCTGTCTGAAAGGCTAAAGGTAAGAACAATAATGATCTTAGAGAGCAGAGACAGCAAAGACAGAGACAATCAGTCTTGCTGCAGTGACTGTGGGTGGCATGCGGTGACCTTGCTGGACACCAGGGGATCAGGAGATTAAGGGTTTGACCTTTAGGGAAGTGTGTAGAGGTAATTTCTGACTACATGAATATGCAGTGTTCCCTTCCCTCCTTTCATCTCATCACAAGCATCTACGTTTGCCATACTCCCCCATGAGGGAGCAAGGCTATAGTCAGTCTCACACACAGACACACACAGACACACACACACACACACACACACACACACACACACACACACACACACACACGCACAATGTATAATGCTACTGCTTTTACTTCTGTTGATGTGCAGGGTTGGTGTTCCAGTTAAAATGATCTACTTACAACTTGGTGATTGTGACATCCTGCTTCAAACTAGACACACCAAAGGAATTAGGACACAGCTCTTAATCACTGAATTCAGGTGATTTAATCAGTCCCATGTTTCAAATGAAGCATGGAGCTATACACCATTGTAAGAGTTTTTCCCTCCAAGATTCTATGATCCATTGTGAGTGGTATTATTAAAAATTGGAAGCACAGAAACCAAATAAAGTTACAGATCATGGTCTCAGAGTGCTGACACACATAGTGCATGAACACTGTTGACACAACAATGGCCAATTGCTATATGAGCCTTATATAACCCAGCACAATGCTGAACTTTGTAGCAGTGGAACCATGTTCTATGGAGTGATTTGTCACATTTGCTCTACCTAGCATTCTGATGTCTGGGTTTCGTGAATCCCATATGATTTCTACCTCCCAGACTGCACTGTGCCAACTTGAATGTTTGGTAGAGGAGGGATAATGCTATGGTGTTATGAGGTTGACATAGTCCCCTTAGTTCCAGTGAAATCTTAATACTTCAACGTACCAAGACATTTTTGAAAACTATTTGCTTCAACTTAATGGAATCAATAGCAGGAAGGCCATTTTTCTGTTCCAGCAAGGGCCATACCTCAAGTCCATCAGTAACATAAACTAGAACGTAAGCCAGACCATCCCATTCTCTTATCCAACATCAGTGTCTGAGCTAACAAATGCTCTTGTGGATGAATGGGTAACATTTCCCACAGACACACTTCAGAATCTTTACAGAAGGAGGAAAAAAACCTTCTTAATTTTCAACGGACGTCAGTGTACAATGATCTTATTCCAAATTAATTTTGTAACATCTGACAAATCTGCTACATTCACAAAAACATAGACAGGTTCAGGTATATACCGATTCAATAACCCAGACCGGCGGTAATCAAAATTTCCCTCCATGATGCACCACATTCCATTATTCTAGTAGCATATGGTCAGTTAGATTTCAATAATATTCCACTGCCTAAATATTCCAGTACATGTTGGGGGGGGGATTCATCTTTTGATGATCCAAGAAGTGAATGTCATAAAAGCACTTGTGAGAGGAAAATACAGTGATAGACAGGGTGTGCATCTGGAGCTTTCTGTGTGCGTGGGGAGAGGGTGTAATTTGTCACGCAAACCAGAGTATTAACGACAGCTTCCCTGTCGTGATTAGCTGCTCCCTACTGCTTTCTCTAAAAAAAAAAGGGTAATCCCATACCAGCATTCATGTGAGTGTGAGACAAAGTGCGAGAGAACGAGAGAGAAATCCAGAGACAGAGAGATAGAGCGTGTGAGAGAGAGAGGCACATACACACAGCCTTGAGGCCATTGTGATGATGATGGTGATGATGATGATGATGCAGCAGTGAAGTGGGATACCACGTAATAGCTTCCTCCGTCAGAGCGCGTGATGCTGCGGTACAGTGGGGGGAGGGAGGTCGAAGCCTGAAACAGCCCCGCTGGTCACTTTTGTGCTAGAGCGGAGGGGGGCCAGGCGGGGCTGCAGAGAAGCAGGAGTGGTGGTTATAAAACTGGAGTGTGTCAGAGAGAAATGAGGCACTGCCAGGCTGTGACGCAGATGCAAAGATTTCTGGACCACAGAGTGACGGACATGGACACACACCGCACTCTGATTCATAACCCTGCGTATCCGTGTGTATGCTGGGATGCTCTGCGCGAGGGAGAACCAGCCAATCAGAGCAGAGGTGACTCCCATCATCATAAGGACATAAACCACCATTTGCCCATATTTGGGAATGTTTTGAACTCGCGTCTATCTAAGACTGCTTGTTTAAGGAAGGTAACTTTATGTACTATACAGGGGTTCTACAGCACACAGTCACTTATAAGGATATTAATGTAGGTACTGATGGTGTCCTTTGGCCAGTTTGAAACCTTTTCATTCATACTGCACACAATGTAGTGCAGGGATAGGCTGGCAATCCTGGTGCTGGAGTGCCAGGTTCCCTGCTCTCAACCAGTGGGCTTACTTTAATACTTTGATTGTGGTCTGCGTGTTTTAATCAACCACTAGTGAAGCTCTATAAAAGGATGTGGAAAACAGAAACCTGAAGAAGACTTCCTTATTCATGACCTGGCACTTCCTCCACAGCTCTGTGACATTTCTGCAGACATATCTTTGGGGAAAAGTAGATGATGAGGGCCTTGTGTTTTAGCTACCCTTTTCATCTGCCTGGCTTTAGACTAGGATGTAACACAAGTGAATTGAATCAGGTAGAGGATTGAGCAGGAAGAGGACTGGGAGTGCCTGCCCCGATTTATGTAGCTCCCAGGAGGTCCCAAAGTTTCCCGTTGCTACATACTCTTCACTGGCTTTAAGTAGCTGCCTGTTACAGAAGTAAAATCCTGAAACTCTAGGGTCAGTCTTGGGTTTTTCCAGTTTAAACTGAAGACCATGCTTTTGGAAAAGCCTTTGAAGCAAAGTAAAGTGGTGTGTGTGTGTGTGTGTGTGTGTGTGTGTGTGTGTGTGTGTGTGTGTGTGTGTGTGTGAGAGAGCGAGAGAGAGAGAGAGAGAGAGAGAGAGAGAGAGACTTATCATAACTGTGCTCCAAATAAGGTATATTTTGTCCCATCCTTGATTGGTCTCAGTCACCATTTTATTTGTTGTATACTTACACCAGTGTCTGATTCATCCTAATCCCCAAATACGTTTCTGATTTCCCCTGGTCTCTGATTGGTCCTAACCACCATCTTGTTTATTCTAAGACCTCCCCTGGGCTCTGATTTGTCCCAATCATCTTGTTTATTCTGTTTGTTTATTTTACCAACTGTGGTTTGTTTATTTTTTGATTATTTTATCATGGTAACTTATTATTGTATAAATATCCTTCAATCTTTTTCAATTACTCATACAAATGATTGCATTTTTAGCTCAAAAAATCTCTGGAAGTGGTTTGAGCAACGCTATAGAACAGGGATTCTCGACCTTCTCCACCTCATGGAGCACCTGTTTATAACTAGGATGGATAATGTCCCACAAGAAAATTTGTTTTAATAGACTGGAAATAAATAACCTGAGATGTCACCACTGCTGGCTTTAAGATGTGTGATGTGTCATTAGGATGCATACTGTGTGTGTGTGTGTGTGTGTGTGTGTGTGTGTGTGTGTGTGTGTGTGTGTGTGTGTGTGTGTGTGTGTGTGTGTGCGTGCGTGCGCGCGTGCGTGCCTGTGTGTGTGTGTCTGTGTTGTGGTGCTTGATGGGAAATGGAAATGAAAATGGAGGTCAGAGTGTAATTTTTTTTGTCTTTTTCACCTCACGTGGAAACAACATGAAAGGACGTTACTGCAACACAGCATGAAGAGTAGTACTGCAGGCAGGCACATTCAACTTCAGGTCAAGGAGGTCGCAGGTCCAGACCTGAGGGCAAGCAGGCACCCTGTGTGGAAATGTGTGAACTGACCTTGCTGCTCTGCGTGCTCCTCAGAGTCTCTGTGTTTTGCATCAGCAGCACTTTCTGTGACGTTCTGAAGAAGCCAAGAAGTGTCATAATCTGTTTCAGCCCATATTACTAAGCCTGCAGTGCATCTTCAGTGCAAAGTCAGAATATTAAGGTATATAAGATATTTGCATTCAATAAATAGAAATATGATGAAAGTTATATCAAAATAGCAAACTGTCACATGTATTTATATTCATTACATGTAAAGTGACATTTCAAATCCCTTTTTTGTTTTCCTTTCAGTTTAGCTTATAGCTCATAACAATTAGAAATCCAGTATCTTAAAATATTTGATTAATTATTTCATTAAATCAAACAGCACAGAAATATTCAACTTCTGACAAGTATGTTAATTTATTCACTCAAAACTTGGTTGGGGCTCCTTTACCATAATTTACTGCATCAGAGCAGTGTGACCTGGAAGCAATCAGCTTGTGACTAAGACAATGGCCATCAGCATATCTGTAAGGCTCAGGTGTTTCCTTGACTTGATCAAACACAGTGGACCATCACCAGCAGATCACATGGCTCACCAAACCATCACAGAGTGCAGAAACCTCACACTGGACTTCAGACATCTTGGATTCTGTGTCTCTCTACTCTTCCTCCAGATTTGCTGAGCTTGAGTTTAGACACTTGATTTCCAAATAAAATTCAAATCTTGCTTTCATCTGAAAACAGCACTGAGTTTAGTTCTTTTTCTTCTTAGCCCAGGGTTAGGGTTAGGTTTAGGATTCTGATAATGTCTCTGCTTCAGGAAGTTGCTTGATATTGCAGTTGATATTGGTGGGTCTGCAGTGACGCCAGCCTCAGTCCATTCCTTGTGAAGCTCTTGAATTGACTTTCCTTGACAATCCTTTCAAGGCTACAATCATCCCTGTTTCTTGGCCACTTTTTCGCCTTCCAGACAACTTTCCATGAATATGCTTTCATACGATACTCTGAGAACAGCTAGCAATGACCTTCTGTAGTTTATCCCCATTGTGGAGAGTGTCAATAATTGTCTTCTGGACAACTGTCATGTCTGAAGTGTTTCCCATGATTGTGGTTATGTGTGATGAAGAAGACATGGTATTTATACTGTTGCACTGAAATTTGAGAAACTGGATGTTTTGGTTTTCAAAAAGCCAAAGCCATTCTGATTTAAAAAGGCTCTACATATTTTACTCTACCTGTACTGAATACAAACCACATCACAGTTTACCCTTTTTAATTAAATTATAAACAAAAATTAATTTGTGATTTGGAGATACAAGCTCCACCAGGGCAAAATGCATGAAATTTTATTATCCCAAAGAACATGTTGTAAAGTGCACTTTCTACAATACAAGGTGTTATCAACATTAATACTGGTAGATCCATTCTGCTTTGCAAACAGAAATCATTGATACAAAGCACGGCAAGCTTATGGAAACTTACATGATGTATCAGAAATTAAACTACAGGGAATGTTTAGTATAGGGGCATCTCTGCATGGTGTATAGTGCTTATAAGATTAGCATGAGGTTGGTTTTGATTGAATAGGTCATTGGATAAAGGGCATTTCAGACTGGATAAAAACCCTGACTGGAATATTGGGGACTTTCACATTTAGAATGAATGTGCAGGTGTTTCAGGGTATAGAAAAAGTCTGGTCCTGATTTAGAATTTTATTGGAAAACACCCAAAAAGACTGCACCACACTGGATGCATGGCCTGTAAATTTGTGGATAGAAATTGCCACCAATTATTCCATCTCAGTGTGACAACTTGACTGTTTCATCACATTTTTTAGTGGTTTGATTCTCCCTGTTATCATACATGCCTCTTAGAATGCCTTGTTTTTCCTCCCACATCACTCTTTCTCTCTCTCTCTCTCTCTCTCTCTTCTATCTTCTTCTTTCCTTTCTCTCTTCTCTCTCTCACACACACACACACACACACACACACACACACACACACACATCATCAATGACAAACCTGCACCCTGTTTATGGCAGGCATGCCGTAACCTTCCAAGGTCCAAGGTTGAAAGTCGGACTGCCATTGGCCACAGAGTGGTGAGTGTCTACTATGAGGCAGAGGTGAGTGAGGCAGGGAGTGAGTAGAGAGAGAGAGAGAGAGAGAGAGAGAGAGAGAGAGAGAGAGAGAGAGAGAGAGGATTATGTGGGAGGGAGAGAGAAGGGTGGTCTTCCTCATATTAACAGCACTAAAATGGAGGGATTTCTCCCACATAGATACAACAGTTAGATTATATATATATATATATATATATATATATATATATATATATATATATAGAGAGAGAGAGAGAGAGAGAGAGAGAGAGTATATATATTATTATTATTATTATTATATTACATTATTTAGACTTTTATCAAATTCAGAAATGAGATTCATTATTGAGGTCTGCTTTGTCTCTCTGGAGAGAGGTCCCAAAAACCTCTAGAGCAGGGTAGTTCCACTTGTACCACCTGTAAGTAGTTGCTAAGGTGTTTCTGTGTGGTTGTTGGGCAGTTGGTTATTGATTGCAACAGCATTGCTAATTGGTTGCTGTAGGGTTGTTAGACATTTTGTCCCTGAAATTCCACAGTTTTAGAGTAAAAATAATAAAAGCAACCTCATTACTTCCTTGGTGTTAATTCTTTTAAATATATGAAAGAAATTGGTGTATGATATAGTGGTACGTAATATAATATCCTACAGGCCAGCCCCTGATTCAGAAGCGGGAGACATGGGCCCAAATGGACAAGCCTGATTTGTGCTCAAGTGAGGTCCCTACTGGATTTATAAATAGTCAACCACAGAGAAGGGCCATAGCTCACCCAGTTATTTGGATTTGCTGAGGTAACATGATTGGGGTGTGCATGGGTAACTGAATACTGTGCTAACTGGCCCCAGGCCAATGTTTAAATGCTGAAATTTGTGCAATACAATTTGTGTATTTGTTACACTGTTATGTGGATTTTTAATTGCAACTTTAACTTTCAATGGAAATCAATATAAAAAGAGTCATTTTGGAGCATTTCTATTCAATAATATTATGAACACTCTTATGTATCCTGAAATATGAGAAGAACTCTGAAAGCCCCGTGATACTAAACGTCATTAGCAGATCTCCCAGTCAAAGCCTTTCCCGCTGGAGCTATGGGTCAAGTCAAACCTCTTCCTTCTGCTGAAAGTTCATTGCCACCAGATTTATAAATAGAAACTGTGCAGCAACATAGCTAAGTTTAATTTGCTTTTCATGTAAAAAATGGACACAATATTGATTCACACTAAAGTATTAACTGTCAAGACTATTCTACAGTCCTAAGATGAGCACTCTATCTCTATTTAAATATGAAAAGAACTCTGATTGCATATCTGTAAACCTGATCCTAAACACCATTAACTGATCTCAGTAGACCATTAGCAGGTCTCCCAGCATCACACAACCTTTTCCTGTGTTTTTGCAAGGTGGTTGCTAGATGATTGCTACACTGCGCCTAGGTGGATGCAATGGTATTTCAGGTGATGTGGTGTTGCTTAGTGGCTTCTATGGTGTTCCTTAGTGGCTTCTATGGTAGCCCCTGTTGTTGTTATAATGACTCAGGTGGTTGCTAGAGTGTGGTGGTTGGTTTGGTATTATTAATATATTTGTATCACCGTGATGTACAATTCTTCCCATTTATTATTATGGGAATAATATTTATAAGAATAAATGTTATGTTATATTACTAGGTTACACTATTATATTAAGAAGATTAAGGCTCAATTAAGAAAACAAACATTGGATCAAGCCAAATCTCCATCATCAGTTTTATATTTCGATTTATAAATAGTCAGCATGCAGTTAGTCCGTAGCTCACCCAGTTATGTGTAGTAACCACTGTGATGAGGTAACATGACCTGAGCTTGGACAGCTGTTGCCAGTGAATGCTGGCTAGCATTACAGCCGGCATGGCTGTAAAGGGAGATGTTCCAGCAAGCCGCAAGGACAGCTGGCAGGGATCTCTCTCCGGACGGGAGCAGCAGTCTGAAGGGTTTGGATGCATCCATTATGCACTTGATCTTTCTTGGCTTACTGGCCCTACGTAAGCGGACCAGAGCCCCGTGGAAAAGGAGCTTGAAGGATTTCTCCTGCCAAAGCGAGCGTCAGGCATCAGGGCCCGTCCTGAAAAGTCGTTAATTTTAACGTGTTGATCCACATTATTCAGATGAGACAGGAGGTGTTACCCTGCCAACATTTGTTAATATGGCCCTGCCAATCACACAGTCTGCTAGACTGCTTCATCAGCATGGTCCACTACAGGAGACTATGGGATGGGTGAGGGGTAAAAAGAAGATGGGGGAGGGGGAAGAAATGAGGGAGATGGCAATCATGCTGAGGGAATTAAAAAGCATTTAATTATAGATGTACATTTGGGCTAATACAAACATTATTAGCTTTGCAATATCATCCCCCTGCTGGTTATGGTAATGTTAACCAGGATAGACAAGAGAGGTGCAGATTTGAGTGCAAACAGATTTGACTAATGAGTCAAATCATCTGCTTCAACTTGATGTGTGTGCACACATGTAAAAATGCGTGAGAGGGATGAACCTTTCCCTTCAGGTACAGATACACATACACCATATGGACAAAGGTACTGATGTTGGATGACCATCACCCCACCTAATGCCCAACATGCCACCACTTCCCAAAGTCCTGGATAGAGCACTTTCTTTCCAAAGAACACACTACCACTGCTCCACAACTCAACACTAGCCCACACCACATTCTTATTTGCTCCAGAGAATACTATTCTATTGGCAGTACCTTTCTACTGGAACTAGACAAGCTGTGTAGATATAGTGTAGATAAACATACACCTGTGTTCTTGCCTTCGCAATGTTGTTCCATTGGTTTCAAAAATCTAACCTTGTGTTCAGGAACCAACAGCAAATCTTTAGACTCTTTTACAAAGCTACAGTATTTGTTTAATTGACAAACTCAAAAATCCCTTATCCTCATGGGGATCCAGTAATAACCCTACAATGTTCTTCATCATCCTGGGAACATTTGGTCCCCACAAGGGCAAACTGACAAACACAGACAAGGATTCTTACATGTTACATATTACATATATTTATAGCAATGCCAATATCCTGAACGATCACCCCCACACAGTATATTTGAGTTAGGTATTCACAGTCACATTGTAATGTAAACAGTACTAGCTGCCCCAGCAAATGCTTAAATATCTTTAGATCATTCTTGGGTCCAGTCATGCCTGTATCACCCCTTCTGACCCAACAGAGGCTAAGAATAACACAGCAGATCCAAACCCTGCTTCGGCCTTATAGGGGAAAGGGGAGCAGGGCGGGCTAACTGAGTCTGGCCAATCAAGTATAGTTTTCAGTCCACTCACGTGATTAAGGGCGTTGTCAAGGAGATGAGAGCATGGGAGAGAAATAAAAAGAGAGAGAGGAGAGATAGACGAGTAAGAGTGAGTCATGTGAGCAGAATGCTGTGACCATTTGGATATTTCAGTTGTTTTTAATCATATGGAGTGCACTTTAAATCACATTAGCGCTTTCATTTCATATTTGCTGTTTTGTTGCATCATATTAGCTGCTTTATGCCATCACAGTTGCTGTCTTATTTCATCATAATAACTTGATGCATTGTACGTATGCGGTTTACTGTATGTGCTATTTTATTTCATCATGTTTTCTGTTTTATTCTGTTTCTTACTTTTTTCTAGTATAGATATTGACTGTAAGCTGATATTTTTGTATAGTTTACTCTCAAATTAAGGAAACTGAGCCAGTTTTGCAACATTTCTACATAATTCACAGGGCGCAACCCGGGTGGAAATTAATTAAGAAGCACACCTGGGTTGAGACCGGGATTTAAATAATTGATTTTGGACTCAAAGCAGACCTACTCCAAGTGGGCTTGAACCCAGACGTGGGGCAGCGCTTATACCACTGTTCTGTCTAAACTGGAATTTGTTTATGGAGGTAGGGTTTATGAAGGGAGGCTTGGTGGCATGTGAGGGGAACTGAGAGAGGAAAGGGTCAAATAACAGAATGCACCTGTGATCTGAACTGGAAATAAAGAGGCCTGTTTATAAATATAAACAGACAATAGAACAAACCCACAGGAACCAGGGTTTGAACCGCCGCAAGTTCACGCACTGTGCTCCATAGGTGAGCGCCTTAACCCAGTGAGCTAAGGCATCAATCGGGAAACTCAAAGTACAGACCAGGGGAAGAGTTACGAGTCGGAGAGGCAAACTGAAAACTGCTTCTCAAATGAGAAGGAAAACTATAACTTAGAACCACCCTCGTTTAGAGAGGTAACTCTCTAAAGTGCATGAGGAACACAAAAGCACTGAACAATCTGATTCCTCAGCTAAAATCCAGCTCTTTTTTTTAAAATCAGCTTTCTTGATCAGATTTCTAGACCTCGGGCCAGATTTTCTGACCCAAATAATTGGTACACTGTAGAAAGTCCTGTCCTGAATTTTTACACATTCTCATCTGGTCACCCTTGACCAATATCCAGTGAGAAAAATGCTATAAAATCATATGGATCTATTTGGTGTTCTGTTCTCATGTAGAAGTTCTCCAGAACTGCAGGTGGTGCTATAAAATTGTATGACAATTTCATTTATCTGAGTACTGACTAGGAATGTACAGGATCACTCCTTTATCACCAACCAATCACATTCTTTGTTGAGTGGTATATTTAACTGCGGTTGTTTGTTTTCTCCATGATTATGACATTCTTTTTACTGAAGCCAGGGGAACATTCTCTGTGCATCTTTATATTTTCTTTGACTAATTCCTTATTTCCATTTTTACTGCAAGTAATTTCCTAAAGATTTTTGGGAAACATTTTAAAGACACCTTTAACATAATTACATTGAGATAGCAAAGTGGGAGCACAAGCTCAGTTACTTTCACTTGATATCCTCACACAGTACATGCAAGGCTATAGTGTTCAGATTAACACATTGTTGTGCCCCGTTTGGTTCAGGGCATCTATAATGTCATGCCCTGATGGATCTGAGGCTGCACAAGGCAACACCGCAGCAAGACTTCCCAAGGTACAGCCGCCTCTGTTTCCATGACGACAGGGCTTCTCATACCTACCTGGGTGACTCTGGCACAGCATGGGCCCCTTCTGCTGATCATGTGACCAGCAAGTTTCTCATTAACCTCCCACGAAGAGGTGAAGGGAAGTGAGGCCTTCCTTCACTGGTATCACTCATCGTCTTCTCAGGAACCTCCTACAGCTTCAGTCACAAAGCTGAGGTTACAACATGTGTAACAATACACTGTGTTTACTTACCTGTTCCACTTTTATACGGCCTTTCTGAAGGTTGCTTTACAAAGATACACAGTATAAAACCACACAACAGACACCTTATATAATCTCCATAAACGTACACTTCCAGTACGATGAGATGCTCTGGAGCAGGATAGAGGAGGGCTTGTGGAGACAGATAGCAGCTGATACTAAAGCAAAGAGGGGACAATTTTCATATATCAGCCAAGATTTCTAGAGATACAATGGATAATTTTTGGAAGTGTTAAACACACACTGAGTAAAATTTTGATCCTGCTTCCAGGTGCAAATATAAAAAAGGTTCTATATAAAACCATAAGAATTCTTGAGGAAACAATTCTTTAAGAGTGCACTGAAGATGAACAGCAGAGGTACCACTGCAATGACAAGCAACTTTCACCCCAGATGACAGTTTGGGACCTTTTAAATACTTTCTGGAGAGTGAAGTCTTTCCAAGGGTTTTAAGGGAGACTCAGGAGATGCAGTGGCTGGATAGAGGCACAAGCCTTAAACATTTTATCTTTCCAGCAGAATAGCATTATTCAACACTAAGGAAATTCACAAGAACACATGCTGGGATACACACACAACCTTATTGTTCCTCAAAATCTATTTTAAGCTTAAGAAGATTTGCATGTTGCAATATTAAATGCTAACATTTAGTGTTTGATTTGTCTAATGTGACCATATTTTAGTTTCCAAAAGAGGGGGCACTATGTATACATGGGCATCCTCCATGGTTAAAATGTTGAAACTGGTCAAGTAGGCCTATGTTTTAGGACATAGGCAGTAGATGTGTGACACTTGGCACAATGCACTAGGGCTCCCAGTATTAAGCTGGTGAGCAGTGGAACAGTGTTCTCTGGTATGATGGCCTTTAATCTAGTATTTTTGGGATGAGCTGGAGAAATGTGGATAAGATGAAGGGGTAATCATCCAACATCCTGACCTCACTAATGTTCTTGTCACTGAGCCCAATCAAATCATCACAGAAATGCTACAAAACTTAGTAGAATGCCTTCCTTCCTTCTTTTTAATACCCCTTTGATTTCAAAAGATATATTAAATGAGCAGTACTTTTATCTAAATGGTGCATATAGTGCTTTTTCCATATAGTGTAGCTTTAAACATGAACCTCTTGGTTGGCTTTAAGTATTATCTTGAGTAGATTTACAGGCCTCAAACAATCCATTACTGACCATGTAAGGTTTTGTAGTCTCCTTTCATCACTCTCTACTTCCCTCACATTTTCCATAGAAGGACGAAAGAAACAGTTCCATTTAAGAGGGTGTGGGATCTGTCTTCTCACGGACATGCTTTGTAGGAGTGCCTCACACACTGAAATGCTTACATGGCTACCATAAGTGAATGAAGGCTCAGGACCGTCTTGTTAGCATAATCTCTTTTTTTTCTAACATTTAACTAAATCCTCCTGACTATATCTATTAGCAATGTGAGCATTTTTTGGTGACACATCTTATCTAATTGTTCTATCAATTCTGTTCTCCGCACTTGTCAGCAGGTCTGCTGTAAATGTACTGCTCAGCACAGCTCACTGGACATTTAACAGAGCTACATTGGTTCTAACCTAATTAGGATTAATGTCATGGTTGATGATGGATCTCCAGGTGTTCCAGGGTCAAGGAGACACAACCAGTCCCAACGGTGCACATTTCTGCACAGACTAACAGCAGTATGAAGATGACCTGTGATGACGGATGTGTCATATGTGAAAAAGAGTTCTTTTTGTTGCTAGCATTTAATTTAAGTATGAAGGCTAGCTATGAAGACCTTCTACTACCATAAGTCTGCATTAAGTCAGAGATGGAGATGCCAGCAGTGGGTTAATGAGACTGTAATGAGTCTGCCAGGTGCTGTAATGCAGGAATCTGAACAGGTGGACTGGGCCAGTGTGGCCAGGTGTGCAGGAACAGATCAGTGTTGTTCCAGTCAAAAACGACAGGCCACAGCAGGTGAAGAGTGTTGGACACCAAAAGGTGATGACAAGCAATGGATCCTGGGATGGGAAACAGGTGTAAGATTGACAGAGGAAGAGTTGGGGGCGTGTCATAGGGCAGTGTTTCTGAACCAGATCAAAGGTCAAAACTGTAATTACTCCCTGTACTGGAACTGGAAGGGTTCTATACAGTATTTACAAGTCTTTTGACCCCTTATGGTAATAGAACCCTTTTTGGTGCAATAAAATCTCATAAAATACATACATACAGTGCATCCAGAAAGAATTCAAAGCACATTACATTTTGCAAATTATGTTACAACCTAAAAAATATTATTTTTATTCAAATGTTTTCAAAAATAAAACAAGTATAACATGTACATAATTATTCACCACCATGACACTGAATATTGACCTCAAGTGCATCTTGTTTCCACTGGTCATCCTTCAAATGTTTCTACAGCTTGATTGGAGAAACCTATGGTACATTTAGTTGTTTGGACATGATTTGGAAAGGCAAACCCCTGAGTATATAAGGTCCCATAGTAGACAGTGCATGTCAGAGCACAAACCAAGACATGAAGCCTAAGGAATTGTCTGTAGACCTCCAAGACAGAATTGTATTGAGAGACAGATCTGGGGAAGGGTACTGAAAACTTTCTGCTGCATTGAAGGTCCCAGTGAACCAGTGGCCTCCATCATCAACTTTAGAACCACAAGGACTGTTTCAGGGAGGTGACCAAGAAACCAGTGGTCACTCTGACCTCCAACATTGCTCTGTGGAGAGAGGAGAACCTTCCAGATGGACAACCATTTCTGCAACATTTAGCAAAGCTGAGAAAACCTATGTACAAGTTAAATTTTTGTTGTTTTTTTTTTTTTAAAAAAACTTGAATTCATTTTGAAATAAGGCTATAACATAACAAAAGGTGAATTGCAGTGAATAATTTCCACATGCACTGCATACACTCATCATCATCAGAGAACCCAGGAGGAATTAACCAACTGCAATGTATGACTGCAATGGTGACATCCTACACTGTCATGAAGTTACTCAGAATGGCAGTGGGTCATCTTAGTGCTAAGATCAATGGTTTGTTGTCACACATCACACGCCCAGAAGGACTAATGTCATTGTGGAGTGCAATTTGTAAAATGCCAGATCACCTTTGGTCTTCATTACAGGCACTTTGACAGCCCAACATTACATTAATGAGGTTCTGCAACTAGTGGTCCTACCTACAAAAAATATGAGTAGCCAAGGCTTGAGCATTAGAGGCCAACCAAACTCAGTTGCTGGGTGGAGCATGAACAGACTAATATGCATAAAATCGGGTCCTTAGTTTCATTATGTTAGACAGGAGAAGGGTTGACCCAAGCGTCAGCTATGTTCCAGTAAACCACTCATGACAACAAACCCCATGATTAATGTGAGCAGTTTTCCCCAAAACAATGAATGCCTTCAAACGGCTCATTTTAGGAATGATTTTATTTATAATAAGGAAATTCCCATGACTTTGATCCTCTTCCCATGACTTTATTCCAGTGCATGGAGACACGTGCCCATACACACATGCACCCACATATTGTACACGTGGCTCACATGACTTTGGACTGAAAGGAATGAATAGACTGAATGAACTGAACATCCTGTGGAGAAAGACACATTGATGAGAGCATCATGAAGGGCCGTTGGAAGCGAATGGAGGCCAGAGGCCAAAGAGTAGCTAAGGGAGATCACTGCAGCCCACTAGCACATGCAGACCATGGGACATGACAGAACATGTGCGAGAGAGAGAGAGAGAGAGAGAGAGAGAGAGAGAGAGAGAGAGAGAGAGAGACGTAATAGAAAACCCATCAAGGAGTGGAATCTACATAGACAACACGTGAATGTCAGTTCTTGAAGTTCATGGAAGCAGAAAAAATGCACAAGAGTAAGAATCTGGTCCACTTTAACAAGTAACTGATTGTGATATGTAGATGACCAGGTGAAAACATCTCCCAAACATACAGATCTTGAAGGGTGTTCCTGGGATGCAGTGGTCAGTACCTACCAAAAGTGCTGCTAGACAGGACAACCTGTGCACCGGTGTCAGGGACATGAGTACGCAAGGCCTTAATGTGACTCATGGAGACTTAAGCAATGTCTCTGAACCAGATACCAAAGGACATCTTAAAAGAGATTTTGTGGACTCCATGCATCAATGGATCAGAGCTGTTTTGGAGACACGTGGGGTACTTGAACAATACAAGAAAGATGACTTTGATATTATGACTGACGTACATGTATTTTACGTCAACCAACAAAAAAATCCTCTATTAATATGTACAAAGTGTTTTGCATGATTTTCATCATATCAGAGACAAAAGAAAAGATGCAGAAAGGGTTCCCCACCCCCTTACTGAATGAATGAATACACCCTGCCAATAACTCTCTCTCTCTCTCTCTCTCTCTCTCTCTCTCTCTCTCTCTCTCTCTCACACACACACACACACACACACACACACACACACACACACACACACACACACACACACACACACACAAACTCATTATTTTGCAGGAAATATAACAAAGTGCTCAGTTCTCTAAACTGTCACTCATCAGCATGATTAGTATTCCTGTCCTGAAAACACACTCATTCATTAGGTTAGCCAGCTTTAATGGCAAAACATGCATAATTATTGCTGAATAATTGCTGAATGTTTCAACCAGAAATCATCCATTCAACCAATCCATGGTCATAATAATATAAATATAAAGTGTGGGCAGACAATATTAGAAACATGTGGACAACATTATTATCAGACTTTACACAGTTACAAATAAAAGGTGCTTTAAAGTGTTCTACAGTCTAAAGTGTTCTTTGAGACAGAAGAACCACTTCCACAAGTGGAAGAAACCCACATCCCCAAGATACCGATGAATGCAATATGTTTGTAACAGAGAGTGAGTGTGAATAACCTTTCAAAGACCTAAAGAACCTTCATTTGTAAAGGTTCTTCACCAATTTAAAGGTTCTCAACACTAATACATGATACTTAAAATGTGTGGTTTGAGTTTTAAAATTATGTATGAAATTAAGTATATAACAATACTTTCAAATGATTTCAAATAAAAGAACTGGGAATTCCTTTAGATAACACAGTTCAGTAAAGTTAATTAAAGTTAAACTAAAGTGATTTATCATTTAAAAGAAAGTCATACAAACACATTTTAACCTGAGTTTCTGTTAGGTGGGTTTATTTTTAGTTTATAATATGAAGTTTTATTGGAATTTAATTTTTATAATAACACAATTTCTAATACAATTTCCACACAGTGAGTCTTTGATCCATGGGCTACATTATTTTGGCTGCCCCCACCACCAGGGAAGAAGCACTTCAGCTCCACATTCTTACAAGTTAATGTGATCAGTTAAGTGATCTATGACCCTAAGCGTCCTCTCCTCTCCTATTCTGCCCCTCTGCTTCTTTTTTACTCTGGCTCTCTGATCTCCAGCCATGGGTGGCAATGGCACAATATGCTGGCCAAGCTCCTAAAGAAACTCTTTATGGAGCCTTTTCAAAAGAACTCAGCTCAAACAAAGAATGGCATCCAAACAAGAAGTGGATGGGAAGTTGGATCAGTGCAGTCTAAGAGACTGTAGAAAGTGTAACTACCAATTGTAAGAACCCATAAATCATGATATTCATGGGTTACTTCAATCTAAATTGACCCAGTACATGTGATATGCAGTATTGTGTAAACCTTGTAGTTTTAGACCATCTAAAAAAATTAAAGAACTAGAACATCAATGTGTAATTGGGTAAAACCCAAAATAGCCATAGATTATGGGCAATTGATATTTTTTTCCTAAATACATCATTGCTATAAATTGAGCTAGTCAGAAGAACCCATCTTCATCTTCTTCCACTTGATGCTTTTCCAGCCATAACATGGATTTGTTACCTCAATTACACCTGATTTAACTTAATGAACTATAGGTTAATCCAATCATCTGTTAAATTCTAATTACAAGTACCATTGTTTTACAAGCCAGTGAGCAACTGCCTGTTGGTTCCATTATTTGTGTTTTGAGTCAGTGGTTTATCTGCTCTTACAATAAATAGAATTAAATAAATATATGTGGTAGAAAACCATATGCTACATTTGGTTGTTCTTCAATACACATTTACATTTATTCTAATGCACTGTTTTGTAATTAATTAGATGTCTAGAACATATATTAAAATATGGGTTCTGAATCTGTGTATTATTGCCATGCAAAAGAGATCATCCCTTACATGTCATGGAACAAGCATTAAAACTATGAGATTAACAAAATATTGCATGTAGGACCAGTAAATTTGGAACAGATCTGCACGATATGAAAAAATGATGACTTCAGGATTAGAAACAAACCATTCAATGGAAGTCAGTGTAAAACATTTTATCCCAAATCATTTGAACTGTATGAAATGAAATAACATCAGACATCCAGCATCTCAAATTATTCAGATATTTAATTTTGAGACTGAATAAAAAACTAATCAGACAGTATCAACATAAAAACGGTACAAATATGTAAATGTATGTAAATGTAATTTATTACAATGTTTGTATGTAATAAATATACAATACTAAATAAGATAATACTATAGCATGGATATAACAAAAATGCTAGTTTACCTATTTGAATAAAATTGTGAACAAAACGTTTATTATTTTCTAATTTTATGAAATACACTATTATAGCATGACACTTTTTTGTGCATTAATGAATATTCCTATAATAAACAGAAACATATAAAAACATCTGTTTTAATAATATTAGAGGAAATAATAAAATCTTGAAATAATTTACATTTACCAAATTTTATCAATATACTATCACATACTTGCCTGTTAACTTTAAAACTATAAAACCACTTTTAGACAGTGGTATACAGTATATGTATGTTATCCAAGCACATTTGATGGGAACACATGAGTGGTCTCATTTCCACAAAAGAAAATGTACCTCCAAATACTGCATATAGTTCACATAGTTCACTCCATGAACCTAATGAACTCAAAGAATACCATTCCAATGAAACCCCTCAACACTCAAGCCCCCAACTCACCCCCCCCAAACACACACACACACACACACACACACACACACACACACACACACACACACACACACACACTTGCACAGTCGTGCATTGAAAGCCAGTGGCCGTGAAACAGGATTGGAAGAATGAAGTGACGGGAATTCTGAGTGACTGAAAACTGTGAGAACATCAGGGAAAAAATACAAAACCCCTCCCTGAAACCACTCTCCCACCCATTTTAAACCCCTGAAACCCTCCTTAAAGTACTGAAACCTCCCTTAACTCCACAAACACACACACACACACACACACACACAAAGAGAGAGAGAGAGAGAGAGAGAGAGAGAGAGAGAGAGAGAGAGAGAGAGAGAGAGAGAGCACTGAACAAGCATGGGTCTCCCAAACTACAAGGAAACAAACAACATTCCCAGATTGGGAGATTTCCCACCAGACTGTGGGGTCTCACCATCAATGTTATGTAGAAAGAACATTTGCACATTTCTCAGAGGATGATTTATTACCCCAAAACCCCCTCACAGATGCAAAATCTGAATGACTTTCATTAGTCAAGTAAGATAACACTTATAACAAAGCTGTCATGCCAGTAGCTCTCAAACTGTAATTAATGATGATTTTTAGATTTCAGTAAATAAAACTGCTTAACAAAGGTAAATTAAAATGCATGGAATTATGCTGTTTATGAAATTGGTGCATTTCATGAAACACCTAGTACAACTGTGAGATTATCAAGGTATTGTCATCATATATTGTTTCTTAAAGCACCAATTAAACAACTATGTTAGCAGGTTCAGAATCACTAACTTGGGGTCAATGGAGTCTTTGTCATTGCCACTCAGAACATGCTCTAGGTGCATCTGCTGTACTGGAAGAGCTTTTTGTATGGAGAATGAAGAGCCTGTATGTACACAACTGGATCCAAATGTGTGTCTCTTTTGTTGAACTTTATAGTTACAAGGGATGTATTCATTCTTTTACATATTTAGGGGGTAAATGTTACTTGTCCCTGGTACATACAAATAATTCAAAAGGTAAAGTTTGATGAAAGACTGTGAGTAAACAAGAAATTCTTTTTTTAACATTTAGAACCCGAGGACAGCTTTGCTTGATGTACTTTTATTCACCAAAAAAGGTAAAAATATTTATAGGGGACAGTCACACACACCAGATATTGTTATTTGCAGGAGATCCTAGGCTACACAAAGTTGCCTTCATTTGAGATGTAACAGTTAACAAAATTTAAATATTTGTATGAATTATTTTTTGATAAAAAAAAAAAATACTTGTACAATTTTATGTTGTTGTTTTTTTTCTGCACAAAAACCCAACAATTTACATCTCAGAAATTGACAGCGGTTCAAATAATTTTTGTTATTAATGTATGTATGAGTATTATCTCTTCAGGACTTTTATTCTGAAATTTGAACACTGAGCAAAGAAAGAGAGCAAGCAGCTCTTTCCATGTCATTTTCCTGTATTACTCAATATCAAGGTAAGTGATGTCATTAGCTCCACCTCTCACTGATCAATTGGAGTCTGCATGCAGTTTGAACGTGTACACATGGATAGGGCAGAAACCATGAACAGGAAATATCCTTAGAATTTATTTGTTAAGACACATTTGTGAATTGAGCTCCAGCTTGTCTTTATTAACATAAACAGCTCTATATAAAATGTTTATATTGGTAAGGACTGAAAAAAAAGTTCACCATTGATTGACCAATGATCTTCTCGGCCTGTGTTACAGTTGAAATAAGGATCGGCCTCATCGTGTCAGCCGGTCATTTTGTACTATGGTGAACATGTACAAACAGAGTCTCATTGATATCATGTCAGGTGATAGCCCAAGCTGAGGTTTACAGTCCAGTTTACAGCTCAATTCCTCTTTGACTGATAGAACCACTGACTGTACTCAAGCATTTTTTTTAAATGTTGATCTTTAATGACTCATAGATTTAATTGTGATCTCACTTATGTTTCATTTAGAGATCCAGTTGGTCACAGATGTTTTCTAAAAATGCTTAGTGGCATTTAGACATTTAGAAAAAGTTAGACATTTCCTCATTAATTTAGACTGAACAGGAATTATGCAATAAAGCAGTGAAAAAACTCATTCATACATTAAGGACAAAAACAGCTAACCAATCAGTTTTACCTTTTATTCTTATATTGAATGTGTATTGTTGCAGTCCAATGAAAACAAGTATCTCCAAAATGACAACTTTACAGGAGAAGGCAAAAAAATGTTCTTGCCTTTGAATAGAAGTGAATGTAAAACAAGTAAAATTCAAAGTAATTCTAGAGCATTTCTATTGGTCTAAAATGGACAAAAATACAATTGAACATAATCAATTAAAAAAAAAAATAAGATGAACAGAATATTATTATCATCAGGTTTACAAAATGGCTCAGTCAGGATTTTTCTCATTATATCCTTTGATCTTCTTCCTCTTTCACCTTCAGATTTTCTGGTCATATTTGTTTAATTTTCAGTGGTGTTCACTGGTTCATCTTATAATTTGCTCAAAAAAGAATAGAGTTGATTTCTCATTTGACCAATGATTAAGGATACTGCAAAATCCCTGCTTTATAGAAATGGTGAATTCATACATCTCATAGACATTCAAATTAAGCAATTATTCACATCAGAAGGGAAAATTCTATCCTGAATGAGAAATGGTTTACAATGAGACTCATGTCTTTAGTAAACGAGTGTTGCCATAATTATTAGGGTTTTATGGAAGTTTGCAATAAAAGTCAAATAGAAACATATGTGAGATAACTGAGGTCTTTAGCTCAGGAGACACTTTTCAGCAGCAGGAGACTTTCATTAAAGTCTCCTTTGTCTCCTTTTTGATTGTTCTCTCCTCTGAAAACCCACTGAAATTTCTAACCACTGTCATCCACAACACAGAGGTTACAGATAGGTTAAAAAATGTCTGGTGTGTTCCTTTAAGGATATTACTATAACTAGAATGCACTCTGCTAGAGTGTAATCTTCAGCTCTCTAAATGGGAGAAGATTCAATAAAAGACACTTACAGCTCATCAGCTGGAATACACAATGCAAACAGCAGTTGGATCCATTCTCAGGCCTGTTCTACTTCCTGGAAATCCCTGGAAAGAGCAATCTCACCACAATGTTTATTTGATTTAGTAGCGCTCTGACTTTTTTTTTTGAAAGCATACAGAATGATCAGACTGAGAAAAACACATCTGCTTGTGATTATAATAGTCCTATTGACTGAGGCATATATATTCAGGTGGATGTGGTCATAGGTCTACTTTATCTGTCCAGCCATGATATATATATTGCAGTGTGCTGTAAACTACATAAATTACAGTCTCAGCAAATGCTGAGTTATGGTCCTGTCTTCTAAGAGACAGTACAAGGCTTGGTGATGAAGTGCTGATAAGAAGGAGACCCAGGGACGCATGTTTTCATTAAATAATAATAGCTATTGACATAAATAATGGTTGCTGACAGGTTTTTTTTTTATATGCCTCTCCAGTCCAAATGAATCTGATGACGGTTATTCCAGGAGGCTTTGACATCCATTATTTCATTCCGTTTGTGAATCTCTCCACCGTTCCTCCCTTCATTCACCCTTGTGGCTATTGAGATCACAATGCATTAGCGTTCAGCAATCGGGAGAATGTGGAGATGGCCTTTGATGGCCACTTTCCCTCCCCTCTCCGACTTCGCGTCTCAGTGAACTCACTGGCTTTGGACAGCACACAAAAGCATCCCGAGGAGACAGAGGTCCAGTTTGCCGCCATGCCACACACAGACACACAGCACACACTGACTCAGCGGGAGGCCTGAACCCAGTGGCCAAGCGCTTCTCACTCAATTACACTCACTCAAATACAAAATAATGGACAAACAGTGGCTGGGAATTAAAACTGGAAAAAAAAATAGATACAATTTGAAATGACGCCCTTATACCAAAATGAGTAAATCAGCTGGACTTTGCTGTTGCTTTTGTTTTGCAGTGGAGCTACACACTTTCAGGCAGTTTGTAGGCTGCTACTACATGGTTACAACCTGTTCCTTAGTTGCTCTGTGAACTTGTATAGGTAATTATTATGGAGTTTCTAGATGGTTGCTATAGTATATATATATATATTTATGATTCCTATATCAATAGATGGTTTGGTATGGAATCATTTAGTAGTTACTATGTTGTTGCAAAGTGGTTACCATGGTATTTCTGGTGTTTTCTAAGATGCTTTGGGAAGTTGCTATGTTGGTTGCTATGGTAGCCTAGGGGATTTGCAATGTGCAATGAAAATGTTCTCAAACAGACTGTGATCAACAAAAAAGGCCCAATGGACAATATGTCTCATAGCTAAGAACAGTAGTATTAGTGACTCTGAAGTCTGATATTTTTGACTGCAATTTAATGACAAGGTGTGATTTGTATAAATGACATATTTCAACAAATATCACCTTAAGTTAGGAAATGTAAGAGTTACCGCTTACATTAATTGTAAAGTAAAATTAATTAATTTTAAAATAAAATCATGTAGTCTCACAGTTTGTCTATTTGTAAATTATAAGTATACTAACCTCTATATGGTTAAAATATATAATGATAAATGGGTCAGTAGAAATGGTCCAACTAAAATCTTATTTACATTAACTATAATAAGTAAATTATACTTTACATTTGCTTATGTTAAAGCAACATTATGAAGTATTTTACTTTATATAGCAGCTTCAGCATCAAATTCAATCAAAATGTATTTGTATACTGCTTTTTAAAACTGATGATATCCCAGATTAGATTTACAGTAACCAAAAATTAAAAGGTGAAAAACATGAAACAAACAATAAAGACATAAACCCCCTGGTGAGCAAGGGACGACAGTGGTAAGGAAAAACTCCCTCAGAGCTGGAGGAAGAAACCTTGGGAGGAACCAGACTCACAAATGAGGACCTATCCTCCTCTGGTGAACTACTTATACATTTAGACTTTAGTGCTAAATTTAATACAGAATGGTCAGGGAGGGATTTCCTTTGACTGCTGTAACAAGATTTGGTTTGCAGAAAGTGAAATTCTTGTGAAAACTTCCTATTTTGTTTCCTTGTCTCTGACCCTTGTTCCATCCCAATCACAATGCCCTTGTGAAATTTCTAATGGGTAGGCGGGTAAAAGCAAGGGGGGGTCATCCAGGCCAGTGACATTCCAGCACAGGGATACTAACCACTGGGGGGTGTGGGGATAAGGCGGTGTTTGTGGGGTGGGGAGGTGGGGGGGTTGCATGTTTGAGCTTTGCTCCTCTCTTCTTCCCATGGCCTCCATGGACACGGGATCCCACAATGCAACTCACTCACACGCTTTGACGAGGAGAGGACCCATCACAAGTGATTATGGCTGACGAGGGGCTTCCAAAGAGAACACGGACACAGGATGAAATTGGGGTCACTAAGGGAAGCGCGCAGAGCCGCCAGCAGGGCCACTAAGTGACAGAGGACCTCCTGTAGATTATTGTAGGGCTGAATGCAGGTTCACGATTGAAGGACCTTTACATTATCATGAAATGTGTTCCAAGAAACTGCTGGATGAATTAGCAAGGGATAATAAAGGAAAAGGGGCAGGGGCAGCTTTTCAGAGACAAATAGGCTATGAAGTGTTTCAAATTTGAATGCAACAGCACAATGGGCCTCATGCATATTAGAAAGATATTGCACAGAATCACTGTCCACAAATAATTATGGCTTGTTTTACTGGAAAACTGAATCAAATACATGATGCTATAGCCAGTTCTATATGTTTTGGGGTGAATTCAAGAGTTCATGATTTGAATTTTATGTTATTTGACATACATTGTTTGTGAATTGCCAATCACTTACAACCAGGCAAGGAAGAGGAACTCAAGAAACTTGGGCTGGAGTTCTTGGTGGCTTCATCTGAAACGATTTGAAAACAGAACCCCTTGCCCGGCAAAGACCAAGCATGTGGTAAAAGAGAAGGAGGAACTGGGGTAGTGGGTGTGAATTGTCATCACGATAAGGTGAGGGGAGAAAAGCGCTTTTACACAGCATGTAATAGTGGAGAGTTTTGGTGTAGATCTTCTCGCAAGCTATTATTATTTCATAATTCCATATTTTACAGAACTCTACTTAAAAATGTCACTGACATGCAAAAGTTTCTGAACATGCTAATGAATGCATTCAGCTACTTTAACCTTTAGAACCCTAGGCTAATTTATGGTGATATTTTCATAGTTTTACATATTTATTTAGGGTAAGTTGTTTTGATATGTATATCATGTCTGTAGGTTCCTCTGATCCTGAGTTATGAAGCCTAGAAAACTACATGTAGCTGCCTGCAAAATGCAGATCTCAGGTTCTAAGAGTTAAATTACACACCTTGCTGAGCAAAGATGAGCAAATGCACACACTTTACTTGTCTTGTCCCTGTAGAGAAATACTGCTAATAGAATAGGACTCTCTGGAGCAGATAAACATGCCTAATGCCATTTGCGATACTGGAGTATAAAGCAACATCGAGCTGTGGATCAGTGTTATGAATGATGATCCATCCAAAACTTTTGTGATAAGTGATGATGAGATGGGGGTAGTCATCAAACATCCCGACATCACTAATGTTCTTGCAACCAGGTGCTCACAACAATGCTCCAAAATCTAGTAGAAAGCATTCCCTTGACAGTAGAGTCTAAAGCATTCTAAACTATTATTTATTTCAGAAGAAACCAAGTACAAAACACTAGTCATTAGAGTCCAGTAGTGTGCATAGCCTTACATTCTATACAGAACTATTAATCAATACATCCACATAATATGGTTATACAGTGAATCCTGTTTAATAAAACCATGGTATTGATGATACAAAAGGCAGTTCTGTGCAACAATATACACATTTTCAGTTTTTCAGGCTCAAACCAATTTTCTGGGCAATGTTGTGGCACAGAAGGTAGTGTCCCACAGCTCCACAGGCCTAGAGTTGGGGTTCAAACGTTGCTTATGTTATTGTAAATGAGGACTTGTGGGTTTCCTTGCAAAAACACACATGGTAAGTGGATGGATTATGTTACATTTCCCCTGTGTGATAACCTACAATTGACTGGTCATTATAGGGGTTACTCCTGCCTTGTGCCCAGTAATTCCAGGCGAGTTCTGAGCACACCTTGACCTTGAAGATACATAGACTTTTCCAACAGAACTTTTTCAGTGATTCCCATTTCAGCCTTTTAGTAAGTCCAGAAGAGCTCCAGAAAAAACCCACTGAGCATGGAGCCCCTCTCCCTGCAAACCAACTTTACTCCAAGAAAGGCAGCAATGTATTGAAATTTGATTGATTAGCTGCATGAAGTGAGCTAGATTTTGAATGAATATATAACCCGCAGTTAGGTAGGGATCACTAGACTTTTGTATCCTTGCATATTAGATACAAGAATCCATCAAAAACCATGTGACTTGCGCTTCTACTGTATATTCAGGTTTTTCTTTTCTTCTGTAATGCCCAAATAACATTAGGAACCAACACATTCACACAAACAAATGAGTAATGGGCCTGTGTGTCAATGCACCTCTACAATGAACACTAAAAACAAAACCAGACACATTAAGGAAAATGACGTAATGAAAGAACCAATGCTTTAAGAGTCTCACTTCCTTCTTAGCACTGCTCTTTTCATTGAAGAACAAACAGCCTCACAGTAGCAGCACAGTGAAAGGCTAATTCAGAGCTTTAAGATGGTGCCAGATTCACACGACTTGTCCTGTGTGTTAAAAAGAAGCAGAAAGGATGCTCACACCCACTCGCAGGCGCCCTCTGTAGGTAATCTGAGATCCTATGGTCCATTAGCAGAATCCCTGAGTCACTGGCTGTAGTATAGATCAGGTGTATAAATAGGCTTTCATGCGGCCATCGGTTGAAAGTTGAAATATGGGCACTCAATATTTTGTCTTTTAACTGGGATCACAACGTATAGGATGCAATACTAAAATTACAGTGGACCAACATCTCAAACAGTGCTAGGTTTCTGGAATTAAGATGTTTACATTTTCAATCCAATAATGCAGGCAACATTTTGTGTCAAATCTTTTCTGTAATGTGATTTAATACACTCACAAGCATTTTATTAGGAAGACCTGTACACCCACTCATTCATGCAATTATCTAATCAGTGAGTCATGTGGCAGCAGTGCAGTACATAAAGCCCATGCAGATATGGGCCAGCAGCATAGTGATTTTAAGTGTGGGATTTTTTTTGGTGCAAGGTTTGAGTATTTCTTAAACTGCTAATCTCTTGTGATTTTCATCACAACAGTCTCTAGTGTTTATTCAGAATGATGTGATAAAAGTTAGAGTCAGAGAACATTAGCATAGCATAACTACATTAGCATAACTCCTCTAACCTCACTGTACAACTGTAGAGAGCAGAGAGGCATCTCTGAACAACATGTCCATCCTTGAGGTGCATGGACTTCAGCAACAGGAGACCAAGTTGGGTTCCACCTCTGTCAGCCAAGAACAGAAAGCTGAGGCTGCATCAGGCACAGACTGAACACAATTGGACAGTTGAAGACTGCACAAACATCTGACAATCCAACAATGTTCATTTCTTCTGAACACAGACTGTACACCATACAAAGTATAAGATCCTTGAGGAACATTTGGAGGTTCTTCCATTTGAACCTGTGGAGGAGCCTCTTAATTCTAATAGCCTTCAAGAAACCCTTGACCTTTAATTATAGGTCCTTTGTATGTCATCAAGGCTCTTGTATTGTTAATGGTGTAAGTTCAGAATTTGGCACCACAAGTATGAACCCATTAACCCAACCTGCCTTGTGTCAACTGTCCAGACTATTGGAGGTGGTGTAATGGGGTAGGGAATGTTTTCTTTGCACAAGTTTCAACCCTTGCTTGGATACCACAACCATGATGATGCAACTTGACACTAAGAAAAAGGTCTTTGATTTCATGAATATGACAATTCATATTCATGAGTTCAGTGTTCTTCAGAGATGTTCACAGTTGCCAGCTCTGAATCCAATAAAAGACTTTTGGGATGTTTAGCACGAAGGTGCTCTTGAAGCTCTCGTGTCAACATGGACCAGAATCTCAATCAAATGTTTCCAACTCCTTGTGGAAAAGACGTTCAAGTAGGAACCTACCCAACTTTAATATGATGTTCTTAATAAAGTGATTGGTAAGTGTATATTGCAATGCACATTGCAATCACAACATGCAACAATATTGCAGTTACATGGCATTTTATCCATATTGCACAGCCTTAGAATGAAACTATCAAGAGGTTAGGTTGCCAGGAGAAATCAAAATGAGCTGAGTTTCTGATTTCTCAGGATAAAGGCTGAAAGTAAAAAATCAAAAGCTTTCTGAGTCACGCTTCTACTGTCAGCATTATTCAGTCACCACACTAGTTTCTATCTCTCTCTCACACATTCACACTCACACATTCACTCGCTCACTTCCTCTTTCTGTCTCCCAGTTGATGCTCCACAGGAGACCAGGCTGCAAAAATCACACTGGCAGTGTCAGAGTGTTAGTATGCTGATCGATAGGGCTTTACCAAAGGGCAGACTATTGAATGCTTTTAACAGAATGAAGATGCACGTTTTGCTATTTCAGTGTACACTGATATGCTCACCCAAGCTAACCCGAACTGGAAGAGAGAGAAAGCCTGGCCTAAATGTGGAAGCCGGTGGGCGTCGAGGGCTGACAGGAACAGGCAGCATTGACGCGGCGTGTTCTAGAGAGCAGAGCGTGTATATTTAGCCTTGTTTCAATGTTTTGCAAGCCGGCAGCACAGGTTGTGGCTGCTAGCCAAGCTCAGTTGTTGCCATGGGAACCCTTTACTCCCATTTGGCATCAGAGAGATGAGCTTTGGCCTTTCAAAACAGCGGGATGAAGGGAGAACACCTCACATCATAAAAGCCCCAACCACCCACTCAACCCAAACCATGAACTACTGGCCTTGAATTCAAACCTGGTTCTTGGTTTTCTTTTCAATGGATGTCAAATGAAATACATTGTGTAATAGATTGTCTACCAAAATGCTTGGTGAAGGGACATATGTGACCTGTAGCAGTCAAGGTTTTAAGACCTTGTGTGGCTGTGTGTCTGATACCTGTGTGTCTCATTCATGTGTTCACAGTCACTGAATGCCTTCAGAGAAAATATGGGTACACATGCCCAAAGTTCCCACTTCCAGGTACGCATACTTGTGTGATTGCAATCGCTGATTCAGAAGAATAACAAAGTGGTAATACTAGGGGAAAGCAGCACTCAGAGAAAGGCTGACTGGAGGAAGCGCTGCTGCAGGAATCTGCACAATAACCATTTGTGATAGCTGGGGAAGAGGTGGTGATGTGAATGCGTGGCAGGGATGGAAGAACCGGAAAAAATGCCAGTGGGCCGCTATGGATGTGGGATGCTGAGAGCCCTGGTGCAAGGTTAAAAGTGAAATGTACCACACCCTGCTGGTCTTTTTTAGCTAGCTAACTGCACTCTGCACCAGGAGAACACAGTGAGGTCCAGTAACACTCAGTAAGAGAATAATCACAACTATTTAATGTTCTTCTTGTTTTGTTTTGTTTTTTTTTGTTTTTTTTTTTAAACTAAACCCTTCATAACAGGGTTGTAAAGAGACTTATAGAACTGCATTTGCACTTTTTTTCTCTCTCCAAACTATGTCATATACTTACTATTTATACATAAAAGAACAACACAAAATGCTCCATTTTATGTTAAGTAATTCATGTTTTAATGTTTAATGTAAAAATGCAAAAATGTTTAATATCCAGAAAGAAAGTTAAATTTGCAAGAATGTCTGCAATTGCCTCTCCAATCAGATATGATACATATCTGCACACGTACATCTTAGGCCCCATCCAAAGGTATGCAGGTGTTTTTGAAAACTGTCCACAAAAAGATCATTTTTGGTCAGTGAAAACAAGAGCTTTTCCAAACTACAAGGTGGAGAAATTTTGAAAAGTGTTGGCAGAGCTCTAAAGCAGAGCTCTGTTATAATATAGAGTGATCCCTATATTAAACCATAATGTCTACACACAGAAAGTACCACATTTTAGAGTTTCGACATTATAAATAAATGTAAATAATGTTCTGTTACAAATATATAAAGTTCTATTTAGATTCAAAGTCAGTAAATATGTGGCTCACATAACACACTATAGTGTGGTAATATATAATTTGGAAGGAAGATCTCTTCTTTTTTTTTTCTTTAATGTCCAGATATGTGGACAGGGCCTCAGCTAAAGCTCTCATTAAGCATCTGTAAAAAATACCTACTAAACTTCAATAAGTGTCACAACAGTCTTGAGTGAGATTTCATAGGAAACCCCCTTCTGATGATGTACAATATGCAGTGCTTTCCATAAGTAATATATTAAAAATAGGTTTTGACTGGAATGACCCTTTAAACCACAAACTGCCAGGGTGGATTTTAGGGAAGGCAGATTGTCTTGCTTTAAATGGAAAGACAACGTTTATTACTCCAGTGTTTGTCAAAGGTAGTGCTGGGACTTCTGGCATGGGTTGAATATTTCTGTGCTCTAACATTGTAATACACCTGGTTTTGAAAAGCTGATGACTTGAATCATGGGTTTTACTACAGGGGAAGCCCTGAAGCATGCAGGGAACACAGGGATTGAGGAAGACAGGGCCACTGAATGGAAAGAAACCAAAGTCTGAAGTAGATAACGTGACCTGCTGCATGACTTTTGATAACGCACCACTGACCTTTAAGAGAAAGAAGGACTGATTGTCACAAGCTAGTTGGCAGCAGGCTTTGCCACAGGCATGTGCTCATGTTCATGTGGTTGCCAGAATCTTCTAGATCGATGAGCCCTATAAACATAAAGCTGGAGACACATATTCTCAATTTCATAGAATTCCAGAAGTTGACAAAAGGAAAAAAAAAAAAAAAAACACTTACTGGGAAAGGAAAGTCATGTGTCTTTTTGACTGCATTATATATTTAGCATTTTACATTTATACATAAACAATAAGAAACTGTTTGCCTGGTCACTTGCAGTGTTTTGCAGGTTTTCACAAGGTATTACTTTGCCTCAATAAAGTAGACCTTATGTTCCTCTACTGGTGTTTGAACATGTTGTTTTATATCGCCCTCTGCTGGTAGGTACTGCTACAGATAATCACATCATAAGATAAAAACCCCAAAACATTCCAGGCCTAACTTAAATAAGCTGCTAAATTTTAAACACTTTGATCCAAAACAATTATACTGTTTATTTGTCTTCAGTAAGCGAGGGCTAGATGTATTTACAAGTATGAGCAACACCCTCCTCTGAACCGAATGACCTTCCGGCTGTTTCCAAACAAACGTTATGTATAGAAGCTGGTGACACTCGCAATTGTTTGTGAAGTGTGAGTGGAAGTGAGGTATTAGAGGAAGCAGGTGGGGCTTTTCCAGTAAAGGGAGATATGTGAACTTCTTCTTTCTCATGAAAAGAAACCCTCAAATTTCACTTTCCCGACAGAGTCTACGCCTTTCACTGAGTGGATTTCCTGTTTTCAAAATGTTTCGCATCACATGATTCACCAACGAGAGCCCCTCAGTGAAAGAGAGGGGGCCAGTTGTGGGTGGTATTTGCTGGTTATCATCTTAAAGACCTTGAATTATGAAAGCTGTTTATTTTAGTGGACATGTGTGCAGAACTGCATGCGCGAAGGCCTAGGACTCCCTATTTAACCCTCTATTGCACAAATTCTGAGTGTAATGTTGTTGTTTTTTTATCACTTTCCTTGCATAAAATGGACCTGATACTAGATTATTAAAAAAATATTGTTTGTGGGGGTCTTTTTGGGGTACATTGTCCAAACACAACATTGTGAGAGAATGGAAATAAATGATGCAGTACTGCCCTCAGATAGGTCTGTGGGAGTGAGAGTCAAATATAAATTTGATGTGGAATGGGTGGAGGAGGAAAGGAGTGTTTAGTCACACAAGTCTTCTGGTTATGTGTTGGTATAGGGAATTAAGTTTAGCATCAACTATTCTAACAGGACGTTGCCTATGTGATTGCAGTGTACAGATATGCCCCGTCTGATAGGTCACATGAGTAAAACTAAATACATAAATGAAGATGGTCATAGCTCCTGATTAGTTACCTAAATGAAACCACATTCAGAAATGGGGAAAGACCTTTAAAAATACTGTAAACAAACAGATCAGGCAGGACACAAGACACGTATGTGCTATGGCATGTACCAGTGTCATACAAATATTATAATGAATTTAATGAGGAGAGTACAGAAGGAATCCATAATGTTCATATTATTATTAGGACGCTCAATATCTCTTTGCAATGAGGTAATTATTTTAGAATAGAATATTCAAGCAACAAACATTATGTATTAAATATTGAGAAGGAGACCATATTGAGTTTGGCTATCTTACCATCTCAATTTGGCTTCTTTTCTTGAGCTAAAATGATAAAAAAAACAACATGTATATGGGCTTCATTTGTTGGTAAATAAAGATGTAAATAATGGAATCAATCTCTTTATGCTGTTGGTTATTTTTAATAGCTTAACGTGGCTTGGTTAGTGATCAGGATTTAGCAGGGTTTTGTAGAGGTTATATGATGGATTTATTTAATAAATGCTGTCAAATGTCTGTCAAAATGCTACAGCTGAGAAATATAAGGCTGTGTTATGGAAGACCTACTGCATAAGATGACAAAAATGAAAAATAACAACCCAAGTTTTAGGCTGGAATATGGGATTTAAGCTTTAAATATATAACATCTGTAGCTGTTACCCCCCCCCCCCCCCCCCAAGCATGAGTGGATGGAATGTAAGAATTATATATGTGAATGAATAGAATAGAAGAATAGAATAGAATAGAATAGAATAGAATAGAACTTTATTGAACCCTTGGGAGGGTTTCTTCAGGGAAATTAAGGTTCCAGTAGCAGCATCAGTACAGTACAGTAAGCAGAAGATAGGTAGAAAAAAATAATTTAGTAGAAGTAAGCAGCACTATATATATAGACAATATAGACATGAGAAAAAAAGAGTCCTCTAGGAGGGGGTATTGCACATTATTGCACATTATTGCAAATTATTATTGCACTTGAAAACTGTTTATTGCACAGAGAGTCCAGTGTGTTGTGGTGGTTGCAGGTTGCTGTTAGCTGTTGAATGTAATTATGATATATGAGTTATAGTATAGTCCAATATCACTACTCTCTTTCCTCTCAAAAATCCTTGAAAATTCTGTCTCTAATCAGCTACCTTACTTTCTCAACCAGAACAATTTACAGGACCCAAACCAATCTGGCTTCAAACCGATTCACTCAACAGAAACTGCTCTCACTGCTGTAACTGAAATCTCTTATCTGATCAGCCAAACTTGCATCTGTCATAATTTTCCTCTGATTGCAATGGTTTGCATCATACCTGGAAGAGCATCCTTACCAGGTCACATGGCAGGGAGCCACATCAGCTCCACGCAGATTCTCCACTGATGTTCCACAAGGCTCAGTCCTCTGTCCTCTTCTCTTTTCCCTCTACACTACTTCTCTTGGTAAAGTAATATCTTCTCATGCTTTTACTTACCACTGCTATGCTGATGACAATCAACTCATCCTCTCTTTCCTTCCCTCCGACACCCAGGTCTCACCTCGTATCTCAGCTTGCCTCTCTGATGTCTCATCATGGATGGCAGCCCATCACCTCAAACTCAACCCCAGCAAGACTGAACTGCTATTCATTCCTGGAACCACTAGTCCTCATCCACTGCATCTCAACATTCTCCCTGAGAACTCACTGGTCACTCCATCTGCAGAAGTATGGAGCCTTGGTGTAGTTGTGGATGACCAGTTATTGTTCTCAGCTCATGTTGCAAACCTGACTTGGTCATGCAGATTTCTCCTTTACAACATGAGGAGAATTCAACCTTTTCTGTCTAGAGAGGCCACTCAGGTGCTTGTTCAGTCTATTGTCATTTCAAGACTAGACTACTGCAACTCCATTGTAGCTGGCCTTCCTATGCAGACCATCAGACTCTTGCAACTTCTCCAGAATGCAGCAGCAAGGCTCATCTTCAACGTCCCCAAATTCTGTCACTTAACTCCTCTTCTGCGTTCCCTTAATTGGCTTCCTGTAGCTGACTGCATCAGATTCAAAACCTTGATGATGGCCTATAAAGCCAAAAATGGACCAGCACCTCCATACATGATGGCAATGGTCAAAACTCAAGCTGTACCAAGAGCCCTTCGATCTTCAAAGTACAGCACGGCTTGACCCACCATCCCTCAAGATGCAAGGAAAACATGAATCCAGACTCTTTTCTGCTCTGGCACCAAAATGGTGGAATTAACTTCCTCTGGGGTCCAAACAGCTGAGTCCCTCACTGTGTTCAAACACAAACTGAAGATCCATCTGTTTCAAGAACATTTAACTCCATAAAGACATTTATTTTCAACAGGGTCTAAGCACGAGGAATCTCTAGATTCTAGCCTTGTCTACTGGCTTTCCTGAGTGAACAGCAAAGCACTTTTGTAAGTCGCTCTTGATAAGGGCGTCTGCTGTAAATGTAAATGTAAATGAAAGGTGTCTCTAGTACACTATTGGTCTGTCTCTAGCCTGGATATAAAATGAGACTTGCATACAAGAAATATAAAGCATTCTGTGACACATTTCTGTAGCCTGTAGATCCTGCAAAGTCATATTTTGCCAAAGCTGGCATCCTAGCTGGTTATATAAATGCATGATTGCCAATAAGTCTGGTGACAAGGCAGGCCAAGGAATTGTTGCATTCTGGTGGAGACATTCCTGGGAAACCCTTGTTTTTCATTATCCTGCTAATAAATGGTAGTTGGCAAATCCACCATGAGAGGCAAAACCTCTTGCACATATCGCTGAGCTGTTAGTGTTCCTCATATCACTACTAAAGGTGACTGACTGTTGACAGCCTTTTTATGGGACAGCAGGGGAAGTAAGTGTAATCACTACACATCTGCCGGAGACATGACTGCACACCAATATTTGCAGCAGTTTACACCGTGTCATTGAAATGTAGCAGATGGCGAGATGGATGGAATTGGATGTTATGCATGTGCTGGAACACATAAACTAGGAAGATTTGCCAAAAATGAAACATTACTTCTTCTATTCCCCTTTCTCTCCAGGCTGACGGATTATATAATCAAAGTGTCAAGTACTCTCAGTACCTTCAAGAAAGGAAGGGGATATTCTGAAATCTGATTGACTTTCCGCCTAATAGTTATTTCAGCCATGTGTGTAAACCACAAGTCATACGGAAGATTGCACAATCCAAATCTCACATAGATTCAAGCAGATCATTTTAAGATGTCATCACACTCTGCAACTCAGGTTGAAACCTTTGCGGAAGCCACAAATTGAAATGGCCTACAGATTATGCAAAGATGTTTTGTCGTTGAGGCCTGTGAAGTTCTCACACTCACTCACAACATGGCTGTCAACTACATTTCCTGCTGTCTGTTTAGAAAAAGAAATTTAGAGTATAATGCTGTTTGGTATAAAGATATGGATTTGTACAGGTCTGGCTTGTTAGCTTGGTTATTAAAACAATGGTTTCCAATCCAGTCCTGGCTTTTCTCTGCTCAAATACATGCTGCCCAACGCATAAATAAACCCTTAACATATACAATATCTGTACAGTTGTACATAAATCAGACAATTCTGGAGCTAAACAGTTACATCAAATGCAGTGTTTCATTATATCAAAATAAAATGTATTTAATAAAGATGGGCACCAAATTGAATCATTTGAATAAGATATATTGAGCTTGTTTATTGGTCAGTAAACTGAATTGGTTGGTCTTGATTAAGGAAAATACAACAGTGTAGGTACTACAGTATCTACAAGCTCTAATCTTATAACTAGATCCTACCAGTAGATGGCTATAAAACACTATAATTACAACAGGGGTCACCAAATGTGCTTCTGGACAGATCAAGATTGGAATTGCAGTGATTAGTTGTGGAGTGGATTAGGATTGAACCTAAAGTTTGTAGGAAGGTTTTGTGTCAGGTTCTATTGTTGGCACTCTTGATTTAAAATAATGAAGTATTGACTAAAAAAACAGGACAAGTGTTGATTGGTTGTTTGCAATGACAAGTAAAAAATACAATAGAACCACAATTCTCTTTATATATGCTTATTTTCTATGTTCTGGGCAATTGCAAGCTGTCAGAGACTTATTTCATCGAGTTGAGGGACACAAAGGACTCAAGAGTGGACTTCCAACCCCAAAGGCTATAATTCATGTGGGCGCAGGCCCATCCTAATAGTGGACTATGCCTGTCCACTACCAGACTGGCAGCAATTCAGCAGGAGGCAAAAAAGGACTGCCTTCATTTGTTCCAACTACTGTTTCAGGAATTTGTTACTCCTGAGAAGTGCACCAACAGTGTTGCATTTAGGAAGCACAGCAAAGTCCCAGAAGGGAAGAAGTGAATGGAATACTAAGTAAGTATTAGAATTTCTTTCATAGAATTTATCTCATCTTCCTCATTCTATTCTGAAGCAACCTTAGATGTACATAGTGTATTTTGCAGTCCTAAAATGTTGGTCTGTATAGTCAGAATAGCAGTGCTGTGGGTTGGTGTGTTGTAGTTCTCATATATTAAACCAGTTGTTGTAGGTGCTTTTATTTACATCTGCAGCTTATGTCATGAGCTGTGGTAAGCTACATGGATGGGAACCAGCCGAGAAAGCCAAACTGATGAAGGCCACTATCAACAAATGTTGTATGAGGGCAAAGTCCAAGAGTTCATAAAGGGATACAAGAAAAGCTCTCAAGGTTTTTGAACACAGAGAGACCCTTGCCTTTTTTGCCTATATTGTTATGTTTTCCTGTCTTTTTTATTCTGAATTAAAATGAGAGCTCTCGATTTGTTTTGTTTTCTCTAACAAAAAGTTTGTTAGCTGGTTAGTTCTATGGTTTCTCTAAAATTAATCATGTTTAAATTGTGCTCAAATATCTTGGCAAATGAAGTCTTTGACTCATTACATTTGTTTGAAGTAAATGTATTTAGTGAAATAGTCTTATGCCACTCTCAATAGTTTAGTTTTATACAGATACAGTGTTTAATCATTACTGTCTTTCATTGGAACAAGACACCTTTACTTAAATCATCTAAAACAAAGTTAACACTTATAAAACAATATTAAATATGTATTGACTAGATTTAAGATGATTTTACTGCCAAGATATGCTTTTTCTACTGTGGTTTCCTAACAAATAATAAGGAAAATTATTTGTTGAGTATTAAAAGATAAAACTATTTGGACAATTGTTTGTTTATTTATTTGATTATGCTTAATCAAGGTTACACGTTTATAGTCCTCATCTTATAAATGATTGAGTTGAAAGAGATTAAATCATGTAAAGTTCTCAGAACCCCTATGCTTCTGAAACCAAATTGTCGGTTGTGCCACTTAATGTCTCATTTGTGTCTAATTCTATTTCTCTTAAGCAATTTTAGGAGAAACATCTGTGACAAAGTTGAGATCTAAATGAAAAATAAGGGAGAATCACAAAAGTCTTCTGCAACACCAAAGATCAACATTTGTGCATTACAATTTTCTTCTGGGTCTCCCAGAGCAGCTTCGGTGACCCCTGAACTACACTGATTGTCTCTCAGTAATGTTTAAAATTAATTCATGAATTAATGAATCCCATAATATGTAATGTTCAGAGTTATAATTAAAATTATAATGTGGTGACTTCATTGAGGGGCACAAATGAATAGCCACATCAATGTCCAATTGAAATGAAAAAAAAAATGAAATAATCATTTACATCTCTGCCATTTGTCAACGATTCCCTTAGTCATGGAGGCCATCACTGGATAAATGGCCTGTTCTGTATTTAACTTCAGAACAAATACCTCTCTGTCCTCATGTCATCCCAGCCTTGATGAATAGATGGAGCTGATTGCTCCGTTAAAGTAAAGAACAAAGCCTGTCACTTTAAAGTTGTGAGCTATTCTTTTGTTCTCGGCACGTCAACATCTCATCCCTCTCAGTGCTGACACTTTACTACTGTCTGTGCTGTAATCTTCTGACTCTTCACTATAAATATTCAATGTGGCTATCAGATCCACAAATCCCCCAGCAGTGACTACACATACTGTTACACATACTGTTCAGTCAAACCTTTAGGCAAAGCTCACTAGTAAGATAGAAGATTAGTGAACTGACCAACTGTGAGTCCTGTTCTGACAACAAAATCTGACATTTTGAATGTAAAGCATTGAAACTTCAATTTCTCTGTAATTCTGGTTTTCATCTTCAGAAAACAAAGGTAAGTTATTAATAATTTCATTTGAATAACTCTGAAACCTTTAAGGAGTTTAAATACAATGGTCTCTACAAAATGTGCTTGTAGAATGCTGTAGGTGGAAGTCTTTTTTGAGGGAGTGGACAGATGGAAATGTATGGCTGTAAAAATAAATACAGATACAAAAATAGTATAAAATTGTATGAATATATGAAAAAAAAATTAAGTAAACCTGGACAAAAAATAGATTAAAATGTATTGTTTTAGTGTCAGTTTACCTTGTCAGCCTACTGCAAGTTAGCCCTACTTATTCATTCAGTTTTCAGTCAACACTGCCAATTAGAACAGAGTTCATTTACATACATATATGAACAATAAGTATAGGGGCACTTTCTGACATCCCAATCTAAATCCATAGGCATAAATAAAGGCACAGCAACACAAACAGTGTAGATAAAGAAACAGGGGCTTAAAAACGGTCACATGAAACTCGATTATGACAGTTTTTGTTATGTAAATCCCCACAAACACCCTATACTGATCTCAAGAGAAAAAGATAATACTAGTAGGAATAATAGTTAAAAAGTTAAAAATGCAACATACAATGCAAGAGTTCAGATGATCAGTGTGATCAGTTAATATCACCTTTGTATTTATTCTAATTTTACACATTTAACAGAAAAATATACTAATTTACTGCAGAGATAACAGTTTGCTTTAATGGTCGTAAGTACTTTTTTTTACATCAAAGGATGTTTTAGCCTTTTGTGTGAAGTCATTAATGCCAGAAATTATGGGTGAAAAATGATTTAATAAAATAGACACTTTCTATATTGTATCACACTAAAGGACAAAGTATTCAGGGACAAAATCGATCAAGATCCTATGTCTTCACAAATATACAGATGGTGTGTGTGTGTGTGATTGTTTAAATTTAAACAATCACACTCTAGGACAGTTTTGAGAATTGGTTTAAAATAAAATAAAAATGTAAGAAAAGCAGTTCTTATAACATGTCCATGTAAAATAAAGACAATTTTCTTGCATTTCAGGTGACAATATTATCTATATTAATTTGAAGCTTGTGTGGCAGTGAAAATGCCCTTCTGTCAGACTCTTAGGACAAATACAGATCAGATGTGTCTCTGCAAAACCACCTTACTGCTGAATGTGCTAAGATTGATTGTGACAAACTGAAAAATACAGGATTTGCTCCATGAATGAGGTTTAGTCTCTGGCTCAGAAACGCCTCTCCTTCAGAAGCCCTGTGTGTTAATTGAAAAGTTAACTGATTGTGGAGCTGTGGGTACTGGCATGGCATGAAAGTCTCTCAGATAAAACACACGCCATGCTCTGCTGGTGTAAGACAACACTCTGCTACTCTGCTTCCCTGCAGTCTGTTGACCAAACACTCTGTATCTTAACAGCAGCCAGTGGGGGAGAGGTGGCAGTATCCAATGAGTTTTTGTGTGTGTGGGGTTACATGTCCTGTATTCTTGTCATGTCAGAGTCTGTAGGGAGCCTTCAGTGTTATCTTGTTACAACATAGCTGGCATTCTCATACTGCACTTTCTGATTTCACTGTCAGACCTGCATGCATGCACTCACACACACACACACACACACACACACACACACACACACACACACACACACACACACACACACACACACACATACACAGTGGCCTCACAATGCCATATAGTCATCAGCAGAATGCCCTGTCATTAGCTCCCTGCCTCAAACACCCACACTAAGGGTTGGATTGCATGTTGGAATTGAGAGAGTGACTACAATCTAGAGTGGACTCCAATCTTGGACTTGCACTCACCTCTAGTTGACTCTCCAAGAATCCAGTGGCAGGATTAATTTGGCAAGGTGGCAAAAGAAATTACCAAGGGGGCACAGCTACCACCCAATGAATGTCTGGTGATCAGAGACAGCTGGTTTATAGAGGAACTAGAAGATTAAAATAACAGATAAAGAGACCTGAGACATTTCAAATAAACTCATTCTTACAGATTGTGATTTCAGCATTGCATAGAGGGCATCAATTAAGCTAGAAGAGGGTCAGGACAGGTTTGCACTGGGCATTAAAATGCATATTGTAGCTTGATGTCATCCATATATTTCAAGTGTAACTGGCACATTCTTCCACTGGTGGCTCTTTTTTATTTTATTTTTAATAAACAGTATCAAAAGTAAAGATGCTAAATATATGATTGAATCTTTGTTTTCATGGTTATAACAAACAAGATTGTTACCTTTAAAGGATTCCTTACAGAAATCACATTATGTGGGATGGGTGCTTGGTAACAGTAATATATTGCTCAAAATATGTAATAGTTACATATTAATTCAGATAATACATTCTGTGACTAGCTTATTATAAAAACTAAATTAATTTAATTCTCTATCATGAAATTGGAGCTGGAAAGTTGATACAATGTCCTGATGATTTAATATCTCTTTATTGTGGAAGTATGTATAATATGAATTTATAACCCGGTGATCTAACAGTTCCCCTAAAATATAGATCCATTCACATTTGTGATCTGAAGTCAGTGGAGCGTCACAGAGATTTTAAAGTTGTTATTTTTAAATAATGCTACATAATGTTGCTTAATGTGAACTGCAGTTGATTAAGCATTACACAAAGCACGTGTATCCCAGTGTGAATTGACCAATGGTCCAACACATTTGATTCAAAGAATTAGTTCTTTTGGATCTGATTCTGTCATTTGCTTTTTGCTTGTTCCATTTAGACTGCAGTGATGCTCATCACCACTGACAGCAATAAGACAAATCTCCATGTCACTCACTTTATCACTTCCAGCGTGGTTCAGCTGAAGCCAGAAAACAGGAAAGGCCTGCCAGGACGGTAATTAGGTTATAAGAATGGCACAGTCGATCCACTGCTGAATGCAATGTGTCAAAATGTGAGATATACAGGGACATGCTGACCCTCTGCTTCATCAAGGGAAGGTTCTTTCGCATAAACACACACACAGATACACACACACACAAACACACACGGCTGACTTATGTGGCAGAACTGATCCCTTCACAGGCCTGTCTTCACCTTTTTTCTTCTCTGGCTCAGAAACACCTCTCCTTCAGAAGCCCTGTATGTTACACTTTCTAAATTAAGCTCCCATCTCTTCTGCCCCACTTTCTGTATTCAAACATCACACTTTAGTGCCAGGATGACCTTCATGTGCACAAGAGCTGCAGAACTGATTACGTACTACTCCTGATAATGCTTAAACCTAGGCTGATACTTCAGAGCATAAATGTTGTCTTTACACTGATAAGAAATGCTGATGGTGATTGGCAGAAAAATATGAAGTCTTATCCATTAGAGAAGGTGTGAAAGGAGAACATTAAAAGCTAATGTGGTGGTAAGAAATGCAAATCAAGAAAAAACTTAAAGTTAAAGCAGATTAATTAAAATACACATATTTTACATATATAATTGGTATACATCTTGATTGCAAATGTCAAATCATCTGTGAAAAGGTCTGAGGAGGTTATATTTTAGACATTAACAATTTAAGGTAGAACAGAGCTAAGAATCTGCAGAAAAACTCCTGCCTTGTTGGAGCAGTTTATAGAAATGTTCAAAACATTTCCACTCTGTTTGAGCAAAAAATGGAGGGGGTGAGCTACATAGAACAGCTTTTGCAGCAGAATAATCATTCAAAACAGTAGGTGCCATGGACCTCTTTGCAAACTGAAGCTTTTGGAATGCCCTCACAGTTCCCTGACCTGAACTTTTAAGAAATGTTTACAAAGATCTTAAAAAATACATTAATATTAGTTGGGGTTTATTGAGTACTGACTGTGTAATGTGTCACATTTGCAAAGGCCACACGGATTATTTTGTGTAAACTAGTGAATTCACACCCAGTGAGCACAGTCGCCCAGAGACGTGGTGAGTTGGTGAGTTGCTCAAAGGTACTTTAGTCATGTCACTTTACATGGAATCATTTTTAATGAAATTATGATTATAAATGAGACCTTTTCTCAATATTGTAAATCCCTGAGATGCTCATGTATGTAATATTGAATCTATATCCAATCCATAATTACTAATAGATTTATTTGAATGTGTTTATTTGAACCATATGACATAATATGTTATGACGTTATAATGCAATACCACGATTGAGCTGCAAGTAGTTTTTTACCATCTACTGGGGACACAGAATTTGTTTGCCTGTCGACAGAGTCTTGACTTTCACAGGCAATGGAAATGTATAACATATTCATATCATCAGCCTCGCTATGAAAGGTTGTATCATGTTTCCAGATCACATTTCCTCGCAGTAACATGTACAGTGAAAAAGCAGCAGGTCTTAAATGGTACCTTGTAGAACTCCTTGTACAAAATGCTTGTTTGTCCAACCTTATGATCATGTCATATGTGACACAGAACGGAATGCCGTTGGAAAACTGTTGGAGTGAAAACACATCATTCCTGTAGTAAATATGTATGTAAGCATATATATTTTAAAAGTACTTTCTCAAATACATGAAATTTATTTTAGGATTCAGGATGATCATTTTTAGAAAGGGCTTCCTCACAGAAAACATCAGAGAAGAGTGAGATTGATTAGATTAACACACAGAATGATCTTTAAAATGGTGAGCTTGGTCTGGATTATGGCAAAAGCCTGATGAGGGTGACCAATGTAGGACATTAAGATACTCACTGCCTGGAATGCATTTATATTTATATATAAAACACACTATGTATTTATATATACTAGAATAGCAACAGAAATGCTTATCTAATCATGAAACAATTTTTATTATTTTTAAGAATAGAAAAGCTTTATTCAAGAGACTAACTTGTAGTTGTATGAAATGTAATAAATGTTCTGAAATGTTGCATTAATATTACATTAATTATATTAAAGGACTTATTAGGAGAGGACATGTTTGAAGACATTTTTCCATTTGAAGCCTTTTTCCACAAAGAGCTGTGCAGCAACAGAGTTTCAAAAAGCTTAGCAATCGGGACCCAGTCTCAGTAGCCACTCCCTGATCTGAGAGAGAGAGAGAGAGAGAGAGAGAGAGAGAGAGAGAGAGGCACCTCTTCCTCTCTGAAAATGATCACAAAGGCTGGACAGTGCAAGGTGGGACACTTTTGTGCGTGTATAACATTTGTGCATGTATATCATTACATTGTTACCGTATCTAATCTAATGCAGACTCATTTAAACAAAAATGGCTATTCAAGTTGTTTATTTTATTATTAGAATATATATAGAATATATAGTTGATAGGTGCAGGGTTTTGTCATCTTCCTGTATTATTTAATTAACGTGTGTGTGTGTGTGTGTGTGTGTGTGTGTGTGTGTGTGTGTGTGTGTGTGTGTGTGTGTGTGTATGTTATATCCAATAATATATAATGAGAGAGAGAGAGAGAGAGAGAGCAAGAAAACATATAGAAAAAAAATGACAAACTGACAAAAGTGAGGTTTAAGGTAATTTACAGAATGAGCTTCGTTACTTATTACTCTACTTTCTATTTTTAACAAAATAACTATTCGTCCATAAAGCTATTCCACCATCAACAGCACAGTGTAGTCTTAAACGTAGAAGTGTTTTAGCCGTGTACTCTTTAACCTGACACTCAGTTGTACTTTATGTCTACACTCTGTGTCTGTTATACACGAGTGTGTGTTTGTAACCTGAGAAAGTGCTGGTTTAAGTACATTGACCCTTTTTCACTTTTGGATCTCTTGCATATGGCCGGTGGTCTCACCATAATTTATTTTCTGTTGATCTTCCTGTACATAAAGGGCTTTTATGTTCTTTCAAAATGGTATATTTATTTTTGCATTGCTCTGATGTTGGAGGCCTGGCTGTAAGAATACTGATACTAGTCTCTTTGAGCATGGACATATTTACTTATTTACTGTGGTGCTCTGGGTAGGTTGACCAGGAATTACATGCTGCAACCCAAACCAGGAAAAAACAGATACATGGATGAATGGATGGTCACTTATATAACTTTTTTAATTTTGTACTTAAGCTTTAAGACTAATACTATAATCTTTTTCTTTATTGGTCACATAAACTGTGATCAATAACTGACTCATACCTTTAGTATCTGATTGACAGTGCTTCGGGAAAAGGGTAAATTGTGTAAATAAGACTTGATTATGGAAACAAACAGTAATCAGGATTGTTCAGGCTGTGGTCTGGATGTGAAAGTTAGACAATTAAAAAAGCAAAAAATGCAGTTATGCTTGAAAAAAAAGGTAGGTCTAAAAGGTGAATACAATGAGCAATTAAGAAGACTAAGGACAGAAGAGGCATTCTGAAGAAACTCTATCCATACAATGGACCCATATATGTATAGTGGCCTCAGAGTTTAAGAGTGGAATGTGTGTGTAGTGACTGAGGGTTCTGTAATGTAAGAGAGATATTAGAGTGAGGGTCTGAGAGGTGATGAGTGTTTTTATAGACAGTTGACGTCCTGCTCCAGTTCAGAGAGGCCACTGGACAGTATGTTGAGGGAACAGGGAGTTTTTGTTGAAGCAGTAAGTGGGGGATGATTGTGTAATTAAAGGGACATTAGTTCCTAAAGATCTTACTGTTACTACAGTGTTGTGGACTCTTTTGGTCAGTACCAAAAGTCGCTCAAGGAGGGACAATAATTAAAAACAGGTATATGTGCACCAAAGGCTCACTGCACTGATACACCCACACACACACACACACACACACACACACACACACACACACACACACACACACACACACATATATACACACAATATATATATATATATATATATATATATTGTATATTTCATGCAGCAAGCTTTTTTCCCTTTTTTGACCTGGTGTGTGATTACAGGCATCGTGATGATTGAGCTGGACTCGGCGGCTGAGGGCAGCAGCCCCATCGATGAGCTGATGGAGCTGACTGCTCAGAGCTTGTGTCAGCTGAACATCAAGGAGCACTTCAATATCATTAAAGAAATTGGTAGGGGCAAGTATGGTCGGGTGCTGCTGGTCACTCATCGCTGTCGGGGTATGTATACAAAGAGGCCACATTGTGGTATCTCAAATATCGGGTTATTTATTATATTTCATATATAAGTAAAAGTAAACAAAGTAACCCAAAGTCATCCTCAAATAAAACATACATTTGTGGAATAATGGAATTGCTGTCCTGTTGTGGGTCTTAGTGGACGTAATTAATAAATTAATTTTGGGAGATGGTCCACACCCCAATCTCCTCCCACTAAACCCCCTCACTTCCACCACACCATCACATCAAATACACACATCGTATACATTATTGCATCTTAAAAAAATCTATCATGGAAAAGGGAAACTGTCACATATTTCATTTAAAGTGACAAGTACTTTTATTTTAATGTTGATACTGTCTGATAAATAATTCAAATTTAAATTAAATATTCTAATCCTTTGAGATTATGGAAGTTTGATCTACATGCTAAAAGCCATGTTGACCAATAGTAAAACAAAAAAGGTTTGAAAAATTTCATTTAACATTTAATTAACATAGAATATGACAATTTAACTTTTTGAATGAAATTATGAATACAAATAAACTTTTCACCATATTATTATTTTTTTTAGATTAGTAGTAGTTCAGATCACTAGTGGTTGAGCACATGCAACCACAATTATAGTTAAGACTGCTGACCTGATAGTTGTTATTTGTTTGCGGGAGAAATTGTATGCACATAGGGCACTGGATATACTTTAATTTGATCTATCTATCTATCTATCTATCTATCTATCTATCTATCTATCTATCTATCTATCTATCTATCTATCTATCTGTCTGTCTGTCTGTCTGTCTGTCTATCTATCTATCTATCTATCTATCTATCTATCTATCTATCTATCTATCTATCAAAGCAATTTATCCTCATTGGCTCCTGACCTTTGTGTACTGGTTGTGTTTCTGTCATCTTCTTGGGATGACTGTCCAACCTCATTGCTGTTGGCTGTAAAAGAGTTACTTAATGGAATTTCATAAATGTAAGATTTAATTTTACTTGACTTGTTTTTATTTTCAGACACATATGACAGTATTACATTCAGAGAATATATGCATTGTATATTTAATTGCACACAAGTTATTTAGCATTTACTGAATATATATAACATATTGTAGTGTATACTTCAATATCAGAAAATTATTTTTTAATTATTTTCTGTCACTTTATTCATTGGAACCCCTTGACAGATGTTTTTCAAGTTGTGCTTTTTATTTGTCTGGAGATGTTCCTGTAGACTATGATTGGGAATTATCTTGATCATGGCTTTAATATCAAATGTAATATATTTTGCATTTCTGCCACATTCCCTTATTCCTGATATCATTTAAGCAGCTGCAGAAACACCAGTGTTTGCTTTCATATCCTGCTTTACTCAAGACAAAATTCAAGGATCATTTTGTGTCCTCCAAAGTGTTACATCTTCTAATGCACAGACCCCAAATCCTGAAACAGTCCAAGCAAAACAAACTGGTGATTAGAGTTTCATTGTAGTGAAATTTAAAATTGTATTTATGCTGTTCCCATAATATTGCATCAGGCAGCTGTAAAACTTGGTGTCAAATAAAAGTCACAATCCTATGCATAATTTTACATGTCTCTGGAGATGTTTGTTAAAGTATGTGATGTCCGATCCTGCCCTCTCCTGTTTCTTTTTCTTGGCATTTGTATTGTAGGGACCCCCATGGCCCTCAAAGTTTTGCCCAAAGCGTCCACCAAGCTGAAGGGCTTCCTGCGTGAGTACTGTATCTCCCTGCACCTGTCACACCATCCATGTATTGTGGGACTGTTTGGAATCGCCTTCCAGTCTGACGAACACTATGGATTCGCTCAAGAACTGGTGGTCGGACGTGACCTTTTCGCGGTCATCCAGCCTCGGGTCAGTCTCCACACAGGATACACGTGTGGGCTGCTGCTGAATCATGTCTGCAAAATTTTGCAACTCACTTTTGACATAATGTCAATCTGACCAATGGATATTTACAGTGACTTCTATTTTTACTCCAGTAAAGTTGCTATTTTGGAGACATTTCAGCAACAATAAATGCTAATTTTCATGAAGGTAAAAAGAAAAAAAAAGTACGCTCTATATACATTTGTGGAATTAATCAACTGCTGTAAATGAGATTTACAACAGGTGTTTTTATCTAAACCAAGGCAAAATAATTAAACCTATAGTTCTCTGGTGTCTCAGCACATTTGAGAATGTATGTCAGTGGGCCTATAGTGGGAAATAATGAAATGATCTCTATTTCATTATCTAATGAAGTGGACAGAGGCAACAGAACCGAATTTTCAACCAGTAGGGGCACACTAGGTTTGGAACATCAGTATATCAAATGTTAGAAGACAGGACTCACCAACCCTGCTCCTGTAGAGCTACCTTCCTGCAGTCATCTCCAATCCAAGTGAAACACACTTCATTCAGCCAATCAAGAACTTCTAACTAATTGGATCATGTGAGGTGGATTAGGGTCTGCAGTCTGCAGGAAGGTATTACTTTTATGCTTTTTTTTAACCTCTGGTTTGTAACAGCATGTCAATCACATTCAAGTCAGGGGTCAAACACTTTTTCACAGCAGGTCACTTATATTCTACCAGGCATCATTATTCTCAGCAATTATGCATTATGCAATACTTTACAGCATTTTATGCAGTATATCCCTGTTGACCAGCTGCTAAGTGCCATTCTCAGCAGAATGGAAAAGCATAAGAGCAAAGAATACAAAGAGATTTTAGTGCTGACTGCATTCTCCTTTACCGCTCGTTTGGTAGTAATCGTCTCAGATGGGTTTGATAGAAAAAAGGCCTGCTGTGCATGCTCAACAAATTTCAGAAATGTGTGTATATGCAGGAAGGAACTCTCTGAGGGGACAGTGTATGAGCCATAGAGTCGTGCAGCTGCCCTGTTTCCTTTCAACGCCAGTGCACTCTCGTTGGCTCACTGAACTTGCTGTGAAACAGTAGACTCCACATTTAAGATTTAAAGCTGCACTACAGCAACACTACAGGGGCCTCAGTGGAGCCTCTTCAAGATTTAATTCCTCCAGCTATAATGTGAAATGTTAGGAGAAGACAAGTTTCAAGACAGATGAAGGCAAAACATAGCCACTGCTGACCAAAACAAGCTCATAGAGCTGGTTAAAAATCATCCTTAAACATGCTTTGGTCACTTACATTCTGCATTCTGTCACAAAAGCCCACACATATAATGTAGATCAGTAAGAAAGTGAATAATGCAATAAGAACACTGAAAACAGTGGCTAGCCATCTCACCACTGGGGATTGTGTTGTGTAAGGGCATCCTCAACCATGAATGTTAAGTGAGAAGTTCTTCCAATGGGGAGCAACCTTCCAAATCCAAGCCCTCTCCTCTGTTCAAAAATCAGTATTTGCTTAACATATCTTTAATAAATCTCTGGTGGTTTCATAGGAATTTTCTCTACTCCCTGCAGGTTGGTATCCCAGAGTCTGCAGTGAAGCGCTGTGCCATACAGGTAGCCAGTGCTCTTGAGTTCATCCACCAGCTGGGCCTGGTGCACCGAGATATCAAGCCTGAGAATGTCCTGCTCCTGGACTCCCATTGCCGGCGGGTCAAACTGGCTGACTTTGGTCTGACCCAGAAACAAGGAACTCTCATCCAATACATCTCAGGTACACTGCCTTACATGGCCCCAGAGTTATGTGCCATGGTCCTTGAGGAGGGTCAGAAAGAGGTAACAGCACCCCCACTTAGTGTACAGCCCAGCCTGGACACTTTTGCATTTGGAGTGCTGCTATTCTGCATCCTCACAGGCTTCTTCCCTTGGGAACACTGCATGGATATCGATGACTTCTACCAAGAGTTTGCTGACTGGCAGCGGAATCCAAAGAAGTCTCCAGTTCCCTCACAGTGGAAGCGTTTCACACCAACATGTATGGAGATGTTTGGGAGGCTTCTAGCACTAGATGCTAATGAAAGGTGCTTAGTAGAAGAAGTAAAGGGATATGTGGGTGAGGAGTGGTTAAGGTCAAAGGGCATGAATGGGCTGGTGGAGGAGAGTGGGAAAGTTAGCACCATGTCAGTTCTGAGCCCCTGTAAAACCAGCCCAGCTCTTCAGTGATGCAAGAAAAATATTAGACTAAATGCTAGTGTAGGGCACCCGTCATCAGCCAGTTTACGTTCCCAAAGTTTGGCCAAATGGAAAGAACACCTAGTTCCCCTTGTTTCCTTAGCAACTGATTTGAGAAATTTGGTAAGTCCTTGGGAATTTGTCAGAATTTCTTCAATCCGTGAAGGAAGAGAGGGGATTTGGACTGTCTAAGGATAATAAGAGAGATACCTAGTCAGGCTTAACATGTAGTTATGATGTACATCAATTATATAATGTCCTCTTGTGTTCATCCACTGTTAGCCATCACAGTGTATGAGATATAAGTGCCTCTAAGGTGAAGAATAACAGGTCTCCATCAAAACTATAAGCAAAGCCAAGGCAAGTTTAATTATATAGCAACTTTAATACACAGTGGCAAATTCAAAGTGCTTTACATAAAACAGAGATAAAATAAATACATTAAATCAATAAAAGTCAGAAAGCATTTAAAGGATTAAGAAATAAATTAAGAAATAAAATCTAATCAAATGAATCATAAATGAGCATACAGTATATTTAAATTAACATAAAAATATGCATATGAAAATAATTGACTGAGTAGGAAATATTGTGGATGGGGTGACAAAATTTTGCTGTATATATTGAACTATATCAGGTAAATATGTTAAAACCTACAAAATAAAATGCTTTCTGTTTCCATTGATATATAATACTGATTCATTTATTTATTTTTATATACTGCTGCTAGTTATATTTGCACCTTTTATATAATGTATTAAAATAGGTGCTAACAAGCAAAGAGGACTTAATTGGGAGACAGTAAAGGTGAGTTCAAGAATTCAGTTTGTTTACCTCATAATTGTAACATACTGTTAATTAAGATGGGCAATGGTATGAGGTTTAAGTTGAGTTCTGTTTAACTTGGAAGTTGGAGTCCAGAGCTCAGAATGGCTGTGTTCCAGTTAAGCATTCAGATAAATTGTACAGTATTTCAAAACATTAAAAAATAGATAGGTCATGTTTCTAGAGTTTACCACAACTTGTTTACCAGTGTTTTGTTAGCTGTACCCCAGATTAGCACTGTTCCCAATACCAGTTGATAATATATGAAGCAGTTATTTTTCCATTCGTTTGACAGTTTTGAGTGTACAATTTACTGAGACACAAAGAGAGAAGGCATTAATGAACGGTAACACTACTGTTGATGTGCAGGGCAGCCATCTTGGATTTTGAACTCATGGTTGTTGAGGTTGTGAGTAGGATATTTGAATTGGGGAGGTGTTCAGGTAAAACTTGGAACTCAGGTATTCTGAAATGCCAGTTCAAATGAAATGCAGTATTGTTACAGAGCAAATATAACCTGCCTCCCTGGTTTTCATTCAGTGCTAGCTATAGGAATGAAGCTAGTAATCTAAGTGTAAGGTTTCTAAACTTTACCAAAGGATAAGCTGTGTAAAGTACAAAATGAAATCCATGCTATTAAATTAACTCAAAGTTAACAAGTTCTGCATATGCATATGCATATACACTCTTTACATATGTTTTTTACAGTTATATTATTATGTATACTCATATTCGATTGTACTCTTGTATATACATAACGGTGTTTGTATTCACATAGTGGAGATTAATAAAAATGTCTAGATCAGTGTTTCCCAAGTCTGGTCTTGGAGGAACACTGTCCTGCACATTTGAGTTCTTTCTTTGATCCCATTAACATGTCCTTTCATAGATGGGGGTGTGTTAACTCTTAGAACCTGAGATCTTTAGGGGCAGTTAAATCTCAGGACCAGAGCAACCTTCAGACCTGGAACAACCATGGCGGTCTCATCATTATGTGATTATCAGTAAGTAATCCAGTTTGGAAAACATCTAAAAAAAAAGAATCCTGTAAAATGTGCATGGCACAGTGCCTCCAGAACAAGGGTTAAGTATCACTGCTCTCGATACTCATAGCCACAGTTGTATCTCTTGGGAGTGATTGATATTCATTCGTATTCATATTCAAGGTAAAGTTATATAAAACCAGTTGGATTGTAAACAGTATTCAGTCCACTATGGGATGAATATGTACAGTGCTTTAACCACAGACAGTTGTTGTAAAAGATGTTATGTTGGAATGCTTTGAAAAAAAATATATACTTATATAAAACTTTGAAGTTTACTTTGAAGGCATTGACTTCAATATGCCTTTAGTTACTTTTGTAAGAAATACAATCAATACATC